>BTPG01000006.1:121501621-121539121 GCA_036245525.1 Semisulcospira habei
AATCTCGCTTTTCGCAAAATGGACTCTAAGCCTTTTGCCCCTCACAGGGGCATATAGGCCTGAAATTACAGTTCCAACCCAGTACGGAAAGACCACCGGGCCGAAGTCGGCCGCAATGGGCTCGCGCACGAATGTGTTCGGACCCACTGCGGCCGACTTCGGCCCGATAACCTTCTGCTTAATGAGAAGGATGAAAATCCATACTTCGAACAAACTGTTTTCCCTCAAACACGCCCAACCTAATAATCCCCTTTAATAAAATGAAATGAAATCCTCCTCTGGGAGGAGATTTTTCACGACACTGCTGTAGCCAAAGCCACGTACCTGCCAGAGACACAGATCCTCATGTCTCCCTTGCAGCTAGGTTCTTGTTCCGCTGATACTCTGTCCATCAATTCATCCAAACTGCTCCACCTGCAAGGGGCTTTATGTATATTTTCATAGAGTTGCAGTTGCAAGGGATTATGAACACGTATGTTTCTTGCGTGACTGCTGACAACGATTTACGCATGTGTTCTTCAAGCACTGGGTGATTTATAAATAGTATAAATAGTATGATAAATATAAATAGTGTAATAAAAATATTAAATGGTACATAATCAATATTAATCAGCATCTACAGCATTTCAACCAAGCCCACTTTTGTCTGCAAGTGCTCAACATTGGCTCATGAATAAACGTGTGTTTGTGTTGCGTTATTTCCCATCCCGCTGGAAGCAATAGAACGCAATTTATTTGACGTTGTTTTGCGTTTCTTGTCTTCTGACAGGGTTAAAGCTTTCACTGCCGAGAAAGATTGAGAACCACCCAACTGCAAGAGGTATAAATCCTCATGGGCCCCCGCACCTACGGGGGCTCATGAGGATCTATGCCTCTTGCTGAAACCCCTTTTGCATACATGTTCGTTGGACGGCTGGGAATCTTTGACGTTGTTACAGGGATTTCCTGTAGAAAACACAGTCTGCGTCCACTATCAGTGAGGGGGTTAAAACATGGGAATTGTGGCGAACAAAAATGCGCAGTTTCAACCTGACAACTCTTGTTGTATACTGGCCTTGAGGCTTGACCCCTTCACTGCCAAAACACAAGGAACACGCCAAGAGGCATAGATCATCATGAGCCCCCGCCGTTGCGGGGGCTCATAAGGATCTATGCCTCTTGTTGACATTATTTTGTATCCTTGTTTTTTGTTTTTTTGTTTGTTTGTTTTGTTTGTTTGTTTGTTTGTTTGTTTGTTTGTTTGTTTGTTTTTTGTTGGTTTTTTTGTTTGGGGGCGGGGGGGGGGGGGGGGCGGCTTTGGCTTTGAAGTAATGAACATATCAGAAACAAAATTTGCTACCACTGGCAGTGAAGGAGTTAAGTTCTGTTAGTTATACCTCCCCATTCCCCCATCTTGTTTAATTGGTAAGGGTGGGGGGGGGGGGGATAGGAAAATTTCTTGTCCGACACGATACTGAATGAGGAAAAACAAATATAAAAATAAAAATAAAAAAAATCAGTGATCCTAATGTAATGTGTCTGTACGTGTTTTCTGGCCAGCAACAATAAATCCTTAGGGCCTCTCGGATTCGCCGAGTTTGCCGGCGGTGTGTAAATGTGTGTGTGTGTGTGTGTGTGTGTGTGTGTGTGTGTGTGTGTGTGTGTTTGTGTGTGTGTGTGTGTGTGTGTGTGTGAGTGTCTGCGCGCGTGTGCCCCTTGTGACAATAGGGAGGTTGGGTTGACCTTTTTTCCTATTTCACTGGGCACCAGAGTATTTCAAGTCAATGCGACGCCGCATATACAACTGTCGAGCCGAGTTACTTCTTGTCAAACGCCGAAATGCACTCAACGGACGGCTGAAGACTCTTATGAGTGTGCAGAAGCCATGGGCAAACAAATTTCATATTAAGAAATGTCCCCCCGAGTTGATCAGGCTTGATCCGTATATTAGCCTCCTGTCCTTCCCGATTACGGCGGCGTCGATGTTTGCTGAACTGCTACGGGCCACACTGACTAAAGCGCTTGTGCCAGCCTGAAACTAGTCGTTCGTCCAGACAAGAGTGAGGTTTCGTTTGAAACGAACGAGAGAGAATTCACAGCCGATGCACGTGCGGCCACGTGACCGAGGTCACGGCCGATAACCAGCTCAGTTGTGCCATAAGCATAGACAACACCCCAAACATCTCCAAGAGGCTTGGAGTGTTGTCTATGCTTATGGAACGAGCTGGTTATTCGCCGTGACTTCACCGCTCTCGTTCATTGTCGGGAGTCGTCCTGCGAAAACGTAACCTTTCTATTTTCATCTGTGTAGTCTTCAGATGCCGTAAGGTCCAACCACAAAGTCCAGCACACAAAGTTTCAAGTAAATCGACACAACTGACACTGAGGCACTTTGTCTTGGCCCGCCACATATACGTCCGATGACTTGGTTGTCCCCAACCATTGGCCCCTGTAATTAGGTTTGAGATTCCGAGCTCTTCAGTCTGGAAGAGTGGAGCAGAAGTGAATGCAAGACGAAAAACTTTTTTTGTCAGTGTATGCACGTTATGCTAGTGTTTGACTGAGTTTGACACATTTTGCCCTGGAAAAGCCCAATAAAGAAAGAAACACGCTTAGAAAGGACAATTACAACACAATTTATAAATAAACGGTGTTGTAATCGTCCTTTGTAATTGCTTTCTTAGCCGGCATTTTCTTTGCATTTTACACGCTTGGCACTTACCCGCCTGTTTTATTGGGGGGTCTAGATTTCATTTTGCGCTAAGGTCGAATTAACCCATCACCTAAAGACTCTGTATCAGCTGCAGGAGATGGATTGACCATGACGATAATTCAAGGGTAGTGTCATGCTCATCTGGTACTACCCTTCGGATTATCATGGTCAATCCATCTCCTGCTGTGGGGCGTTGGGGCTATTGAATTAATCATTTGAAGCTTGTCCTCCAGTTCAGGAGACATATCGACATGATGTTCAAGGTCGGTGCCTGAATTAGTGCCTGACTGATAAGTGGCTCCGAAAACTGAAGCTATTCTGACAGCACTGTTAGTTTTATCTATCGAGTGGTAGGCCTACAAGCATCACTCGATCCACGGACCTGTAACGTGTGCAGGGAATTGTAGAGAAAAAAAGTGTATTCTGTCTAGATTTTAAGTAGTTCTCAGGATCCAGTGTCCTATCAATGGCTTTTGTTTAACTCTTTGGCTGTCGGTTATACTTTTTGTCGCGATTATTCCTACATTTTAACATTGTGTTGTCCCCGTCTTTTCTAAGCGTGTTTCTTATCGTTCGGTACTTCTTTGCATTTTACACGCTTGGCAGTCACCTTTGTGGTCTGGACTACATTTTAACTCTTTGACTCTTGGTAGCGCTTTCTGGCGCGATGACTGATTCCTATGGAAATCATCGCGACAGAAAGACTGAGCTACCGGCAGTCAGAGGGTTAAAAAAAATGCATAATCGTAGTTGGGACGTCCGCTGACCTCCTCTGCATGACAATCCCCAGTGAAAATAGGACTTCGGCCCAATAGTCTTTTGTTGACTGAGAATATGGGTCATGAGAACTGATATACGTCTCTTGCAGATTAAGGGTGCTAGCTGATTTACTACTACTACGACTACTACTACTACTACTACTACTATTACTACTACTACCATTATTATTATTATTATTATTATTATTATTATTATTATTATTATTATTATTATTATTATTATTATTATTATTATTATTATTATTATTATTATCAATTACTGTTAGGCAAAATGTGAGACTGCGTAAATTTCGAATGCTCAAACCAGCTTTGAGGTACGAGCGGAGTTTTGCTTGGAACCGGCTATCCACTTTGACCACAGTGCTTTTGGCCTGGCAGCTCGCGCTCAACCTCTTACGCTGTCGCACGCGCGTCGCACGCGCTCTGGAACTGCGTAGAGTGGCCACAGCGCCAAACAAAATACAACTGGACTGCGTCGTAGCGATCACATCTCTTGCAACATTCTGCCAGTTGACTGATCAAGCAAAAAAACTAGCGATCAAGCGAGGGTTGAGAGTTTCAATAACCTCCGCACTGACTCGGAACTTCAGGTAAACTTGCATGCTTTTTTTTTTTTCGTTAACCCGTTCATTGCCGAGATATAAAAAAGAGACCGTAACCCAACTGCAAGAGGTATCGATCCTCATGAGCCCCCGCAGTAGCGGGGGCTCATGAGGATCAATGCCTCTTGCTGAAACCACTTTGTATCCATGTTTTCTTTTGACGGCTTGGAATCTTTTACGTGGATTTTACGATGATTTTACGTTGATTTTACGATGATTTTACGTTGATTTTACGATGATTTTCAAATCACAGTCTGCGCCCACCGGCAGTGAAGAGGTTAATCCCCTCCTGCATTCAGCCATCCGCATCGTTCATAGTACCGTTTGCTGCATGCAGGAGGGGGTTAATCAGCTGTGCTTTCTGAGCATAAAATCGCAACCATTGTCGTAACCCTCTGGCTTTCGGTAGCGCTCAAGTTTTTCTCGCGATGATTTCTGCAGGAACCATCGCGACAGCGCTACCGACAGCCAAAGGGTTTGAATCGTTTGATAAGCACTACATACAACACGCCAAGCTGACAAGACATTGCAATGAGCTGTACGAATCGATCTATCATTCTTTGTCCGGTTAAAAAGTTATGTATATAATTTGTGTGCTTACCTATTGATTATACCAGTGCAGGATTACTCATTTTCTTCTTTCGTGAACATCTTTGTTCTTCGTGGAAACCGAGGCATTATACAGTTTTGCACGATGCAGAGCTGTAGCTCTTAATAATGTCATATAAATACTGACGAGCAAAAGAAATGCGACATTTTTTTAATAAAAAAATGTTGCAATTCTTTTGCTCGTCAGTATATGAATTCTTGGCGTGTTCGCAATTTAAACTTCACATCGAGAACTAGCGATTCTGCAGACCAGGTGTTTGTACACAGTTGAGTATAATGATGCGGCACTCGTTTTCTACCACTTCCTGTGAGCCATTATTGTGTACGTTCGCACAAATCTCAGGCTACCATATCTGTCAAAGTGCTCGTTTAGCGCTTAACTCATTCAAGGCGCCACACATCACTAGCCGGCTGCGAAAGCGTCGTATAGCGTTTCTGTCTACTTGGAATCATCAGTTGTGAAAAGCTCGGCTGAGTGAAGGCAGGAGGCAGTCCACTTTAGTGAAATGCGAGATTTGCATTGTAGAGCAACTAAAACCTTGCTTTTCACTAAACTGGACTTGATGTCTTTGCCTTAATAACAGGACAGAGTTAAGGCGATGATGGGATGCTTTTGTCGCAAAGACAGCTGCTAAATACCCGTCGGCAGAGAATTTGCTCATTAAAAAAGAATTATAACAAAGTTACTAACAGTGCGGGAGTATCCCAACTCGGGGAGTACGCCACAAGTACACTTGTATTCAAATGAGATGCTATAATAGACCCACTCGGGGATTACGCCGCAAGTGCACTTCTATTCAAATGAGATGCGTAGCGGCATCTCATTTGAATAGAAGTGTACTTGTGGCGTACTTCCCGTCGGAGTGCGTCTGTTTGGGCAGTACTCCCGAGTTTCCGTATGCCGGCGTTTCCATCCATTCAGCCTTGCCTAGTGTCGAGATTCCCTTAAAGGCCCTGCCACACTTGCCGGTTGTGCCCCGATTTTGAAGCCGATTCCGATCCGATTGCGATCGGGTGACGTCATATCGGATCTGATCGCAATCGGCTGGGAATCGGGTTTTTAGAAACTGCTCTATTTTTCCGATCCGAATCGGCCCCGATTGTAAGCTTCAACCAATCAGAGCGCGTCTCGCAAAGCACGATTTTCAGTTCAAGTTGCAAATGGCGGAAGATCAGTCAACCACCTTCGTTGCCGATGTTTCGCCCGCCTCAGTCTTCCCGAATATGATGCAAAACTGCTGATAATGCAAGCACATCATCATCACTGTCCAAACTAGCAGCCATTTCGCTGAACAGGTAGGACCTTGATCTTCGATTCAAACCGGTCGGCTAAATAAAGTCGGGGAATGTGTGGCAGTGCACACGTTTTTGCAGTCCGGTCCGATCACACTCCGATTCGAAACTGCTCAAGAATCGGCCTCAAAATCGGGCATGTGTGGCGGGGCCTTTTAAGAGGTGTCCTCTGAAGAGGTCATACCAGTTGCTGGAGTTTGATCGACAATGCTAGTTAAAGCGTGGTGGCAGTATAGACAGGCGTCTGAAATTGTAGAAGCAGATCACCCTGAGGCTGTCAGTAAAAAAAAGACTTTTCTTGAACCGTCGTCAACACTGTTTAGCCCGCACATAGCGGCCAGAGGACAGTTTGCGTACTTACAGTCTTTAACCCTTGCCTGCTACTGACGATACCGTTTGGCACGCAGTACCAGGCAAGGGTTAACCAACAACCATAGTTAGTTTGTCTTTAGTTGCAGCGTGTCAGAGGTTAATGCGTTAGAGGCATCAGCAAAACATATGTAGATTGCTAGATGCGATACGATAGTTATATCCACCTTGCTGTAATTGTTTGTATGTACGTGATGCTGTATTCGGTTTGCGAGCAGACGTCAAGTTTTCTCTCGCGGGATCAATAAAGTGTTCTTATCTTATAATATCTTATCTAGATTTGACGAAAGTGGCTAACGCAGAACTGAACCAGAATGTAAGACAGCCAGCACCCCCCCCCCCCCACCACCACCACCACCACCACCACCACCACCCCCACCCTCATTCCCCCCCCCCACCCCCCAAAAAAAAAAAAAAAAAAAAAAAAGAAAAAAAAAGTCTGCTGTGGTTTACATATAACTCCAATCAGTTAAGAGTTCTCTCTGCTGTCACATGAAAAGAACGAAAGACAGGCTGTAAATAACGCCGATGCTTAGAAATCAGATGGAGAAAGACGTGATGTCTCCAGTGTCGTACGCGCTCCACTGACCACTAATTGCAAGTTGGGGCCTACGTCTTTGGTCTATTAGCACTAGTGAACTTATCTGCACTCAATTGCGACAGCCTTTGTGCTCGTAGGACCCAAAATGTAGGGTCTATGCTGGCAGCGAAATGATCAATTACCACAGAGCTTCAGTCAATATCTTCTCTTTTTTCGTGTGGGTCATATAACCCAAGCAGTAGCCGCACGAAGCTCTATTGCAGCAGTGGAATGGCCCATTACGACAGAGCTTCATTAGATTTGCGGTCGGTCCCCAGTCAGCGAAGGTCCTCGGGCCACGACGGCCGAAGTGGGCCCGCGCACGACTGTTGGCCCGAAGACCTTTTGCCGCTGGGGTCAAATCCTGCAAGTCTAGCGTCTGTACTAGTCCTGCAAGTCTAGCGTCTGTACTAGTCCTGCAAGTGTAGCGTCTGTACTAGTCCTGCAAGTCTAGCGTCTGTACTAGTCCTGAGTGAACTGATCAGTTTCCAAAGAGCTTCGTGGGTCTTTGCCATAGTAGGACCCAGTACAAAATCTAAGCTGTATGCGAGCAGTGAACTGAATAATCACCACAGAGCGTCACTGCTGTGGTTAATATGTCCATTATGAGTAGGACCGAGGTTTAGGGTCTCAATAAACTAGAAGAGAACTGGCGGCTTCTAAGTATGTGGCCTATATGTGTGCTGGTCTGTGATTTATAGCCGTAAGGTCTTTAATCACAGATCAGCACAAGTATTGGCAATGAACTGGTCCGCGCTCATAATTACGTCTTCAGGTTCGCTTTCTCCGTACAGTGCTACATTAACCCTTTTGATCTTGATACACTACTGCTTAAAATTAGCTCGACTAAGATACTTCAGAGGTGGTGCCTGAGGAGCTTGGCGCCTCAGTCGCCAAGCTATTCTGGCACCACCCTTGAACTAAAATCTATTTCCTAATCTGTAATGTAACCTTCAGAGGACAATAAGCAATTTTTTTTTTTAAATCAGCCTCAGGATGTAAAGCGTTAAAGCTCCATGGCAGGCTTTGACTGCTATAATTCGCCGATACAACGGTTTATCAATGTTGTTTTGCCTCAGCTTATACTTGTTTACCCTTCTTTTCACAACCCGTTTGAATACCAGAAGTTTTCCGCTGCCTTTTGAGCGTAACGAGAGGAATTTTCTTAGGTATGAATTGGAAGAAGAGCAGACAAATCTTTCAACATTTTACGACATCCAAACTTCATAATTGACGTTAACTTTTGTGTCCAGCGTTATTCATTGCAAGACATGCATGTACTAAGAACATTCAGTTATAAAGGGTATTTTGCAAACTGTTAACCTTAACTCATTCTACCCCAACACCGAAATCGCCAAATTTTGCCGTTGTTCTCTGAAGCCATTGCAGTGCAGGACACAGATCGACCATGATAGTTCAAGGGTGATGCCAGAATAGCTTGGCGCCCATAGGCGCCAAGCTATTCTGGCATCACCCTTGAACTATCATGGTCGATCCTTATCTTGCTGTGGTGTGTCTGGGGTAGAATGAGTTAGATGCCCGGAGAAGGTCGATTTGACTTATACGGTCGTATTAAGTCTATGGTTTAGTCCGTGATTTGGACCTCACGGCATCGAACCGTTAGGTCTGAAATCACAGACTAGCATATATATCTGCAGTAAGCCGAGCTCAGCTCAGACTCGGTGATGTTTTTGAGCGTCATTAGCTCTTGCGGTGGCAGGATGGTTAAAATTAAAATAAAAATAATGAGGCGTAGTCCTGCCAGCTGCAGTGAAATGATAATGCTCGTACAGTTGCCACAGCGTCATTGGACTTTGCCTATTTTGGGGATGAAAAGTTGGCTTTTGTTAGCGCTTAACCCCTTCACTCTGACGAGAAAACAATGAACACCACACTTACTGCACGAGGTATAGATCCTCATGAGCCCCCGCAATTGCGGGGGGCACATGAGGATCTATGCATCTTGCTGAACTGATATACAGTTGCCACAACGTCATAGGACTTTGCCATTTATTTTTTATTTATTTATCTATTTATTTATTTATATATATATATATATATTTTTTTTTTTGTTGGAGGGGAAGGGGGGGGGGGATGAAAATTTGGCTTTCGTCAGCGCTTAACTGACTCTTTCACTGAAGAGAAAAATGAACACCACACTACTGCAAGAGGTATAAGATCCTCATGTGTCCCCGCAATTGCGTGGGCTCATGAGGGTCTATGCCTCTTGCTGAAATGATAACAGTTGCCACACTGACATCATTGGACTTTGCCTTTTTTTTTTTTCTTTTTTTTTTTGAGGACGGGTGGGGGGGGGGGGGAGCTGGGGGGGGGGTGAAAAGCTGGCTTTTGTCAGCGCTTAACCCCTTCACTTCCGAGAAAAAAATGAAGACCACACTAAGTACCGCAAGATGTAGGAGATCCTCATGAGCCCCCTCAATTGGGGGCTCACGAGGATCTATGCTTCTTGCTGACACCACTTTGTATCCACTGATCATGTGACGGCTGGATCGAGCTCTTTCGCGTTGAGTTTACGCAGATTTCAGACGTGCAACGTGCGGTCAGTGGCGCTGAAGGGGTTAACCACTTGACTGCCGGCTACTGACAATACCGCTCGGCGGAAGAGACGCTTAACTCATTCTACCCCAGACACACCACAGCAAGATAAGGATCGACCATGATAGTTCAAGGGTGATGCCAGAATAGCTTGGCGCCTATGGGCGCCAAGCTATTCTGGCATCACCCTTGAACTATCATGGTCGATCTGTGTCCTTCAGAGGACACCGGGAAAATTTGGGGATTTCGGTGTTGGGGTAGAATGAGTTAACGTCGCGGTTTTGTTTCGCCGAACGGTATCGTCAATAGTAATCGAGTGATTCGGAGAATTAACCCTTTCCTTGCCACTGTAGTGTGTTGTATTTCTGAAATCTTTGTTGATTCAACGCCCAAAGGCCACAACCGCCCAAGGGACATGGATACAGCTTAGTATCAGCAAGAGTATAGATTCTGCGGGGCACATGAAGGTCTATACTTCTTGCTTTTCGGGCAGCGGTCAGATTTTCTCGGCATCGAAAGGGTTATAAAAAAAAAAGGTATACAGAGGATTCAGCTTTTATTAGACTTATTGAGACACAGGAGTCACGTATGAAGGCCGGATCGGCCTTTAAGCCATTGAGGCGCCCCGCGTCAATAGCTGCGAAAGTCAGTATCGGTAATGCTACACGACACTTCCGCAGCTGTTGATGCGGGGCACCTTGAATGAGTTAATTAGATAACCTAATCGAGCAGCCTCTGAAAGCTAGTGCACGTTACTTGAGACACGTACTGCACAATGTAGCGCCAGAAGTGGGCAAATGCCGCCAGACAATTCAAGTGGAAATACACGTTCATGTCATGTCTCTCTCTGACTGAGAAGACCGGACTGGCAGTTGTAAATGGGGCCAGCCAGGCGCATTAAAGAGTCTATCACGAGAGCGAGAGAGAGAGAGAGACAGACAGACAGACAGACAGACAGACAGACAGACAGACCGACAGACAGACCGACAGACAGACAGACAGACCGAGACTGAGAGACAGAGACTGATAGAGAGAGAGAGAGAGAGAGAGAGAGAGAGAGAGAGAGAGAGAGAGAGAGAGAGAGAGAGAGAGAGAGAGAGAGACAGACAGACAGACAGACAGACAGACAGACAGACGGACGGACGGACAGACGGAGACAGACAGACAGACCGAGACTGAGAGAGAGAGAGAGAGAGAGAGAGAGAGAGAGAGAGAGAGAGAGATGAAATGAAATAAAACTTTCCAACTGAATGATAAGATGATGTAGGTACAAACTCAATGCGCAAAAGGCCATCGGTCGTGCGCGGGCCAACGGCGGCCGACGTCGGCCCGATGGCCTTTGAGCACTGGAAAAGCCTGACCCGGCCTTGCTAAGCTTCAGCTACAGCTACAAGAGAGAGAGAGAGAGAGAGAGAGAGAGAGAGAGAGAGAGAGAGAGAGAGAGAGAGAGAGAGAGAGAGAGAGAGAGATTGCTGATTGGGCTTGTTAGGTGGTACCATTTATGCATAGATGGACCGCTTTGTTAACGGCATTCCTTTAGACTTGTGTCCCCCTTCCCCGCCCCCTCTTCTCTTCTGCCACCCCCCCCCCCCCACCCCCCTCCCCCTCCATTTATTGAGGAGGTCCGACTACTTTCAACAAACGACTTGGTCTATTTTTGAAACAGGAAGCTTCACAAGAGCCCGTCTGACGACAGAGATGCCTGATTGGCCCGGACACTCTGTTTGCCAATAACACCCATCTGCGACCGGTATGGATCCTCATGAGCCCCCGTAGAATGCTGGGGCTCATGAGAATTTATACCTCTTGCTGGCCGCAGTTACATCATGTTTTCTTCAAAGCGAAAGAAATCGTCATGCTGAACGCCTCAACTGTGGGTCCTTTTCTGGAAGAAAATTGTCAGTATTCTTGCTTCTAACCCTTTGCGTGTCGGTAGCGGTTTTTGTCGCGATGATTTCTGTAGGAATCATCGCGACAAAAAACCGCTACCGATACGCAAAGGGTTAAATGAGTCGTCATTGCTCCCGATTTTACCCATCATTATAAGACCGAACTGTGGGAAACCTATCTGTGCTTTCCACATTGGCGAAAAAGAAACTAAATAAAAAATAAAAACTTTAAAATCCTCGTTGACGAAAATATATATCAATAGACCCAAGATAGCTCTGCCGACGAAAATCAGACCAGCATCCTATAATTTGGAGCATTTACATTCAAGCGTGAAACTATATTTTTAAGTCCTTCTATTTATAGAAGGGACTTTTTAGGACGGGTCGTGTTGGGGCGAACTTAGCATGTCCATGATGTCAAAGGCGGGCAGGCCTAAACCTCTCATAATTCAAGTAACAAGATACAAATTACGTCATGTTTAGTTACGCTAACCTCGCTGCTGAACGTACATTTGGCGCGAAGCGCCCTATGTGCGTATGTATGTATGTATGTCAATGTATGTATGTATGTATGTATATGTATGTATGTATGTATGTATGTATGTATGTATGTATGTATGTATGTATGTATGTATGTATGTATGTATGTATGTATGTATGTATGTATGTAAACAAGAGAATCTCCGACATTTCTGTACACACAAGCTTGAAACTTTCTTAAAGGGGTGGCTAGGAGAGCCTCCGAGCATATTTTAATTGAATGTTTCATTTAAGACATAAACAACCGTTTATAGGAAGTCGGCTAACCAGATTAGATTCCGTAATTTTTGTTATATTTATTGAAATTTTGAATATAGCTAGTGTGGATAAAGACATTGGATAAGACAGTGGCGGTGACGTAAAAGAGGCAACTCCGTCACCACTGACGCAGACATTGACATAATACCCTAAATATGACGTAATTAACTCTAGCACGCGCCGAAATCTCTCTCTCTCTCTCTCTCTCTCTCTCTCTCTCTCTCTCTCTCTCTCTCTCTCTCTCTCTCTCTCACACAGACATGCGCGCATCTCCCAGAGGCATAGGTCCTCATGCGCCGGGAGAAAGCATGAGGATCTATGTCGCATGTGAGATGTTTGGAGCGCGCGCCCATGCACGCACTAACACGCACTAACACACACACACACACACACACACACACACACACACACACACACATACACACACATACACACACACACACACACCATCACACACACACACACACACACACACACACACACACACACACACACACACACACACACACAAACACACATATCGTCGCGCTTTCAGCAGAGCATGCAGGTGACCCGATATAGCTAGTTTGGAGAAAGACACTGGATGAGTTCGTTAGCCAGCTTTGTACCCTTTCAACTTCTTCAGCAAAAATTATTTCATTTTAGAAAAAAATTATAATAAAAAACCTTGACATCTGGATAGTCAGACAGTGCCGGTGACGTAAAAGAAGCAACTCGTCACCACGCGGACATACTTTAAATATGACGTAATTCTCTCTGTCGCGTGGGATCATGAGGATCTATGCCTCTTGCAGCTAGATCGCTTTCAACTTTTTTCTCGGCAGTGGAGGGGTTATTACGATCAGACGCAGGTCAGAACTGCACGTGATTCGACGAGAACAGGGCATTCAAAGCCCGGGCGAATAATTATGCGATATCGCATGTTTGTCGAGGGCTTTTCAATCCGCTGGTTTTCGTGGAATCGAGCGCAATTCTGACCTGCTTCTGATTTCCAGAAATCGTCTATTGATTTACTGTCCTTTGCTTTCAGAGGGTAGACATTTATCTCTATGAGGTCAGCCTTAACCTTTCGCACGCTACCCATCTGCAAGACACATAAATCCTTGCGCCTATGTTTGGTCGGATTTCATTTGTGTTCTTCACGCGAATGTCGGTCAGCGTGCATTCGTTTCACACGCGAAATTTGCGATCAAAGGCAGCGAACTCGTTAACCCATTCAGCCCTAATGCACTACAGCAGGAGCTGGGTCGACCATGATAATTCAAGGGTAGTGCCAGATTAGCTTGGCGCCTGTCCAGGCGCCAAGCTAATCTGTCACTACCCTTGAATTATCATGATCGATCCCGTCTCCTGCAACAGGTGCATAGTCTTTAGATGACGCCTCCACAATTTGGGGCGTCGGGCTGAATCAGTTAATACTGTAGTAAAAGAAATTTGATTTTTGATGCTTGCAACATGAACAGCATTAGAAGAAAACCAGCTGTGAGCGACGTCGGATTATAGAGAGTGTGAATACTATGACCAGTGAATGACGCATTGTTCTGATTTCGACACTGAGTCGATCCGTAGTTATGAGCGTATTACTGCGCGCTTTTTGAATACAAATCATAAACATGCGCCGAGGGCATACCGAGGGTCACAGCATATGGGCCCCAGTGTTTCGTGGTAATTGAGCGCCTAACCCCGGCTATGGCGGAAGTGCTCGCACTTGAGACCGTAATGCCGGCTGCTCCGCTGTCCTTTTACTGACCTAGTGTACACGCAAACCGAGTGCAGGAGTTGTACAGTGCTATTCAGTCTTAGCTTTACGCGCTCGTAGCTCAGTTTTGACTCGGACTTTTTCCATTTAAGTTTCTCTTCATCGGCGATGCCGCCATTGTTGTATGGCAACGCCATAGCAGCCAAAACTCTCCTTCCCAACTTGAATTAAGTCAACAAAGAACACATAATACATTTCCCAAATATATATATTATATCAGTTCAAGACTAAACTTCCTCTATCCAAAAATGGAGTAATCCCCATTATTTATATCGTGATCTACCCGGAGTGAGCTCTGTAGCATTTTTGTTTAGAGATTACCTTTGTCGCCTTTGACAACCGACCCTCGTTCCGCGCCATTTGCGACAATTCACGCGGTTAATTTGTGCAAGATCAGTATACTACCAGCCTGTTTTCTTTGCATTTTCGTGTGTGACAGGGTACTTGTGGTTTTGCTAGTATTTTTTCAAGGGCTTCACATCGATTCCATAAATCCCGCTTTGGTTGCCATCAGTGTTGTTAATCCAGAAACAGAGTGTAGATTTTCTGTGCACTTCGGGGCGGTACCCAGTCAGGTGTCTTTTAGTCTTGAGTTGACATCCAGCAGTATAAAATACTTGAACTTGTTTAAAAAACGTTAAATTGTATGTAGTGTTCACGGTACTGTTTTTTTATAGTGATAATTGATATAATAAGTCTATAGCTGCGTTTCAATATGAATCGCATCACTATCCAACATATTATTGAACAAAATGAAGCCCTGCATCAGATTAACAGAACACTTGAGCATCGACTATGTGTCATGCAACAGTGTCTAAGAGAAACAACAGCTGAAATGCAGGCATCCAAAAAGACTTACGAGGACAAACTAACGCAGAACTCCGCAGTGCAAAATGAACTTTTAAAAAGTAGGACAATCGCCTCACATTCCAAACCCTTCAAAGACCTTAGCAGGTCGCAGAGGTGGAAGAGAAAGGTGCAGGCCCATTCAGTCCTGGACACTATTTTTAAAGATCGTTTTTCTGACGTGAAAACCATCACGGTGCATCTCGCTGACATTGAAGGGTATCCTGATTTTCATATAGAAGTGAGAGGAGGCCCTAGAAACAAGGAGGCGGGTGTTGAAGAGGTGGACCCTACCTCTATGGGGCATTCAGCAGTATTAAAATTACTTCATGTCAAAGACAAGCACAGAATACCACGGAAAGACCCCTGGGATTTTTTTCTTTCTATCTAGATGATAATAAATCACGAATTTTTCAATTTAGATGGTAATATCATACGGAAGGAAAAACCAAGAAGAGAGATTCAATGATTCAATGAAGCTTTATTTATCAACGGTTGAGGCATTGACATCGTCACAGACATAGCCATTTTTCAAACCTGCCGTTGCTACAAAACTACGAGACAAAATACAAAAAACTAAGAGAGAGAGAGAGAGAGAGAGAGAGAGAGAGAGAGAGAGAGAGAGAGAGAGAGAGAGAGAGAGAGAGAGAGAGAGAGAGAGAGAGAGAGAGAGAGAGAGTAAAAGAACGTGCACAAACCAATTTTATGATTTTTTTTTCTTGCTTTCCAACAAAAAGGTCAGTCCTCGGGTCGGCGTCGGCCGCAGCTGGCCCGCGCACGGCCGATGGCCTTTAAAGAACTGGGTTGTTATTACTTGTTTCATTCTGGTTTGCGCTTCAGTTTTGCAGTGTCCTGTTTGTTCTGCATCACCCAAAGAAGGCTGAAAAAGATATGCCAACCATCTGACCCTCTTTAAGAATCCAGAAGAAGCACTGAGTATTACTGTGATGTTGGCCCACGACTGTGACATGTTGAGTGTTGAGTGGAATATACGCAAACTTACATGCTAAAACCAGTTTGAAACACACACAAACAAACTTTGATTTTAACCCATTCAGCCCTGACGCACTCCAGTAGGAGATGGGTCGACCATGATAATTCAAGGGTAGTGCCAGATTAGCTTGGCGCCTGGACAGGCGCCAAGCTAATTTGGCACTACCCTTGAATTATCATGGTTGATTCATCTCCTGCAACTGGTGCATAGTCATTAGATGACGCCTCCAAAATTTGGGAAATACGGCCGTCGGGCTGAATGAGTTAAAATATTTCAGAAGTCTGCTGCTGCGGCATTTACTGATTCCCCCTCATCCCTGTCAGTTCTTTTTGCTTAAAAACCAACTAGATCTATGATCACTGGTCAATGATGCAAGTTCTCTCAGTCCTTTTTTGTACCTACTTGGTGCGTTTTCTTTGATTATATTCGCCGGGAGCCATCTCTTTTGGTTTTGCTTATTACTGTAATGTTGGATGGCCTGTTTGGCTTATTTATACTGAACAAAGATCAGACATGCCATGAATAGGGATAGAACAAAAGATTTCCGTCACGAAACACGCTCAGAAATAGAGGAAATTGGGTATTAAAAACAAATTTGTTCTGGGCTTCAGATCCTGGCAGATTTGTATTAACACATTAAGCCCCAAGATCAAAATTCCACATGTTGGACTCATCCTCTGAAGACTACGCCACGATAGTTCAAGGGTGATGCCAGAATAGCTTGGCGCCTACTAGGCGCCAAGCTATTCTGGCACCACCCTTGAACTACAGTAGTCTTTCTGGCTCGCGTTATACTGAATGTGTCCGGGGGTTGGCATCAATGCCCGGGCTGAAAATGAAAAGAAACTCTGCCTGCGTAATAGGGGCAAACAAGATTATATACTGAACCAGAGCAGGAGATGAAATTAATGGTTACGGCGGAAATCAGGAATGGAATTTTTTTATACGGTGACCCCTTCTCTTAATTCCTACGTCAGTCGTGCCCGAGAAAGGAGCATAACGCCAGGGTCAAAAGACGAAAATGACTCTCACGCCAGATGGACCTGACGTCACTTAAATGACTCTCACGCCAGATGGACCTGACGTCACTTTGGCTTACGCCAAAGTGACGTCAGGTCCATCTGACGTGAGAGTCATTTTGTCCTGTTACTCCTCTCACGCTAACATTGCTATTCTTAATTAATCGACCTTCGAGTTCGCTTAATAATTTTTCTCTTTCAAAATTCGTTTTTCTCCATCAACAACATTGCTGGAAACATAATCGTGCTCTGAGATGAAGTTCGAAGTTAAATTCGACACGTATGCACTGACGGCACTTTGAAATTATGTGTGTGTTGGCCTCTCTTGTTTCTGTGTCGTAGGGTACAGAGCGTTCACATATTTCAGCTGAGACTGAGGCTGGATTACGTTGTTGTTGTTGCTGTAATGCCATTTAACTCATTCAAATCCGAAACTCCACGGCAAGACATAGATCGAACAGGATAGTTCAAGGGTTGTGCCAGAATACCTTGGCGCCCATAGGCGCCAAGCTATTCTGGCACCTTGAACTATCACGCTCGATCTGTCTCCAGAAGTGTAATGCAGTCTTCAAGGGGCAACTTCAAAATTTGCGGATTTCGGTCCTGGTGCGGAATGAGTTAAAGTCAGTAAGATGCAAACCAGCTCTGGGTGTGCAAACACTGGGTGCAAAACTTCTTTAACCCTTTTAACTGGTATTGGCGACACAGCTCGGCGGAAACTGACGACGTCACCGAACGGTATCGTCCATAGGAATCAAGTGGCTGTCAAAGGATCGGACTATAATAAATTGATACGGAAGCATAGAGCCTCATCACATCCTACGTTTATACCGTAAAAGTTACTGTTGCACAAATTGGCCGAAATCCAGCTCCGAATAAACGCTGTCTAAACTAGTTAGCCGATGCTGTTTAGAGACCAAACAAACCGCTAAAGCTAGGTCACTTTGTGAACGAACGACACGACCATCTGCAAGAGAAACAGAGCCTTCGTAAGCTACGTGGGCTCATGAGGATCTGTGTCTGAATTTGGATTTCGTCAGTTTGAGCAGGTCTTTGCGTTGCAGTAAGCAATTTAGGTTTCAGGTTACGGTGTCACGACAGGAAACTAGCCAGTCATTACCAGACAGTCTGCTGCTGTAGCCCCGAGGACCCTCTATGTCTGGGGAAGGATCAGCCTCAGAAGGAAAGAAAAATCAATCTTCATGAGCCCCCAGCTGCCGCAGCTATTCTAATTGAAAGAGACACATTCTAACGAACTCAGGGACTGACGAAAATATACTGACGAGCAAAAGAAATGCGACATCATGTGTGTCATTGGAAACACTTCCGTGTTTCCGATGACACGAACTTTATGATGTCGCATTTCTTTTGCTCGTCACCGTATATCATCAGTGTCTCTCGTAGTTAGTACCTGGCTCCGACTAAGTGAGCATGAGATTCTGTGTCTCTGCATGATGGAAGGGACTAGTCGTAAAACAGTGCGCTCACATTATCAAGAGAAGCCCAAGACGTGTGTGATAGTCTGCGATTTTGGGCCCTTCGGCTTGTAACCGTGAAGTCCAAATCTCAAACAGTGCATTTGTTGCGCATGTAATCTCGCTTGCAATGCCCTCTTTTGCATACAGGCTTCAACGAAACTGATCCGGTTTCCAGTTAGATGGAATAGAAGCCTATGGTGACGAACCGGACTCGTTTAAAAATTCGCAGTGCGAATGTTACCACAGTAAATATTCATGACATGAGGGCATGATTGTCTTTTCAACCCTCACAAACAGTTACTGTTGCAAGCCATTTGTCTTCCTCTCCCGACCATTTTCATAACTCCAATACTGAACTCATTCAGCCCGACGGCCGTAATTTTGGAGGTGTCATCTAATGACTATGCACCAGTTTCAGGAGATGGGTCGACCATGATAATTCAAGGGCGGCGACAGGTGCACAGCTAATCTGGCACTACCCTTGAATTATCATGGTTGACCCATCTCCTGCTGTAGAGCGTCAGGGCTGAATGGGATAAGTCAGTGATTATGTACGTACTAAACGTGCTCTGTTTGTTTTTTCAGGTAATTGAGCTGAAACCCCGAGAAGACCAATCAATTCTGTTACCGAATCATATCATTAGACTTCGGAAAACCAATTAAACTTCCAGGATGTCGCGACGGCCGCCAGGTGGCGACAGCAATCACTTTCGGTGCCGCCATTTCCTGATGATCTTGATGGCCGTCGCCGGTAAGTGTTTATTAACCCCTTGCCTGCTAAAGACGCCGCGTCATTTTAACCCCATTGACTGCTACTGACGACACCGCTCGGCGGAAAAAAACGCGTGATTACGCGACGTCTTTTTCTACGAACGGTATCGTCAGTAGCAGTCAAAAGGTTGCCCCCCTCCGCACGCACGCACGCACGCACGCACACACGCACGCACGCACGCACGCACGCACGCACACACACACACACACACACACACACAAACACACACACACACACACACACACACACACACACACACCTCCTTCGTGCATGCGGCCACCGGTGAACAGTACTGGTGGCTGCATGCACAAAGAGGGCAATGTTGAATGCAGGACGTCTGTTTGACAGTCTGTGTCTTTCCGTCTTGTCTTTCTAAGGACGTTGTTAGCTCAGGTGGCTAAGCGCGGAGGAATGGGGTAGGGACGTGTGTGTGTGTGTGTGTGTGGGGGGGGGGGTACGGGGTGGAAAGGGTGTGGGTGGGGGTGAGTTGTTGGTCAAATTATTTTTCAGACCCTTTTCGGTGGCCTGTCAGTCTTGAATATCACCTGCGTGATGGCATCAGACGTTAAACTCAAAACGCTGAGCATTTATCTGTCTTCCTCGCTATCTGCACACCTGTCCTTCTTTTCTTTGATTGTGTCAAGAATTGTTACATGCATTCAGTAGTTGTACCTGCTATTTTACTTGCATTCACATTTTTGAGAGTAATTATTAGTAAATGCTTTAAAATCATACTGGTAGTTCAGGAAATGGTTTCAGACATCTTCTTGTCAGGCAGATATGGTAATGCGTGAATGTACGCATATTATCATCACAGTCATTTGCATTAATATATACATTCAAGACGTATCGCATACGGATGCGCGGCATACTGCCGCTTATCCGTATGCGGCACGTCTCGAGTGGGTTTACCGTACTCGTCTGGCTTGATTTCTAAAGCCAGGCACCAGAAGATGAAGAAATGAAATAACCTACTTTTTCCACACTGCACCCCTGACTCCCCCCCCCCCCCCCCTTTTTTTTTTTCTTTTTTTTTTCTCTCTTCTGACACACAACTCACCCCGAGCACCCCATCTTCCCGGCAGAAAATAAATATGGATGCGAGATGGAGTTAGCTGAAAAACTACTCCTCGTCACATTACATACGTCAATACTGCAAGCTTTTATCTGACATCGATAGCACCCAAACAAATCCCAAAACATTCCGTCCCTTCGATCGACGGACCACGTGCACACTGGTTGCCTCCCTCGATTCACTACCGCTGATAAAGCGGCAGAGAATTGAGGGAGGCAACCAGTGTGTCGACTGACATGTGTCTGTGTCTCTCTCAGACCCCAAGCTGTCTCAAACAGACACAGATTCTCATAAAATTGTTTCTCCGAGAGACAGACTCGTGGATGGTTCATCCTCATTCCGTTTTCTGTACTAATGCCTGATCATGTGTCGAGGTTATTTTTTTTCCCCATACTTCAGTCTAGTCCAAGATCTGTTTTTACGTCAATCTGCAAGAGGCATAGATTCTCATGAGTCCCTGCTGTCGCAGGGACTCATGAGAATCTTTGCCTCCTGTCGACCTAGGTCGATTTTTGGAAGGGGTCGTCGAGGGCTTGACTGGAAAATGCGGCTGTGAGAACCGTCCGCACTATTGTGAAGGACGGGCAGAAGCTAATGTTTGTTGTGTGTCAGTTGCACATGTACCTTAACCCCATTCACTGCCGGGACACCGAGGACAACATCCAGAATGTAAAAACGCATAGATCCTCATGAGTCCGCGCTACTGCGGGGCTCCGCGAGAATTTATTCATCTTGCTGTCCTTAATCATATAGATCCGTGTGTTTTTTAGTTTAATTCTGCCTGACAGGTTGTCTGGCGGTGAGTTTGCTATGGTTTCAGAGACACTGATAAATGCTGAACAACTGGCAGGAAGGGAAGGGGTTAAAAGCTCGTCTCTTTCCGTATTCCAGCAGTCTCCAAGAACTGTTTCCAAGCGGACATGATTCTGATACATGAATTGCAGGATTTTTTTGTTTCGTATCTTTAGTATCTCAAAGTTAAGGTAACAAAAAACATGACAGCTATTGATTAAAAAAAAAAAAGTTTTTAATATTGTCGTGGATATATCGACCCAAAAGTCATCAGCACTTTCAGGCTTACATTTAGGACAGTTCTTATACTGTTTTCTTTTCAGTCTTGATTAAAGGGGTTTCGAGTTGTATGCATTACAACATATGCACATTCTCCACCTAAAGCAGTAACATTGTGTGTGCATGGAAACATACAGAAACACCAGATGTGAAGGTATGAATCATTTTGAAGTCTTCTGGTTTTCTGTTACACCTAGAAAAGACAGCTATTGGAATAAATGTACGGTACAAGGCGACACGCTAATCTGGGGCTAAGTACCCTTGAGCCGTCATGGCCGACCAGTCTCCCCAAATCATTGTTATACTGAGTCTTTATAGGCGCAATATACCCTAATAGAAGAACTAACGGAGAAAGAAACACGCTTAGAAAAGACAGTTACAACACAATTTATTAATATTTCGGGTAAACACCCTTTTTCAAAATAGACAAACAAACAAATATCGCTACTTATCTTCATTATTTTTTTTTTAATATACCCTAAGTTAAGTTGGGGGTGTAGAGTGTTCATGGAGAAGTAGTACCTTTGACTTTTCAGCCAGCAGCGCCTCTTGGGGCAGGCGGGAGCACTGGTCTTCACATGGCACTCAACTCTCACAGCTGGCTCCAGGTCCTTTACCTAGCCACACCCCGGTAACCGCTTCTGCTGGCGGGCGAAACGTTGTGAGGGGCTGACGCGTCTCTCAGTTAGTTGAAATACTTGGAGAGGAGACGGGCGCCGCCAAGTTCGCCTAAGCCCATTGAAAGGACTGATGGACAAGCAACAGAATAAGAATAACATGCCGGATCGGTCGGGGCCCGGATCACCAACGACCGCGCACCCCGTTGGAGGTCTCCAGGGTGGGGGCGACAAGTGTGTTACTGGAACCAAACCCACCATCAAGCTGCCCACGCAAGGAATAACTATCGGAACTTGGAACGTTCGCACACTCTACCAGTGCGGCAAAGTGAAGGAACTCACCCACGAGCTGAAGCGCTATCGCTGGGACATTGTAGGACTTGCAGAAGTTCGATGGACAGGCTTCGGAGAAACAACAACAGATGAAGGCCATAAAATCTGGTTCAGCGGAAAAGAAACCAAGCACGAACATGGCGTAGCTTTTATCGTAAGGAAAGAGGTGGCTGGAACTGTCATCAGCTGCACCCCCGTGTCAAGCAGACTAATCTCCATCCGCATCTCCGCCCGACCGCACAACATCACTATCATTCAAGTATACGCTCCAACAGCAGATCATGATGATGAAGAATTAGAAGAATTTTATGAACAACTGGACAACATCATCAAGAAAACACCTAAGAAAGACATTCTGACTGTCCTCGGTGACTGGAATGCAAAGATCGGCCCTGACGCCTACCAACAATGGGCAGGAACAGCTGGCAAGTTTGGCCTTGGAGAAACAAACGACAGAGGCCTGCGACTTTTAGAGTTCGCACAGAGTCACCGTCTCACCGTTGCTAATACCCTCCATCCACACAAGAAGTCAAGAACAGTGACATGGCAATCGCCAGGAGGCCTGGTCCATAACCAGATTGACTTCATCTTGCTGCCTCGACGATTCAAATCCAGCGTTAACAAAGCACAAACGAGGTCCTTTCCTGGCGCTGATATTGGCAGCGACCACAACCTCGTCCTTACTAGCCTCAAGTTGAAGCTGGCATTGAAACGAGATAGCAAGAGCCCTCGCATCAGATTCGACCTCCAGAAGCTAAAAGACCCGGAAGTAGAAGAGCTCTTCCAAGCCCAGGTGGGAGGCAGATTTGCAGCCTTGGCTACTTTGGACTGCGACGTAGACACCCTTGCTGGAAATATAAAAGAGGTGTTACTTTCTACATCAGAAGAAGTGCTGGGGAAGCAGAGGAAGCGCAAACAGCCCTGGGTCACCGATGACATCCTCGATCTCTGTGATGAGAGGAGAGCCTGGAAGAAAAAGAGAGGCCAAGACCTCACATCAGCAAACAAGTACAGACTTGTCAACAAGAAGATCAGAAAGAGGATGAAAGAAGCCAAAGAAGATTGGATTGAAGACCAGTGTTGTAGCGTGGAAGAGGGCATGGCAAACGGCAACAGCAAGAAGGCTTATGAAACGCTAAGGACCCTCACCAAGACTCAACAGCGAACAGCCACAGTCATCGAAGACAGCAGCGGCCAACTCCTTACGGAAAACACTGCTGTACTAAACAGATGGACTGAGTACTGCCGAGACTTGTATAAAACAACCAGGCTGGGGCCAGGAAGGCTGAAGACCTGCCAGTGTTAGCTGAAGAGGTGGAAGCAGCCGTACGCGGCCTGGAGGGAGGAAAGTCTCCAGGTGTAGACAACGTACCTGCTGAACTGTTGAAACATGGAGGAGAAGTAACAACGAAGGTCCTCACTACACTCTGTCAAAAGATCTGGGAGCAAAAGAAATGGCCAGTAGAATGGACACAGTCTCTAGCGATCCCGCTCCCCAAGAAAGGAAACCTGAAACAGTGCCAGAACTACAGAACTATCAGTCTGATAAGTCACCCTAGCAAAGTAATGCTTAGAATCATTCTCAACCGCCTCAAAACTTTCGCCGAGGAACTGCTGGCAGAAGAACAGGCTGGCTTCAGAGTTGGAAGAAGCACTGTAGAGCAGATTTTCAACTGCCGCGTCCTGATCGAGAAACATCTGCAGCATCAGCGCGAACTCTACCACAACTTCATTGATTTCAGGAAAGCATTTGATCGCGTCTGGCACGACGGACTCTGGCAAGTCATGAGATCGTTCAACATAGAGGAGGGACTGATCCAAATGATAGAAGCGCTTTACAAGAACGCCTGCAGCGCGGTTCTACTTAACAATCAGTCAGGCGAGTTCTTCAGGACGACGATCGGTGTCCGTCAAGGATGCCTGCTCTCTCCTGTCCTTTTCAACATATTCCTGGAGAAGATCATGCAGGAAACCCTCCACGACCACCATACTTCAATCTCTATTGGTGGCAGATCCCTGTGCAATCTTCGATTCGCAGACGACATTGACCTCATGGCAGGCAGCAATAGTGAGCTCCAAAACCTGACAGACAAACTTTCAGCTAGCGCAGGGTCTTATGGCATGGAGATCAGTACGGATAAAAGCAAAGTGATGATCAACACCACAAGCGACAGCAGCAGCAACATTCACATGAACGGCCAGAAGCTAGAAGAGGTCAATAGCTTCAAGTACTTGGGAGCCACCCTGTCCAAAGACGGTAGTTGCATAGCAGAGATCCGTATCAGGATAGGTACAGCAACATCCGCAATGGCCAGGCTGGACAGGATATGGCGAAGTAACTCCATCAGCTTCACCATTAAGTACAGGCTTTACAAGTCCCTCGTAGTGTCTATTCTACTCTACGGCTGTGAGACTTGGACACTGCTTGCAGACTCAGAAAAGAAAATCCAGGCCTTTGAGAACAAGTGCCTGAGGAAGTTGCTCCGCATCTCGTACCGCGAGCACAAGACCAACGAATATGTACGGAGCATCGTCACTTCCCTGGTGGGCCCACATGAACCCCTTCTGGCAACCGTGAAACGGCGCAAGCTTGCTTGGTTTGGCCACGTGACCCGACACAACACCTTGTCCAAGACTATCCTCCAAGGCACTCTCGAAGGAAGTCGTCGGCGAGGTCGTCAGAGAAAGAGTTGTGTCGCAAACATAAAAGAATGGACCGAACTCGAGATGCCAGAATTGCTTGCCACCGCCCAAAATAGAACTCAGTGGAGAGCACTGTCTGTTGCTGCTGCCTTTCAGTCCCCCCAACGCCCAGTTCGGGCAAGGGACTGATGATGATGATGAAGTTAAGTTGAGAAAGTCATTGCTGATTATGTGTGAACGAGTGGGTTAACCCATTCTACCCCAGGACCGAAATCCCCACATTTTGAAATTGCCCTTTGAAGGACTATATTACAATTCTAGAGGCAGATCGAGCCTGATAGTTCAAGGGTGGTGCCAGAATAGATTGGCGCCTATGGGCCTCAAGCTATTCTGGCGCCACTCTTGAACTATCCATGTCTAGTTGTGGTTGAATGGGTTAACCCCATAAGTGTCATATGGATTTATGTCTCTTGTTAGTCTTATGTTCTTGCAGCCTATTTTTGCCCCAGTTACATCCGTGTTCTTCGTGCGAAATGCCGGTCAGTATGCAGTCGTTTCAGTTCGTGATCACCGTCAGCGAAAGGGTTAACAGGGTTCCCTGAACATCGTTAACCCATTCGGACCTGGCACACGACATCGGGATAAAGACTGACCATGACTGAAAATTCAAAGATGGTGCCAGAATAACTTGACGCCTGGGAAGCACCACCCTTTAACTATCGTAGTTGATCCGTCTCTTGTAATGACCTTAGGTCTCAATGCACTATGATCTTTTAACGCTTTGACTGTCGGTAGCGCTTTTTATCGCTATGATTATTGCAGGAAACATCGCGTCAAAAGCGCCACCGACAGCCGCAGGTTTACTGACAGTTTGAATGTCGCAAAATAGTGAATGTCGTAAAACAGTGAAATATTTTCGGATCTTCAGTCTTCCCCTTTGTTATGCATGTTTCAACCGACGCTTACCGTGCCCTGGCCTGTATATATCATCTCAGTGCTACGTGTGCTAAACTCACATCGAATATGAAAAGAAGACTAGAAACATTTTCTTTGAGGCAAGATACAGTCGAGGGCCCCTTTGTACCGGCGAATTTCAGCAATCAAAGCCCTCCCTCGAACAGATCGCTATAGGGTAAGTAATCCAGAGGTTCAAACGCTCTCGCTTTGCCCAACTCTCCAGAACAAGAAAAAGCTAGCAGCTGATATTGGGAGTAGGGTACGAAAGAGGGAGAGGAAGAGAGAGAGAGAGAGAGAGAGAGAGAGAGAGAGAGAGAGAGAGAGAGAGAGAGAGAGAGAGAGAGAGAGAGAGAGAGAGAGAGAGAGAGAGAGAGAGAGAGAGAGAGAGAGATGAAATAAAATGAAATGAAATGAAACAAAATGAAACTTTCGAGTGACAAATGATATAGGTACAAACCCAATACGCAAAAGGCCATCGGGCCGACGTCGGCCGCCGTTGGCCCGCGCACAGCTGGCCATCGGTGGCCGACATCAGCCCGATGGCCTTTGCGCACTAGCAAAGGACCTTTTTTTCAATCGTGTCCTTGCTAAGCTACAAGAGAGAGAGAGAGAGAGAGAGAGAGAGAGAGAGAGAGAGAGAGAGAGAGAGAGAGAGAGAGAGAGAGAGAGAGAGAGAGAGAGAGAGATTGAAGAAGATGTCGGTGAAAAGGGTGGAAGTGCGTTCAGGAGGGTGGGGTAATTGAAAGCAAGGCAGATCGAATTTGTGTGTAGTCCATCATACGCTCAAATCTTGATGGTCCAGTCTGTTTGAGGAATAGGGAATAGTTATACAGCCGAAGAGGGGTGGGTGGAGTGGGGGGGGGATGTGGGTGAAGAGGGGGGGGGGGGTCATTGGGATACCATTAACGATTCACGACGATTTATTTTGCGATTCACGAATCACGAACCCCCCCAAAATGGCATTTACGCTCCCCGATGAAAAAAAAGAGGATGAAGACAACCGGCCGAAAACTCTAACAACGGTAGAGCGGAGGGGGGATGGGGGGGGGATGAGGGGGGGTGGAGGGGGTGGGAGGGGAGAGGGGGGTTGAGGGAGGGGGATAAGATGTATGATGGGACCGACTCAATATTCCTGTGGATGAAGATACATCATTCTTCTGCTGGACGGAAAATCAAACTAAGAAGGGGCTGAGGATTTTTTTAGTGGAAATAGAGTGGCCACAGACTTTTCACGTTTCACAAATTAACCAAGACGTTTTCAGGGATCGCGAAGATTATATTTTATCTTTCACGATTCACGACGAATCTTTCTTTCACGGATCTCGAGAATGAACAAACCGCATGAATCACAAAAACCTAACAAAGCACCAATAACGCATTATGATTTCAGCCCCCCCCCACCCCCGTCCCTCCCTTCCCCCCCCCCCCTCATTCTCGTGAGACCCTGCAGCTATTTAACCCTTTCACTGCCAGCGGACGAAAATCATGTCATAGAAACCATGTGGAATTTCGCGCTATAACCCATCCATCCCCAGGAACGTGGATATAAATGGAACCAGCAAGAGGCAAAGCACATCATGAGCCCCCCGCATCTGCAGGGGGCTCATGATGTTCGTTGCCTCTTTAAGTTGGATGACGTTTATATCTTCCCAGCAGCAAAGGGGTTAATTTTATGTTTCAATTCTTACCAACACGGGATGGTAAAAGTGTACGTGACAGACCAGCTTTGATGGTTGTGAGAAACTTATGCGGAAATACAACGAAGTACCCAACGGAGAAAGAAACACGCTTAGAAAAGACGGGTACAACACAATTTATTAATATTTCGGGTAAATACCCTTTGTCAAAATAGACAAACAAACAAACAGAGAGATTAGCCGCTACTTATCTTCATTCGCAGAAAGAATGTGGCAACTCAGTTGCCACATTCTTTTTGCGAATGAAGATAAGTAGCGGCTAATCTCTCTGTTTGTTTGTCTATTTTGACAAATATGAGTTGCCACATTCTTTCTGCGAATGAAGATAAGTAGCGGCTAATCTCTCTGTTTGTTTGTTTGTCTATTTTGACAAAGGGTATTTACCCGAAATATTAATAAATTGTGTTGTACCCGTCTTTTCTAAGCGTGTTTCTTTCTCCGTTGGGTACTTCTTTGCATTTTACACGCTTGGCAGTCACCTTTTTGGTCTGGATTGGAAATACAACGGATTCTTGCGAGCAAAAGGCCTGTACATGATTACTGAGTCCCTGCAGCCGGAGAGTCTAAACCTCTGCCAGATGATAAGGGATCGTTGCGGCAGTGTGGAATAAATGCATGGCTGCTGCTCCTGCCAATCTTCTTTCACGTCGATTGATCGAGAAAGGATCAGTTCCACGGACAGATTGCAGTTACACTTTGTCCTCTCTCTCTCTCTCTCTCTCTCTCTCTCTCTCTCTCTCTCTCTCTCTCTCTCTCTCTCTCTCTCTCTCTCTCTCTCTCTCTCTCGTCAGTCTCTCTCTCTCTCTCTCTCTCTCTCTCTCTCTCTCTCTCTCTCTCTCTCTCTCTCTCTCTCTCTCTCTCTCTCTCTCTCTCTCTCTCTCTCTCTCTCTCTCTCTCTCTCTTACAATCACTGTCGTAATCGGCGGCGTCCCACAATCCCTGTCACATTCAGTTACCACTGAACGAATCTTTTGCAGTTCTTGTAAGTTGTACACAAACCAAGGGGAATCACTCAGCGCTGGACAGACAAACAGTTAGATCCCCTGCCCCCGCCTATCAGGCACCCAATCGCCAGCCCACAGAGAAATACGCAGGTATAGAACAAGACGAGCATTTACATTCTCAAAAAGAATGCATCAGGTCTCTTATATAACCCATGTCTTTCTCCGGAACTTAGGAAGTAGGCAGGAGAAACATACATACACAAACACGAAGGTGCATTACTATATGCGTGTGGTCGGGTAAATACCCTGATAACCCACAGTAGATGCACAGAACATTACACAACAATGTAACGATACAAATTTGCCTCGAGTTATTCTCTTGGCTTGACTTCGCGAACGAAGATTCTATAGGGCTTGCCCACGTCGTTTGCAGGCATTTTCGTGACTGCGGAGGCCAATCCGGGACAGGCAGGTTCGACCGCAGTGGCTGCAGGGGAAGGTCTGGTCAGGGTTCTGAGTTACGACAACTCTGTTTTTTTCTCCTGAGCCGCTTGTCCTTGAGGTTCGCTCTGCGAGAGTCCTCAAAGGAGACGGCTGCCTTGTGAATGGTGGAGCCCCAGGTGTCACGGTCCGCAGCAAGCGAAGACCACTGGCGGTGGTCGATTTGGCAGGCACTAAGTGACTTCTTGAGACCGTCTTTGTATCTCTTCTTTGGTGCCCCTCTGTCTCGGTGTCCAGTGGCGAGCTCGCCGAACAGAGTGATCTTGGGTAGGCGATGATCCTCCATCCTGGAGACGTGCCCCGCCCAGCAAAGCTGTGTCCGCAGCAGCAAAGCCTCGATGCTCAAAGTTTCCGCCTGTTCAAGGACCTCGACGTTGGTGACATAGTCACTCCAGTGAATGCTGAGGATGGTACGCAGGCAGCGCTGGTGAAAGCGTTCGAGGAGTCGTAGTTGGCTGCGGTAGAGGGCCCAGGACTCGGAACCGTACAGCAGGGTGGTGAGGACGACAGCTCTGTACACGCTGATCTTGGTGCCTGTTTTCAGCTGTTGATTGTGCCACACCCGCTTGAATAGTCGCCCGAAAGCACTGTTCGCTTTTGCCAGCCTGTTGTCCAGCTCCTTGTCCAGCTTGGCGTCTGACGTAATGATGCAGCCGAGGTAGGTAAACTGGTGTACAGACTTCAGTTCAGACTCGCCGATGGTGATGTGGGGAGGGCGTTGCTCTTCCTTGGGTGCTGGCTGATGAAGGACCTCTGTCTTTTTCAGACTGACCTCAAGTCCAAAGAGCTGGGCGGCATCTGCGAAGCAGGACGTAATGCGCTGCAAGGCTCTCTCTGTGTGTGCAACGAGGGCAGCGTCATCAGCAAAGAGCAGCTCACGAATCAGTTGGTCTAGGGTTTTCGTGTGGGCCTGCAGTCGTCTGAGGTTGAACAGGCTGCCATCGAGACGATACCTGATGTACACTGCGTCGTCATTGTCGAGGCCCACTGTGGCCTGCTTCAACATCATGCTGAAGAAGATGGTGAAGAGGGTCGGTGCCAGCACGCAGCCTTGCTTCACGCCGTTGCGAATGGGGAATGGTTCTGAGAGGTCACTGTTTAGTCTGACCTGGCCTTGCTGGTCCTCGTGGAGCTGGACGATCATGTTGAGGAACTTTGGGGGACAGCCTAGTCGCTCAAGGATCTGCCACATACCTTGCCTGCTCACAGTGTCAAACGCTTTTGTTAGGTCGACAAACGTTACGTACAGCCCTTTGTTCTGCTCGCGCCACTTCTCCTGAAGCTGTCTCAGCACAAAGACCATGTCGGTGGTACTCCTGTTGGCTCTGAAGTCACACTGGCCCTCTGGGAGGTGGTCTTCAGTAATGGCAGGTACCAGCCGATTCAGGAGCAACCTTGCGAGAATTTTCCCGGCAATGGACAGCGAGGTAATTCCACGATAATTAGAGCAGGCAGACTTCTCTCCTTTGTTCTTGTACAGGGTGATGATGACTGCATCACGGAGATCCTTTGGTAGTGTTCCTTTTTTCCAGCAGCAGAGAAAGAGGTCGTGGAGCTTGTTGTGCAGTCCTGGGCCTCCATGTTTCCATATCTCTGGCGGGATTCCGTCAATGCCTGCTGCTTTGCCACTCTTGAGCTGGTGGATGGCTGTGTCCCTTCGGCGGTGGGCGGTTCGTCCAATTCAACCTTTAGTGGAAGGTGTGGGATTTGGAGGATGACTGTTTCTTGAACAGTTCGCTCAGCGCCGAAGAGGTCCTGAAAGTATTCCGACCAGCGGACCTCGAGTTATATATACACACAAACCAGATAGGTGAGGCTAGCGCTGGCAGAATTGTATACAAACCAAGGGGAATCACTCAGCGCTGGACAGACAAACAGTTAGATCCCCTGCCCCCGCCTATCAGGCACCCAATCGCCAGCCCACAGAGAAATACGCAGGTAAGTTGTGAACTACATACAAATGGCGGACGAAGGGTGATCCATGACAGCGTGGGTGTTGCGCCTTGTCAGCTATGTACCTTTGCATGGCTCGCCAAGTGCGGCACCTTTATCGGCTTGGTCATTCATCCGTCCGCACATGGATCTGAAGACGACATGGGTCGTGCATACACGGACGCAAGAGTCAGTGCGTGCGTGCGGGTGTGTGTGTGTGTGTGTGTGTGTGTGTGTGTGTGTGTGTGTGTGTGTGTGTGTGTGTGTGTGTGTGTGTGTGTGTGTGTGTGTGTGTGTGTGTGTGTGTGTGTGTGTGTGTGTGTATGAGTTAGTGTCATCAATCAGACTCGTTTTGAAACACTGACTTTTTTAGTTTGTCCTCTTTGCTGAACTGACTTTAACCTACAAGAGTGGTTGCGTACCCAGATAACTTTACACTCACCTACATACGAGAAGAGACATGTTTACAGCACAGCAATAAACTTGTTTCTGTGCTGTTCTTACTCGTAAGGGGTTTAAACTGAGTGAACTCGTACTGCAGATATTACTGAAGTTGATCTGCTCGTGACTTAAACAGATGATACTAATCATTTCATCTCTGCACTTTTGTCTTGTGTCGACGTACTTTCTATTGCTTATGTGACTGTCTATATAGACTATACATTTCACGGAAAAAGTCAGCTTAATGTTATTATTATTATTTTTTAAAATATTTTTCTTTCTTCCCGTTAAAGGATATCTGAGCAAGTCTGATCAGTGAATATTGGCAAGTGCTTGTTACATTTTTCCAGCCTCACAAATATTAGACTGGACTGGACTCAGTTATTCGTTTTAGATAACGTAAACTCTTTGTTTAAATAACGTACTCCCCCCGCCCACTTTCTTTTCCGTCTCTTTTCTGTTTAAATTCCGTTTTTTTCCGTTTGCTGTTTTTTGGCCTTACATTTATCATATGCAAACCAAGGGGAATCACAGCGCTGGACAATTCTGCCAGCGCTAGCCTCACCTATCTGGTTTGTGAGTTACATTTATCAGTTTTATTACTCGCATACTACTTTTAGTTTCTGTACTCTGTTCCTCTTAGTTCCATTACCTATTTTTAACGCCAAAATTACCATACAAGATAATGTGCAAAAAAGGCCACAAATTTTGTATCGGCCATTTAAATGTATATCATCTGGCAAACAAATTGCCGGACGTTTGCGTTTATGTTAATTCACCTAGTTACTTTCATCTCTTTGGTATAACCGAGACACGCCTTGCCTCCCACATCAGTGATGAGGCCATCGCCATTCCAAATTACTCCATTCTTAGGAGAGATCCGTCAGTCCAGGCTGAGACAGGTGTGGCTCATACTCAAATCAAGGGTTAGTAAAGCATGGCGTACCACAGGGCTCTATTCTTGATCCCCTTTTATTCTGCTTGTTCATAAATGATCATTCTCTTGCGATAAAAAATGAAAGCGTTACATGTGATATGTTTGCAGTTGATGCCTGTTGTAACACGCCAGATAAGGATATATCAAACATCAATTCACGACTGCAAAACACACTGCAAGATATTAATGAATGACACAGTCATAATATTATGATTTTAAACCCTTCAAAAATGGAGAGCATAGTAATTAGCACCCGCCAAAAACACCAACTCGGCTCTCTCTCAATCAGTCTGCCTCTCCAAGGCAAAACTATCAGTCAAGTTACTAACCATCGCCTGCTAGGAGTCACGATGGACAACCAGCTTAGGTGGCAGCCACACATCAGTAATGTCTGTAAAATTGTCTCCAGAAATCTGTACGTCTTAGCAAAACTTAAACACATTACTGATATGGAGACACGTCAACTGTTCTTCAATGCCCATATTAGATAACATATAGACTATCCCTCTACTGTGTGGGATGGTTCGAGCGATGTCAATTTGAAAAGATTGAACTCTCTACATCGGAGAGCTGTCAAACTAATACTCCCTGATCCCAGCTAAACTACTGCCCATAAATTGGCAGCCTTAAAAATTCTGCCCCTGAAAGATCATTTAATTTACAATAAAAGAATGGTTATATTCAAGGCATTAAACGATAAGCTACCCCGATATATCTGAATCACAACGCTATTTACCGTCCAGTCATCAACATACTCTAGATCAAGAAAATCCCTTATTGTGCCGCGACCTAGAATTGATCTTTATAAAAGGAGTTTGACGTTTTCTGGCTCTAGTCTTTGGAATGCCTTGCCTAGAAACGTCACGACATCAGCTACCTTCGCCTCGTTTAACGTCAGTCTCATCAAGTACTTAGTTTTGTCAGCAGCATCCCCGTGACTGTGCATATATTAAAAAATACTATTCTGATTAGATCATTAATTGCGTGTATCCCAGGTTTCAATGAATTTTGTTTAATGTCTCTTCATGTTTAATGTCTCCTAATTTTTCTTTGTGTAATTTGGTACTATTAGTATTACAATTATTATCCTGTGTTTGTAGAGTAGCAACGGCAAGTATGAAAAATGGCACACGTGCTAATTACTTCATCCGTTGAGAAATAAAGTTTCATTTCATTTCATTTCATTTCTCTCTCTCTCTCTCTCTCTCTCTCTCTCTCTCTCTCTCTCTCTCTCTCTCTCTCTCTCTCTCTCTCTTTCTCTCTCTCTCTCTCTCTCTCTCTCTCTCTCTCTCTCTCTCTCTCTCTCTCTCTCTCTCTCTCTCTCTCTCTCTCTCTCTCTCTCTCTCTCTCTCTCTCTCTCTCTCTCTCTCTCTCTCTCTCTCTCCCGCCTTCATTAGGTTTACGGCATGTCAGTGCCTCTAGATCTGTTCCAGTGTTGGCTAACACATTTGATACGTGTTGCCTCCGGATACGCGGCTTTATGCCGCGTATCCGGATGCGGCACGTCTCGAATGAGTTAAACGATTCAACATCATCTCTCATTCTGCGTCACACATAAACGCTCCTTCTGTCAGGTTGTTGCTAGGATTACCAGGTAATACTTTATTGTGAAGGCAAAAGTCATGAGTCCATTTTTGCTGAAAGCGAGTTTTTCATTGTAATACAATGAATATTTCGCTTTTCACAAAATGGACTTACTGTCTTTTGCCTACGAAGGTCAGAGTATTTCCTGGGTGCAGCATGAACTAAACATTCGTCACGATTATCCATGACGTTGGCAACTTGCGAACATTTATCCCCCGACGCACTACAGCAGGAGATGGATCGACCACGATAATTCAAGGGTAGTGCCAGATTAGCTTGGCGCCGACAGGCGCCATGCTAATCTGGCACTACCCTTGAATTATCGTGGTCGATCCCATCTCCTGCAACCGGTACGTCGTCGTTAGGTCACACCTCCAAAGTTTGGGAATTGCGGTCTGGGGGCTTAAATGGGTTAATAGGAAGTAAATACCAAGAGAGTGATCCTTTAAGACAAAGGCAGTCACTGTTGCAAATCATGCCGTGAACAAGAAACAGACACGCGTTAGGAAGCCATTTCAGGCAAGTAAAACCCGTCGCGTGCTTGCGTCACAGAGGTTCAAGCGTCGGCGGAAGTAAATACCAAGCAAATGGTTCTTTTAGACCAATGACCTGGACGGCGCAAATCACGACCGGAAGATAAGAGACCAATGCGCACAAGAAGCCTTTTTTTTTGTCAGGAATGCGTCATTCTTCTATAAACTGTCAGAAAATTAGAAAACCGGAAACCGACGTCCATGACGTTCGAAAGGCTGGTGAACAAAGCTTCAGGTCACGGACTACAGTGCCGTTTCCGTACTGTCCAGTCTCTTAGCCTTAGTCAGTCCCAGTCATCCCCTAATTTTTCAATTCCCTAAAAAACACTACCGCCCACCAGCTGCACATTTGCCATGCACAAAATACCAAAATAAACAGCACATCACCCGTCTCATTTCTTGGCTATGAAACTGGTTCCTTATACCAACCCCACACCCAAGCACAGCTGAAATCAGCGTGCTCCTCAAATCACTACGTCAACGGCAACTCAACATAGGCCCACAATTCTCCATTGGATAAGCTCAGGATGGCATGAATCAAAGCACCAAACATGTCTCCTCTCAGCTAACCGAACATTTCCAGCAAATTCCAACATTCAGCCCTACTACAAATTTTTTAACAAGGCAAAAATTATTTTTAAAAACACCGGTCCTTGCACTGCCTGAACTGGCCAAATTTTACTGTATAATGTGACCTGACACAGCGGAAAGTCAATAGCAAAAAGTGATCCGTTCAAGACAATTGAACATAATTCGCATATCATGCCCGTAAGACACAAGACAATGAAGAAAAAGAAGAAGAAAGAGACTTAAAGGAAACCTTTTCTAGCAGATCCACACGCCGTCGGTCCTTACTTGCGTCAACGCTCTAAAGTGGTGGAAAACCTGCACAAAGCCATTTCTCTCTCGTGGTAAAATACGTCAGCTTCATTAGTATTCAGGCCAGTGCATTCATTTGTTTCAATGTGAGTGCAAAAAACGTCGACATAAATGTTGGGGTGTCCAATATTGTTACTGTTTCGTCTGGAGTTCGTTACAAACAAAATAATTTGCATAAAAAAATGTGGTCGTCACATCTGAAGAAGCGCTGTAAAATCCGGCTTTTTATGTCCAGCGTTGTTAACCTTTTGGGTGTCGGTAGCGATTTTGGTCGAGGCGATTCCTGCAGATACCGACAGCCAAAGTGTTAATATCGAAATCGAATGTAAGTAGACTTCAAACGTGAATTGCATTTTTAAAATCTGCCTACCTAACTCAGCCCCCCCCCCCCCCCCCCCCACACACACACACACACACACACACCGACGTCCCCACCCTCTCCCCCCCCCCCCCCCCCCAAAAAAAAAAAAAAAAAAAAAAAAAAAAAAAAAAAAAAAAAAAAAAACGTCAATGGGGGTACTTGACATTCTTTCTGTCCTTGCGTCACTGTTTTAATTTTGGCACTTTCGTCAAAAGGTTTGGAAGTCCCACTGAAATGCAAGCGCAAAAATACTTGGTAGCCTAGCGACAGTTTAAAGGCGATTCCCACACACGTGCGTAAGGTTTCCTTGCTGGAAACGCTGGATACTTTGGGAACTGTGCATGCAGTGTGCCCAATTAATTTCCTGACTGCTCCTAACGATGCCGTTCGTCGGGAAGACGCTGACTACGCGACCTTTCTGCCGCACGATATCGTCAGTAGTAGTCAAAGAGTTTACAGCTATATTCGTGCTGGGATGTCGCTTTGGACCTTAGGGCCAAAAGCTAGGCCCAAATTAGAGCCGTATGGTCCAAAATAGACAAGGACCCATTTCTAGACATTTTCAACGAACTCAACTGTGACTTTCCCAGGCTAAGCGGCACAGATGTTAATTGGCCAACTGAAATCATGGGCTATTCAAACTGAAGACAGTGTACATATGCATCGGGGGTCAGTTGCATGAGTGAGCTGAATCGATTGATGTCCAAAGTCACCGTGGACGAAATGCACTTGGTCGGCACCTCAGACACATCTTGTCTTATCTTATCTTATATTATCTTATCTTATCTTATCAAAGACCACTAGTTCGGTGGCTGTAGCCATCTACATGATGGTCTTTAGTGGCAGGTGACACTTTTTTTGCCGTTTAAGAGAGCACTTGTCTTTGAAGACATTTTGTTTTTATAGACCATTTTTTATAAGGCGGCAGCTCAAACAGTTTCCGTTGCAGACCGTGACATTTGCGTGCCAGACGGAACACCCCCGTAACCCCCTTTACCCCGAGGATAAAATTAGCAAGAGACATTGAGCCTATCGTTGTGACACCCATCATAGTCTCAGTTCCAGAGGCATTTCATGCGTTCTAGTCGAAAACCAAATCAATATACCCCAGACTCCTTTGAACCTTTTCAGTGTCGAGAAAATTTGAAGGACGCCCATTTGAAAGAGGTATAATCCTCATGTGCCCCCGCGGTCGCGGGGGCTCATGAGGATTTGTGTCTCTTACTGACACCACTTTGAATCCATGTTCCTTAGACATCTAGGTTGTTTTTTATTTTATTTTGTATTATTACTTTTTTTTTTAATTTATTTATTTATTTATTTATTTAATTTTTTTTTTTTTGGGGGGGGGGTTAAAGAAGATTGCAGAAACACAGTCTACGTCAGCTAGCACTGAACTGGTTAATTCGAGTATAACGTCCTTTGAAACGTCAGAACGATATCAGACTACACGAAGTCTAAAAAAAACAGTTATTATTATTATTATTATTATTATTATTATTATTATTATTATTATTATTATTATTATTATTATTATTATTATTATTATTATTATAAAAGGCGCACGAGGTTCATTTCGTGTGACGAGATATTTCTGTTTTCAATGGCATATGTACCTGAGGAGAGGATGTGGGGGCCTGGCCCCCTTCAAAGAAAGTGTAGGGAGGAGTGTGGGGCAGAATATCCCTTGTCCATTCCGATATATTTGAGAAAAAATAATATTTTAGGTGAAAACAAATTGTAGAAAAATCATGTCCATTTTTCGTTTTCATGTTTGATTTCTCTCTCTCTCTCTCTCTCTCTCTCTCTCTCTCTCTCTCTCTCTCTCTCTCTCTCTCTCTCTCTCTCTCTCTCTCTCTCTCTCTCTCTCTCTCTCTCTCTCTCTCTCTCTCTCTCTCTCTCTCTCTCTCTCTACTATTGAGAAAGTCTCGCAGATCTGCCAAAGCGTCAGCGAGTTCTA
>BTPG01000006.1:121544121-121766621 GCA_036245525.1 Semisulcospira habei
ACCCTCTCTGTCCCACTCCCTCCCTTAATGAAAATATCTTCATACTTTCATACGCTGCTGCTTATGTGATTTATCAATTCTTTATCTATCGTACTCGTAGCGTGATAGGTGTACATGTATTTTTTTTTTATCCACTTCATTATAGTGTGGTCTACGTGCGTGCTTTTTGTTGTCGGTATGAGAAACTATAGCAACATCATGACAAAGATAAAACTTCGCTGTGCTTAAAAGAAAAACACCGGAGAAAAACCCTACTGCTTTTAGTCTTTTGCAAAAACCGAACAACCTTAATCTGAGAAGCAAGTGATATAGAAAACCTGCCCTAATATGGCAAAAAAAAAAACAGTGCGTCCATTTTTTAAAATAGAAAAGCTAGATTTTCATTGTGTAAGAATGAAAATCTCGTTTTCATAAAACAAATGGACATACTGGCTTCTGCCTGATAACGGCATGATCGTATCAGCCTGAAGCTGTAGAGGCGCACGGCCACCTGTGCCTCCTGCAGGCTGAAGAAGTTGGCGAAGCGAGCGTGTTGTCCATAAAACTTCGTGATCGATGAAGATGACGACAGTGCATTTAAACCCCTTTACTGCCGAAGAAAAATTAAAACGATCCAGCTGCAAGAGGCCTAGATCCTCATGAGCCCCCGCGGGGGCTCATGAGGATCTCTGCCTCTTGCTGCCAACACCTTGTATCCATGTTTCTTTGGACGGCTGCAGTTTCTTGCCGTTGAATGAACAGAGGCTGGTTGGCCCCTTGTGCATGCAGCCACCTGTGCTGTAAATAGTATCGGTGGCCGCAGGCACGAGAAGGGTTAAAGAAAAATAATGTCGTTCTTGTTGGGTTTCTTCTTGCCAAACTTTCTTCTAAACTAAAATCTGCACTAAAGTTCGCGTGTCCTTGGACAGGGTCTCAGCGTAAGGAAACCGTAGACCTCGTCGTAATGTCTGGTAATGAAATTGTGGTCACGGTGCTTTCAGGTTACTCGTGTCCTTAGATTAAAGAAGCACTTTTCAACTGTTGTTGCTTGTCATGAAAACATCGTTTTGTGGTGACTCGAGAATTTTTTTTTATGTAAGACCTGGACACAGAGTATGCTGTCCTGTGCAGACAAAAGAGAATAACCCAACGAAGAAAGAAACACGCTTCGAAAAGACAGTTACAACACAATTAATTGTGTTGTAACTGTCTTTTCTAAGCGTGTTTCTTTCTTCGTTGGGTTATTTTCTGCTTTTTACACGCAGTCGACTTTCTGGTCTGGGTTTTGTGGCGACAAAAGATTTTGAGTCAATTTTGCGAAAAATGGTGTAGTTTAAAGGAAGTTAAACAGTTTGATAGTACAACGGACCAATTAAAATTTTTGCTATAACAGAAACAAAATTTAACGTTGCATCTCTTCGCATCATCCCTGTACTATGAGAAAAGTTTAAGGATGCAATTTTCAGATCAGTATCTGTTAAAATGTAAATATTGATTGTTGTAATAAGTTTTGTTCAAACATGGTGCCCATGTATGAAACGTAAAAGAAAGATGATGTATTAAGATATGAACGTATACTCTACTCATGCAGTTTTCTCTCTCTCTCTCTCTCTCTCTCTCTCTCTCTCTCTCTCTCTCTCTCTCTCTCTCTCTCTCTCTCTCTCTCTCTCTCTCTCTCTCTCTCTCTCTCTCTCTCTCTCTCTCTCTCTCTCTCTCTCTCTCTCTCTCCCCCTTTAGAGTGAAGAAATTTTGCTTTTTAATAAATTATGAACAATGTTGAAGGTCAGTTACCTACAACTTGAACGAAACCTAGTCCCAAAGGCCTTGATCAATAAAAAAAAAAAGCCTGTCTTTTTTATTCTTTATTTTTTATTTTAATTGCAACATCATCTTCCTAATCGCAGTTTTCATGAACTGTGTCGCTTTTACAGCACTGATTTCACTTAGATTGATGCAGTAACCCCATTCATGAAAAACGTAACTATTCTTTGACCCGGACCTGTAGTTGCCAGGGTCAAACAACAGTCCATAATTACTCCTCGCAGTTAGATCTGCCCTGATCTGACACAAACCAAGAAGCCCTTTTGTTGTGAAAAGCGGGATTATCATTGTCATACAATGAAAATCTCGCTTTTCACAACAAAAAGTGGGGACGTAACATTTGGCTTTTGCCGGATCAGGGTCAGTTCTGTTGAAAAGTGTTTCTTTAACCTTCGTGCGTAGAGTACGTATTACCTCTCCTTGCGTTTTACGCTCTCCGCGGAAGATCTGCACGTGAGTAAATTGGATACTCCCCTTACATTTTCATCCAATTTGCGTCCGGATACCCCTGCATTACGACCAGACGATAGGTCGTCCCCAGACCAGAGGTCGAAGGCGCATGGGGCCGACGCCGTCCGCAGTCGACCCGCGCACCGATGTGCGCGTGTCGACTGCAGCCGGCCTCGTCCCGATGAGCTTATGCGCACTGGGTATAAATAATGAGTAAAAAAAAAAAAATCTCTTCGCCATGCAGCGGCGTCTTCCAAGAACCCGTCAGATTTGCTTGAGACATAGATGCTCATGAGGCTCTTTTGACTTCAAACGTTCTCTTGCAAGTGGATGTCGTTCACCTTTTTTCTCGGCAGTGAGGGGGTAACAACATCAATAATTCCCTTACGCAAGCTGCGTCGATTCTTGTGCATGAAATTTTGCTGGCCACAGACAACGGTAGAGAAAATGGTTTCAATGCAGTTTTACTGACGATGCATATCATTATCAAGATACAAGATAACGTTATTGTCCCCCCCCCCCCCCGCCCCCCTTCAAACAATTAAAAAAATAAATAAATAAATAAATAAAAAATAAATAAACCAAAAAAATAATAAATATATTTTTTAAATCGGGAAATTACACTGTCTGCTCCATCAAATTAACAAGAAAAACAAAGAATTTAAGAAGATTAAACGTTTATAAATACACATAATATAATAAAAGACACACACACATACACCCGCGTGTGTCAACTCACGTGTCTCTAGTAAGAGAGTCATTGTACAGGTTGACAGCCCTGGGGATGAAAAATTTTCTGTACCTTTCGGTACGCATTATGAGCAGTCTCAGTCTACCACTCCTGTCAAACTCTGCTGTCTAACTCCTCTCGCAATGGATGAGTGTTGTCAGTCAGTATGGTTGTTTTCTTGTCTGTCAGTCGTCGGTGGTAGACTGTCTCTACAAAGTACAGTATTCATTTCTTCTAGACACTGTGAAATAAGACAAGTCTTGTTTTTTTGTCCAGCGACTAGAAGATGTATTCTGATGAGCAAACGAATGCGGCATTTTTGGAATCATCGGAAACACTTTATTGTTTCCGATGATTCCCAATATGTCGCATTTCATTTACTCTTTAGTAAAATATTGTGTGAACTGTGCTATGGTAATGGTTTCAGACCACCTCACAAATCTGATAATACAAGCGATGAAAATTTCAGAAACTTCTTAACTTGCAGTGCTGACCCTTCGCACCAAGTAAATGTCCTGCGTTTGTCCTCAGAGTGAATACGTGTGTTTCACGTGATCGTTTCGTGTTGGGTTCAGTTCGCAGCGCTTTGATACTACTACTACTAATAATACTATAATAATAATACTATAATAATAATAATAAGAAGAAGAAGAAGAAGTAGAAGAAGAAGAAGTAAACTTCTCATATAAAAAATCGCCAGGGAACCCACATTTTTCTTGTTATATCCGAAGTTTGTTACAAGTGAAGTAATTGAAGAAAGAGTGCTTCCTATGAAAAAACGTTGTTCTATCCGACTTCTGTTATATCCAGTCTTGTTATAAGCGAAGTAGACTTTATTATTATTATTATTATTATTATCATCATCATCATCATCATCATCATCATCATCATCATCATCATCATCATCATCATTTTATTATTATCATCATTTTCTTATTGTCGTTATTATCATTACTATTGATGATGGTAGTCATTTCATTATTATTATCGTTATTATCATTTATTTTTTATTATTATTGTTATCATCATCATCATCATCATCATTTATTATATTATTATTATCGTTCTTATCATTACTATTTATGATGATGACGATATTATTATTATCTTTATCATATCATTATCATTATTATTATTGATACGCGTGGTGAAAACTCATGTCTCTACCATAACCCGCGCTGCAGATCGACTGCCCGTGCAGTCAGGAAGGACATGAAGGATTCTTTGATTCGCTGGCAAGATCACTCCAGTTCAGTTTCTCTTCCGTGTGTGCTGTTCTGTGATTTTGGACCTTACGGCTAAAAGCCGTAAGGTCCAAAATCACAGAACAGCACACAGTTTAGCCTTATTTACATCTTTGTTTCCAGCACGTAGTAGGTCGTGTATCTGTACACCTCTTGTCCAACTATAAGTAAGCCACTGACTGATTCTCGCTGATGGAGTCTACCAAGGGAAAACATGTTGTGACGCCGAACTAGGAACCCGTACACTCGCCAAGCACCAACTGTTCTTGATGAATGGAGCGACTGTGATAGCTTAATGATAGTGCTTGATGAGCTGGAGCTATATCAGGATAATCGTGCAGCCGAGCTGTCCCGACAGATTTATTTAATAAAAAAAATTCCGGCGACTGACCTGTCCTCGTAGCAAAGCAGACGTCAGACAGTGAAACGTGGAGCAAAATTGAACTTGAATTGGATACTCTTTCTCAGCTGGGAGTAGCTGAGCTGAAGAAAAAAATACCCCAACAGATTAAAGGTTAAACAAGATGGGATGAACCATAACCCACAAAGTCCCTTCTATATGAGCGCTGTCTTCGCTGTCAAGGGGCTCTACCTTTTGTCTTTGACTTGATTCTGATGTTGAAATATCTCCTTTTGAAAAAGCCTCGCAGCTGTGCCAATGCGTCATAGTGAACTCTATAAGAGGCGTGCGCAGTACATACGCGTCATTGGTTTGTCAAACGTAATTTTGTCATGACGTTTGTTTGTTTTTTTACGTAATTTTATATTTAACGTGATATGAGTTTCGCTTTCGCTTCAAGACTTGGGAAAATGGTGACAAAATTAGAATTTTACGGTACAATTTCAGTCTTGCTATAATTTGTGTGAAATCAGGTTGTCTTTTCCTAGCTACATGCTATACTAAGTACACCTGCATACTCTTCTGAAAGCGCGTCGATGTGTGTGTGTGCGTGCGTGCATGCGCGCGCTCCAAACATGTTCATGCGCCCTCCGGGTACATGAGGATCTATGCATCTTGGAGATACACGCATTCTCGTATGTGAGAGAGAGAGAGAGAGAGAGAGAGAGAGAGAGAGAGAGAGAGAGAGAGAGAGAGAGAGAGAGAGAGAGAGAGAGAGAGAGAGAGAGAGAGCGAGAGAGAGAGTTACGTCATATTTAGAGTATGTCTGCGTGGTGACGGAGTTGCTTCTTTTACGTCACCGCCACTGTCTGACTTTCTCCAGATGTCAAGGTTTTTTACTGTTTCAATTTTTTTTCTGAAAAAAATTAATTTTTACTGAAGAAGTTTAAATGGTACAAAGCTGGCTAACGAACTCATCCAATGTCTTTCTCCAAACTAGCTATATCGGGTCACCGTGAATGCTGTTCTGAAAGCACGACGATGTGTGTGTGTGTGTGTGTGTGTGTGTGTGTGTGTGTGTGTGTGTGTGTGTGTGTGTGTGTGTGTGTGTGTGTGTGTGTGCGTGCGTGTGAGTGCGTGCATGCGCGCGCGCTCCAAACATCTCCAAGAGACATAAATCCTCATGCGCTCTCCGGGAGCATGAGGATCTATGCCTCTTGGAAATGCTCGCATGTCTGTGTGTGTGTGTGTGTGTGTGTGTGTGTGTGAGTGTGTGTGTGTGTGTGAGAGAGAGAGAGAGAGAGAGAGAGGGAGAGAGAGAGAGAGAGAGAGAGAGAGAATTACGTCATATTTAGAGTATTATGTCAACGTCTGCGTGGTGACGGAGTTGGCTCTTCTACGTCACCGCCAATGTCTGACTTTTTCTAGAAGTCAAGTGTTTTTTTTTTTTACTGTTTTAATTCTTTTCTGAAAAGAATTAAATTTTACTAAAGCAGTTTAAAGGATACAAAGCTGGCTTACAAACTCATCCAATGTCTTTCTCCAAACTAGCTAAATCCAAACTTTCAAGTAAATATGACAAAAATTACGGACTCTAATCTGGGTCAACCGACTTCCTATAAACGGTTGTTTATGTCTTAAATGAGACATTCAATTACAATATGCTCGGAGGCTTTCTTACCCACCCCTTTAAGAAAGTATTTCGCCAAGTTTCAAGCTTGTGAGTACAGAAATATCAGAGATCTCTGTTCATCATCGCACACTCTCTTACATACATACTACATACATACATACACATACATACATACATACATACATACATACATACATACATACATACATACATACGCACATTCGGCAGCGAGGTTAGCGTAACTAGACATAACGTAATGTTTATCTTGTTACTTCAATTGTTAGAGGTTTAGCCTGCCCGCCTTTGACATCATGGACATGCTATTAAATTCGCCCCACCACGACCCGTCCTAAAAACGTCCCTTCTATAAATAGAAGGGACTTAATAAGATTGTTGAAATCGACACGCCGTAAGTCTACTTAAAACCCCTTCACTGCCCAGAAAAAGTGTAAACGATCCAACTGCGAGAGGCATAGATCCTCATGAGCCCCCGCAACTGCGGGGGCTCATGAGGATCTATGCCTCTAGCTGAGACCAATGTGTATTCACGTCCCTTGTACGGCTGTGGCGTTTCTTCGTTGAATGAACGAAGATTTGAGATAAAAACATTAAAAATATGAATCCAGTGGCTTGTAATTCTCAACGTTTCAAAATAAAGCAAAAAATAACACGAAGTGAAGTAAATTGACCCCAGCCTGCGTTTTGAGTTGAAACGAAGATAGTTTTTTTTTTTCTCCCCCGAGTCGATAAACGTTGAGCCCTTCTAAAGCACGAAACGAATGTCTCACGTTTTAGGACAGTCTTCTAAGCGCTGTTGGAAATGTATCGACAATGCCTTGTGGAGGGTAGTGCCTGATTGACTTGGGTGCCTCTCCAGGAGCCACGCTTTTCACACACTATCCGGTGATGCCATGGTCGACCCGTTTCCCTGTAAGATATCATAATCGGTCGATACGATTCCCACGCACATTTTGTTTCTGAAGTCCTCGTTGATTTCAAAATAAAGCAAAAATAACACGAAGTGAAGTAAATTGACCCCAGCCTGCGTTTTAAAACGAAGATAGTTTTTTTTTTTTTTTCCCCGAGTCGATAAACGTTGAGCCCTTCTAAAGCACGAAACGAATGTCTCACGTTTTAGGACAGTCTTCTAAGCGCTGTTGGAAATGTATCGACAATGCCTTGTGGAGGGTAGTGCCTGATTGACTTGGGTGCCTCTCCAGGAGCCACGCTTTTCACACACTATCCGGTGATGCCATGGTCGACCCGTTTCCCTGTAAGATATCATAATCGGTCGATACGATTCACACGCACATTTTGTTTCTGAAGTCCTCGTTGATTCCAGCGACCAAAAGCCACAATAACCATCCAAGGAGTTTGAATCCATATTCGTCTCAGCAACAGGCTTAGTTTTTCATGAGCCCACGCTGTCGCGGGGGCTCATGAAGATCTATGTCTCTTGCAGTTGGATGATGATCACTTTTTTCTCCGCAAGTGAAGGGGTTAAGATTCTCTCTGCGAGCAAAATGTCAGAGGGGACGAACAGCTATGCTTCCCTCGCCGTTAAAAGGGTGAGCTTCCAGCCTTAACCCAGCGAGTAACCGGTCCTCGGGCAATAACTGTGCGTCAGCCAGTAGACTTACTGCGTACCGGGATGGTCTTTCACGACAGCTGTAAGCAAGCCGCCAAAGCCAGCACCTTAAATTGTTAGACCCATACACTGCTGAGAAAAGAAAAAAACAAACAAACAAACCCGAACACGATCCATTTGCAAGAGGCATAGATCGTCATGAGCCCCCGCGACTGCGGGGGCTCATGAGGATCTATCCCTCTTGCTGAGACCAATGTGCTTCTGTGTTCCTTGAACGGTTCTTGCTTTTTGTAGTAGAATGAACACATATTTCAGAAACAAAACATGCGTCCAGCTACAGTGAAGGGGTCCAAAATTTTTTTTTTCTTTTCTGTTTTGTTTTTGTGGTGGGTTGTTGAGAACATGAATACGGACTTCGAAAACTAGATTACATTTTCACGCCTTTCAAAAAAGTCTGGATAATATCGGGTTTTGTAGTAAACGCACTCTATAATGTGTCGACTCCCGAGAGGGTCGCATGCCAGCGAGCAAAAGGTCATCGCCAGTAGGCTCTAAACTGTAAAAAAAAAATTCTTCCTGCAAATACTGTAAGCATGCAAAAACTATGCAAATTATCTAATAATCCTGTGTTATGTGTATCCATTTTTGTTCCCATTTCAATGGCGTGTTTTTTGGGGGTTTTCTTTTTCTTTCTTTTTTTCGTTTTTATTTTCCCAACGCGATTGTCGGTCAGTGTGTGCATTCGTTTCAGACGCGAAATTCGTGATCTTCGGCAGTGAAGGGTTAAGAGGGTAGCCGACTTCCCTCCCACTGGTTCATAGCCGAATTACTCGAAATCCTTTTGTGCGATTCGTGCGATCCCAAAATGTCAGCATGGTCTAAAAAAAGAGCAAAAGGGGCATTTAGTTCATTTCAAAGCGACCAGTGTCTGTGATCTGCCTTGTCGCAGAAGGTTCCTTGCCCATAAGGTCCGTTCTCGCAGAAATTTTAAAGATCAGGAGTCAGAAAAACAACCATCATTCTGCATTAGCAAAGGTCAGTGCTATAATGGTTTTCTCCGTGGATTCGTTACCGTTGATCAACGGTATATAGCGAATCGAGAGAAACAGCCGGTGTGAGGTCTGTGCCTTGGAGCTTTAACCCGTTAACTTCCGGGGTAAGACGAACGGTACCCATCTGTAAGATACATAAATCCTCATGAGCCCCCGCTGTCCCGGGGGCTCATGAGGATTTATGTCTCTCGCAGTCGGTCCTATGTTCGTTACTTTGGTCACATACACTGAATTTTACAGCTGTGCTTTTCACGCCAATATCAGTTAGTGGACAGTACTGTGGTTTCAGACCGTCCCAAGTGAAATCCTCATCCGCTGCCCGGCAGTCATGGGGGTTAATGATCGACGTATCTCCAGTAATTAGCGCTGAAGATTTGTCATTACACACAAGACGATGTGTAGTCGATGTAAGTTTCTGTACAGTACAGTAATCTAGCCTGTGGCTATCTATGCAATCAGCGCACTCGGAAAGACTAACGCAGCTGGTTGCCAGACTACTTTACCCTGACCAGATTCCCCGAATGAGGGCGCCCGCTACATAATATAAGGAAATACGCAAATGCAATATGCAGGGTCTCGGCCAGAACATTTCATTCAGGCTTTGACACCCAACGCCTCCTCCCCCCCCCCCCCCACCGGCCTTCTTCTCCCCTCCTCCCCCTCCCCGCCACACACACACACACACACACACACACACACACACACACACACCACACACCCACACCCACACACACACACACACACCACACGGCACACACACACACACACACACACACACACACACACACACACACACACACACACACACACACACACTGGTTCCCGTCTACGAACGAGTACGTGCTCGCGTAACTGTACGAGGTACTCCAGTCTGCAAGCCCATGGACGCGGTCTCTGACCGTTTTCCCTGTGGCTATCTGGGGCCCGCGTCGGCCCCACCTCGGTACTCATGGGCTGGCAGGTTGGGTAGGAATGCTGCTTTGAAGAAAAACAAGTGTATTTTTGTGAACAGCGGGGTTGTCATTGTAATACAATGACAACTTTGCTTTTTACAACAAAATAGACTTCCTTTTTTTTTTCTTTTTTTTTTTTTATTTTTTAAAAGCAAAGGTTGTCTGTAAAGACATGTGCTCTCCTAGTCCCATGAGATATCTTGCAGGACAAAAAGCATCACGTGTCAGTAAAGGGCGTTGCGCGTTATTTGGGTGGCTACAGGTACCGAAATGACGTTCTTCGATGACTACTGATGATCTCACATCACGGTGGTCGCTCAAAACAGGTCTTGCTGTACAAAAGAGGGTGTGTGTGTGGAAGGGGGGGGGATAATGGGGGGGGGGGGGCACGTCAGAGCAAAAGGTTCATCGCAAGGAAGCATCGGTAGAGATGGAAAACGCGTAACGACGTCTGGCATTTCCACTGGCCCTCATTACTCTGGGGAACACTGCAGACGGTCCGCAAGTGTTGTCCTCAGGCTCCGTGCGACCCCGCAGTGAACCCCTAAACATCTGCTGGAAGGCGTGCCCAACAAGCAAAAGGTCCTCGGCCGTGTGCGGGCCCGCTTCGGCTGACGTCGGCCCCCTCCACGCCATTGACCTTTTTGAGAACGCGGCAACCACCGGTATCGTTCAGCATGCGCGTGTGGGGTTTAACTCATTCTACCCCAAGACCGAAATCCCAAAATTTTGCCGTTGTCCTCTGAAGACTGCATTGCAGTGCAGGACACAGATAGACCATGATAGTTCAAGGGTGATGCCAGAATAGCTTGGCGCCCATAGGCGCCAAGCTATTCTGGCATCACCCTTGAACTATCATGGTCGATCCTTATCTTGCTGTGGTGTGTCTGGGGTAGAATGAGTTAAAGTGAAGCATGCGGGGATGAAGTGTTCTTTCTGGCCGAGCAAAACGTGTTTTCAGCGACCACACTTATAAAAGATTATCTGTCATTAAAGACCCCCATGTCGGTGCCTGTAGCCATCTAAATGACGGCCTTTACTGACACGTGACACTTTTTGCCCTGCAAGACTTCTCATGGGACTGCGCGAGAGCACCTGCCTTCCCTTTTTTTTAATGACAAAAAAAGGGTGGATGCTCAAACAGGTTCTCCTACCTACTCTTACTGGTAGTACAGTCCATCTGCAACAAATCTGACCAATCTTAGACATCTGCAGTTACTGATTTGACAAAAGCCATTCTGATTTTCATCCCTACGGCGACCAATCCCTTTAGCGCAAACTGTTCCGCATGGCTGAGCTACAAAAACCCTTGTAGGGACTAATGTGACTTCTTGTAGCCCTCTTTCTGACGCATCTGGATGCCAGTTTTGTTCTCAATATAAAAGATCACCAAAACGTTATAAAGTACAAAATTACTTAGTGTTGTTCGAAACAACAGGCACACTACTGTAGACGGCAACGTCATGAAAGATTTTAAATTACGTTATAAGTCTGTTATGTATAAATGTATTTCCTTTGACGTTAGTCAAGTCTGGCATGAACCAGGTCGGAAGATTTCTTCTTGATTTCTTTTACGAAAATAGCGGAGGAATGAAAACAAATACGTTATTGGTATCAGGGGCTTGCTGCACGGATCCTTGTAGGCCTGAGGGAGGTCAAAGGAACCATTGGTAAACCTGAGGGAGGTCAAAGGCCGGGTACAATGGTTCCTTTGACCTCCCTCAGGTCTACAAGGGTCCGTGTAGCAAACCCCTGCTACCAATAACTTATATTATGTCCGAATTTGAGAAAAATGATATTTTCATTCTATAACAATGACAATCATATATACAAACCAAGGGGAATCACAGCGCTGGACAGACAAACAGTTAGATCCCAGAGTGGGCTGGCGTTTGGGTGCCTGATAGGCGGGGACAAGGGATCTAACTGTTTGTCTGTCCAGCGCTGTGATTCCCCTTGGTTTGTATACAATTCTGCCAGCGCTAGCCTCACCTATGTGGTTTGTGAGAATGACAATCGTGCTTTTCTCTTAAATGGAGTAGTGCCATTCGCCGAATAACGGCAGACATTGCGAGCCTCTTACTCAGAGGTTGTAAATGATCTGTATCCTCATATCGAGGCACTCGCCGACCTATGCCGGAATGTGGCATCGACTGTCATGAGCCAGTGCGACTGCACGGGCTCATGAGGGTCTACGTCACTTGAAGATCTCTGGAATCGGGATGGATGATGGATCGTCCAGAGAGATCCAGTCAACCGTCATGAAGCTGCTCACTAAAAGGGGGTGTGAGGGGGGAGGGGGTTGGGGGGGAATCTAATCAAGGAAGAATACTTTGAAGATTATTCCTTTATCAGAGTCAGGCCAAGAAGAGTAGATTGAGCCCCTTGATAGGCAGGAAAAATAGTAGGTTGCGTTCTTTATAGTAAGGACTTAAAGGTGAAAGGTTTCGCTGCATCTCCACGATCATCCGCGTCGTGAGTTCTCGTTAACAGTCGTCTTGTTAGGCCTAACATCATACAAGTACCTCGAATTGCGGATGCAAATTAGGCCGTTGGTTGTAGGTAGCGCTTTTTGTCGCGATGATTCCTACATGAACCTCGCGACAAAAAGTTATACCGACATCTCAAGGGTTAGGCTTTTGTGAGCCGGAGGCATAGAATCTGTTCAAAATAACCGCCTCTTGCAGACGCCACGCGCTGGCTTAATTCACCGAGCGTATGAAGTCCTTGCAGTGGTTGTCCTACTCCAGAGTTAGGGATAACTTGAATAACCTATGTTTCTCATTCTAGTCAGAATTTCAGCGCCTCTTCCTATGGTATTTTTTGGTTATCATTAACAAAGTTCCAAAGTTCCACTTAACTCTTTGGCTGTCTGTAGCGTTTTTAGTCGAGGTGATTCCCATAGGAATCACCTCAAAAGCGCTACCGACAAAGGGTTAACCGTAATCGGGGCGGTCCGTTGCGCAGTGATTAAGGCGGTCCGTGGCGTAGTGGTTAAGGCGCCTGCCACTAATGCTAAAGGTGCGAGGTTCGATTACGGGTTCCGACGTCGGCTTTTCTCCTCTAGTAAGTGTCACCGTTAATTCGGGCGGATCGTCGGGGGTTCATTCTCCGGGTATTCCGGTTCTTACTACACCTCCACTGTGGTACCGGTTTCAGACCACTATAAAATTTCAAATACAAGCGATCAAAATTTCCGAAACCTCAATAGCTGAACTGACCCGTCGCACCACGTGAATGTCCTGTGTTTGTCGTACTGTGTTTGTCTTCAGGGTGTATGTGTGTGTGTGTCACATGAGCGTGCGTGTTGGGTTCAGTTCGCGGCGCTTTGAGCCGATTAGCAGAATTGGGAAAAGCGCCTATATAATAATCGGTATTATTATTATTATTATTATTATTATCTACAGCTCGTAATGATAATGACTGTTAGAAGACGGTCACACTTCACATTTGTGCGCAGCTGGTCTGTGATTTATTTTAACCGCTTCACTGCCGAGAACACATGAACGTCACTGATTCTGCAAGAGGTCTAGATCCTCATGAGCCCCCGGAGTTGCGGGGGAGGGGGGGCGGGGGGGGGGCTCATGAGGATTTATGCCTCTTGCTGAAACCGCTCTGAATCCACGTTCCTTTGAGGGCTGGGGATCCGCGACATTGAATTTATATCGATTTCAGAAAGACAATCTGTGTCCGCTGTCTGTGAAAGAGATTAACCCTTTGCGTGTCGATAGCGGTTTTAGTCGCGATGATTCCTGTAGGAATCATCGCGACTAAAACCGCTACCGACACGCAAAGGGTTAAATTACAGGCCAACGCATCACGTATTTATTGCCCCGCGGAAATTCGTGATGATTGAACGATATCCATTTTCCGATCTCCAAAACGAAAAAAAAAAAAAACCCAACAAAAGAAACAACAACAACATCAAAGTCAACCAAAATTTAAAAAAAAAAACAATGCACGTAAATTCCTGGCATAATTTGCATCTGCGTCCCTCAAAGGGAGCCGGTGTGCGCTTCAGACTTTAGGTCGGTCCCAACCCTTAATGGCCCCAAATGCTACGTTTGGTGCTGGCGTCATTACGCTCTGCCTTCAGGATATGATGTCCTTCGGTGTGTTGTTAAAGCTGCACTTCACCTCGAGCAGGAGAGGATCCGCCCCGTGAAGGCAAAAGGCGGTAAGTCCTTCTTTGTAAAAAGCGAGATTTTAATTGTATTACAATGAAAATCTCGCTTTTCACAAAAATGTACTTGCTTTCTTTTGCCTTCACAGGGCATAATGGTTAACATTTAAAGTTCCATGAATTTCTCCTGAGAACTGAAGACAGAACTGGGTCCAGGGATGGATTCTTGTGAGTTCCCGCTGCCTGCGTTGGATCTTGAGAATCTATTCCTTTTGGACAGCTAGGCGGGAAGAAGATGGCTATGTATACATCCCATATTAATGCGGTTTCGTTTGCAACGAACGACTATCGACAAAAAACGAGAGCGAAATCGCGGTTGATAACCATCATGTATCATAAGCATAGACAACTAACGCTCTCCGAACACTGATGTTTGGAGTGTTGTCGATGCTTATTGTACACACTGGTTATCCGCCGTGATTTCGCTCTCGTTCGTTGTTTGGAGTGGTTTGTCGCAAACGAAACCTTACTTATATTGAAAACCAGACGGCTCCTGTGCTAGCTGTCATAAATAAATATGCCTAATCTTATATTATTAGACTTTAACTCATTCAGCCCGATGGACGTATTTCCCAAATTTTGGAGGCGTCATGTAACGACTATGCACCTGTTGCAGGAGATGGATCGACCATGATAATTCAAGGGGACAGGCGCCAAGCTAATCTGGCACTACCCTTTAATTATCATGGTCGACCCATCTCCTGCTGTAGTGCGTCAGGGCTGAATGGGTTAATGTGTGTGTAAAAATCGTCCATTTTGTCTACTGCAAGGTTGCAGGCACATTAAATTTATATTTATATGATTTTTTTTTTCCACATGAGCAAAATAGCTGCAAATAAGTACATCACACAACATGAGCTCCAGGCCCGCCCTATTGTGTTCCGGAGCATCTAAATGTTGAGGATTTCTGCCTCGATATTGCTGAATGTGGTTTTTAACAGCCCGCTTGGTCTGTATCTTGCAGATTTGTACACAGATTCCTTTCCAATCGAGCAAAACGTCGTTGGGCCGACGTCCGCCGCTGTGGGCCCGCTCACGACCGTGCGCGGTCCAACAGCGGCCGACAGCGGCTCGACGTTCTTTTGCTGAATTTGCTCGGAGACTAGTAGACTGCTGGTCCGCCACAACCTTATACGCTACTACTACATAGAAAGATGAATCTTTATGCACCCCCCACCCTCCCCCCCCTTTTTTTTTTTTGGTTGTTGTTGTTGTTGCTATTCGTGTTTACGTTAAAAGCGCTTGGCGCCTCCGGGCAGACAAGATGGATTATTCTGTGCTTAATGCCACAGCTTGTTCCATGATCTTCTACAAAATCATGCAATTTTACAATAGAACCTGTTTTGAGTGACCACCTTTTTTTTTTGCATAGTAATTATAACAATAATAATAATAATAATAATAATAATAATAATAATAATAATAATAATAATAATAATAATAATAATAATAATAATAATAATAACAACAATACCAATAATAATAATAATAATAATAATAATGTCATCATCATCATCGTCAACGTCATCATCATCATCATCATAGTCTTAAAACACGGACCCTCGCTCAAGAGACGTGTTGCAGAGCAAACAGTATCACCTTATATTAAATATCGTCATTTGAGGTAGCGGGCAGATAATCTCTGATAAGAGTGGGTGCTCAAAACAGGTTTTGCTGTATCTGCTGTTAACGGAGATCTGCGTGTACACACACACACACACACACACACACACACACACACACACACACACACATACACACACACACACACACACACACACACACACACACACACACACACACACGCGCGCGCGCGCGCACACACACACACACAAGCAAACACAAACAAACACACACACACAAACACACACACAAACACACACACACACGCACTCAAGAAGACGGTGAAAAATGTGCTATTTCAAGTTACTTGTTAAAAAGTAAACGTTCTGATATCATAAGCGATGCACTACATCTCGCTTTCGACACCTGACCCCCTCCCCCCCCTACCCCCCCTCCCGCCCCCGCCCTTCCACCCCATCCCTCCTCCCCATTCCCCCTTTCCCCCCCTTGCAGTATTACGTATGTTGTGTAAAAAAAAAAAAAAAAAAAAAAACATTGCTAGAGCTGTAACTCCTCATGAAACGCTCCCCAAACCATCTGATGATTTGAATGTCTAAAAAATCGTGTGATTCTCTTCTTAGAAGAGACAAGCAAATGAAAATTGCTCGATCAGTTGAAATGTTTGGAATCGAGGGTAGGTGAGCTTTTCTTGCAATAAAATCCACAATTCTCGCTCAAAATGAATGTTTTGGTTACATTTAAAAGAGAAATGATTCTTCTTTTCACGACATGATAGTATCAGAATGTAAATCACTGTTTGGCGAATGGACGACATGCTTCTGAAACTGGTACAAGTATTTTTCTAGGAGGTGCATGTCTTCTTTAGACCACAACAGCAAAAGGTTTCTTTCAAAATAAAAATCATTTGCAGCATTTGGAGATAAATGCATGCCCTTTTAAATGGTGCAATCAGATTTACGAAGCTCCGATGAAACGCGAGAAGTGCGTGATAAACAACGCGTCTCACATGAAAATGTTACCTTGCAACTTTTGATTTTTTTTTTTTTTTTTTTTTTTTGGGGGGGGGGGGGGGGGGGCGCGTTCAAAGGGTTGTAATTTAAAGGCAACGCAACAGAAAAAGATGCAAATTAGCGTGTTGTATTCACAAGTGCAAAATCGTTTTCGTGCTGCAGTCACTAGAATTTTAAAATCTTCAGTCTTTGAAAAGATATCGTCTCCAAATCTGTGTAAATTCTTTTTTGATGCGTAGTGTATTGCAGCTGCCTTTGATAATTCTGCTAGCTATGAACGATGTATAGCCAAAGGACAGAGTAAATAAAAATGCGACATTTGGCACAATCATTGCTTGTTCCATGAACTTTGTGTTGAATGTGTTGAATGACACTATACAGTCGGGTCCGATTTGGTTTCGAAGTCATTGACACGTTATCTGCCGGGGGAAGGCGAACGCTAACCCAGATACAAGAGCCATAAATCCTCATGAGCCCCCGCAGTCGCGGGGGCTCATGAGGATTTATGTCTCTTGTTAGTCCTGTGTTCTGTACATCTATTTTTGGTCCTATTTACTTCTGTTTCTTCACGCGAGTGTCGGTCAACGTGCAGTGGTTTCAGACGCGAAATTTGTGATCACTGTCAGCTAAGGGGTTAATTGTCAGCCAAATAGATCATGTGTGCAGCATTTTACCCTATAGACCACAAATATATGATACTAATTTTTAGTGTGGAAACAACAACAGAAAGGACAACACAAACATCAACAACAAAGAAACAACAACAACAAAAATAAAACCGACCGACCGACTGACGGATTACAGAATGAGCAAATTACAAAAGACCAGCAAACCAAGCACCCAACCGATCGACCAATCTACCCGCCCAGCGACCCATCTTTAATCATCGAACCAACCAAGCAACCTGCCAAGGCTGAAAAAAAAAATGAAACGGAAAAAATACTTTTAGCAGACTATTACCATCAACCCACTGATTAGTAGGTTGCCTACATCTGTGCGTCAGTTCACGAACTGTGACTTGGGGACAGTAGACGTCCAATGAGACCTATAGCCGGATCAAATGCCAAAGAGTATGCGTAGAAACGTGTGCCAAGATTATTTTAATTGCAACGTGTCTGACAGATTATAGGCCGGCGGGCAGGTACTCCGATTGCGCCATACTGGCAAAAATTGAAACTGTGTCGTGGACGTTTGAATACGCGTGGCTTTTATCTCGGCCAGCACTGACACACTGCAATAAAACAAGAATCGAAATGACAGTTCAATGGTGGTGCCAGAACAGATTGAAGTTAGTATCTTGGCCGTAATGGTGCCAAGCTATTTTGTTATCATCCTGGTGCTACCCTGGTTGTGAAAGCGCCATGGTATTCTGATATCACCCTTGAACTATCATGGTCGTGATGGCGCCAAGGTGTTCTGTTATCACCCTGGAGCTATCTTGGTCGTGGAGGCGCCAAGATATTCTGTTATCATCCTTGAACTGTCTTGATCGTGAAAGCGCCAAGCTGACTAAGGCTTAGGAATCTGCCGCTGAGCAGCGCAGACATCGAAAATGGATCGACCGTGAAAAAACCCCGAAGAGTAATGCTTGCTTAGCTTGGTGCTTGAAGAGGTACCAAGCTACTTCTACACAAACCACAAGTTTTCATTGTCAATCTATCTTGCCTGAGTTGTAAATAAAGTATTTATATTTTTTTGTTTTGGCCTAACATCTAATGGATAATAAAGTTTTCAATTCAATTTACGTTCGCGGCAAGAGATAGTGCGTCTTGATACACATGTTGGAAGGAAGACACACTGAGGGTTGAAATTCTAAGCAAAGAAGGAAACACGCTTTGAAAGGCCCGATACAACACCATTTGTTAAATGCTCGGGTTAATTTTTGTTTTGAACCTGTTGACTGCCGACTCTGAAAAACGGAACGCGACTAACCTGCAAGATACGTAGATCCTCATGAGCCCCCACAGTTGCGGGGGCTCATGAGGATCTATGTCTCTTGCTAACACCATCTTCCTGGGACTGCTGGGTCTCTTTGGTGTTGAATTAATGAATATTGCAGAAACGCAGTCTACGTCAACTTGCAGTGAGTGGGTTAACTCATTCAGCCCGACGCACGTATTTTCCAAATTTTGAAGGCATCATCTAACGACTATGCACCTGTTGCAGGAGATGGATCGACCATGATAATTGAAGGGTAGTGCCAGATTAGCTTGGCGCCGACAGGCGCCAAGCTAATCTGGCACTACCCTTGAATTATCATGGTCGATCCATCTCCTGCTGTACTGCGTCAGGCCTGAATGGGTTAACATTGACATACGGACAGAGATGCACCACATGCACGTATATACCTTCGTGCGTCACTGAAAAAAAAGACAAGTTCGACTAGTACATTTCCGTCTCGCATGTCTATTTTGAAAAAAAAAAAAAAAACAAAGAAGAAGGTTCAGCCCCCAAAAGTTGATATAACTGTGCTGCACTTGTATCTGGTCTTTGTAAGCGTATTTTTTCCTTTGGTATTTCGTTGCATTATACAAGCGTGGCCTTCACCTTTTCATTCTGGCTATTCTGGATACTGTGGGTTGTCACGGTCACATCGAAATTTTTTTTTTTTCATCTTGGTCCGTGCAGCCTCTTAGCCGTGCTGTTTCATCTGCAAGAGGCATAGATTCTTATAAGCTGCAGGGACCCATGAAAGTCTATGCCTCTTGCTGTCAGAGAACTGCCGCATTTATACCTGAAATTGAGGAAGTCATCCGAGTTTTATGTAAAACCGTCATTTTTTTTTTTCCCTTACAAAATGCTCTATTCGTGTTCGTTGTTTGGGGTGGAGGAGGGGGGGGGGGATGGGGGGTGGGGTGGGGAATGAACTGAGTTCGTGAACCACAAAAATGGCTCATTTCCATTAAAGCTCGGCTTTATATGCCTATTTTGCCCTTGAAAAGTTTCTTGCTGTTGACGCAAATCAGATTTTGAATGCAGCCTTTTCCTTTCAGGGAAGCATTTGTAAATCGCAGACCTTTCTTTTTAGTTTGCTCGTTTCGTTCAGACCTTTTCTCAGTTTGTCAGTCTGACTTTTATTTTGCGTGATAAGACAAAAAAAAAACACCATATAACCCATTTTTCCGTCACCCTTGCTCCAAGCTTCTCCTCCCCCCCCCCCCCCCCTTCCCTTCTTCTTCTGAACTCAAAGTTGAAAATAAAGTTATTTTAATTTTATTTCCCAAAAGTTTGTTTCTTTTTGCGACTGCTTGAGTATTGAACATTTCAGCACTTATACGTATTTTTCTCTTCTAGAACTTAATAAATAAATTTAGCACTTGTTTTGCGTATTGTTGCAGGTGCACATGCGTACAACGCGTCAATGTACCCTGCTATGGAAGCCGAGCAGCGCCTGATGCGACAACTGTTCCAGACTTATGATCCGAGTGTTCGACCGTACGACAACATCTCAGAGCCGGTGCAGATGTCTTTTGGCGTGTCTCTGGTCAACATCCTAGCACTGGTAAGTCTGATCACAATATTAACCCTTTGGCTGCCGGTGGCGGTTTTTGTCGCGATGATTTCTGCAGGAATCATCGCGACAAAAACCGCTACCAACATCCAAAGGTTAAGCTTAACCCTTTTGTGCTGTTAACAGTGCCAGTGGGTCCATGCACAAGGAGGTTAATGTAGAAACTTCTCAAGCTGAGATTCGTCCTCTGAAGAATCTAACGCAGTTCAGGAGATATGACGACCAGAATACCTTGGCGCCAGCTATTCCTTCCCCACCCTTGAACTGTCAGGCCAATAGGCGCCAAGCTATTCCGGCACCACCCTTGAACTGTCATGGTCGATACTTATATCTTGTTGGGCTGAATGGGTTCAACAAGGCTATTTTTAACTCATCAAATCCTGAGACTGATTTTGTGTGTGTGTGTGTGTGGGGGGGGGGGGGGCACGAAAGCAACATGAGAGATTAGGATATCGATCAACCATTTTAGTTCAAGGGTGGTGCCACGCACAGCTTGGCGTTTCTAGGCACCAAGACATTCTGGTACTATCCTGCAGCCTGGGATTATCACAGTCAAAATTTATTTGATACAATTAGTGTATCAGGATGAAAAGGTTAATCTGGCGACGTGATAAAATAGACAGAGGAAGCTCTCTAAAAAAACGGCGATAAAAACGCGACCACGAAAACAGACTGTCTTAAGTGTGCTGGTCTGTGGAATGAGCCTTTACACAGCTCAAGAATTCGTATATCCAAGTAAGCAAAAGATCCTGGGGCCTACTACGGGCGACACCGGCCCGATAAACTCTGTGCACCGGGATATGTTTCTTGCAGGTGCGCGGGCCCACTGCGGGCCGTCGTTGGCCCGCATTCGTTTTGCTACTGGGGTAGGCTCACTTACCTGAGGAACTGCGACGACTATGCTCAGGCGGAAACACTATATACATATTTGTTATGGCAAGACAGAAATATTGTGAAACGGGGGTCATGAGAATGTAATCTTCTTGTGGATTTTGGTCAGTACGTGAACTGTGACAAACTACATTTGTCTTTGTTGACGCAAATCGATGAGGAAACATCCCCCGTAGCAACACGTCTTCGGGCCCACGACGGTCGCAGTGGGCCCGCGCACATTCGTGCGCGGGCCCACTGCGGCCGTCGTGGGCCCGAGCGCCTTTGTTTACTGAGACTATTCTAGATACGTGCTTGCTATGTCATTGGGTAGATGGGGTTCGTAAGCCTTGGGTGGCAGCCCATCTAGGAGAAGGAAAACTCTGAATCAAAACCTCCGCTGCCTTGTGGTTATATCATGACATGGAAAAGGCTTCAGGAGTAAACCTCGTGGAAAAATCCGGAGTCGGAGCCCCGAAGGCAGTCCGTCGTTGCATTAAACTTCGTTCTGGCAGCTCCTGCGGCGGCGCTGGTGCCAAACTGTAATGGCTCTGCCGTTCCTTTGGATCCATCAGCGTCGTGGAGAGGGGGGAGGTGCTGAATGGGCAACAGCCTGTCCTCAATATCACACCGCCCAGGCTTGCATCCGAAAAGCGTTCACCCACAACTACAACTTGGAGAGGACACTTCAGATTCGCCTTTGGCGTAGACGGTGGGAGAGATTCTCGGATCTCACTGGACAGCTACCGCCCGCCTCAAGCTGGGCAGCCCCCAGCCAGTAAGGTGCTGTCCCGTCACGGTCTGCTTTCTTAATTGGGTGATTGGAGATTAGGAACCATCCGAACAGCAGATCGCAATCTCGCACCAGGCAACAACAGTAGAGAAAGAAAGAGACTAACTCTAAAACTGGGAAGAAAGAGGCCAGCTCTAAAACTGAGAAGTTGGAATGTCCGGACAATGTTGACTGAACTTTCCGAAACCCTTGACGACATAAGCGATGCCAGGAAAACCGCTGTCATCAACGACGAGCTAAAACAGAATTCAGTGTAGACATAGCCGCCCTTCAGGAAACTCGGCTAGCGGATGCTGGCACACTAAAGGAGAAGGACTATACGTACTGTTGGCAGGGGAAGAGTTCTGACGAGCGGATAGACTACAGAGTAGGCTTTGCAGTGAGGAACTACATGCTGAGTATGGTTGAACCAGGCAGTAAGAGCTCAGAGCGACTCCTCACTCTTCGCCTCAACACCACCGTGGGCCCCGTTACCCTTCTCAGCGCGTACGCACCGACACTTTTCGCCACGCCAGACGCCATAGATGAGTTATATGAGAACATCGCAACTATCACCAAGAGCGTCCCAAGCAAGGAACAGATTGTTATCCTTGGCGACTTCAATGCCAGAGTTGGTGCAGACCACGACTCCTGGCCTCCCTGCCTCGGCCAGTTTGGTGTGGGCAAGATGAACGAGAATGGGCAGCGGCTGCTTGAGATGTGCACCTACCACGGCCTACAACTCCTACTTCAAAACCAAGACTCAACACAAGGTCTCCTGGAGACACCCGCGCTCCAAGCACTGGCACCAACTAGACCTGATCCTGGTCAGGCGTGCCAACTTGAAGCGCGTTCTCCACACACGCTCCTACCATAGCGCGGACTGCGACACAGACCATTCTTTGGTGTGTTGCAAGAACAGGCTGCAACCGAAGAAGTTCCATCGTACCAAGCAGCTAGGGAAACCTCGCATCGATGTCAGCAAAATGTCCCAGCCCGACCTCGTGGAACAGTTTGCAGAGGCCTTCCAGAAGGAACGTGAAACCTCACAGCCCGGTGACTCTGACTCTGCCACAGAGAAGTGGGAAACCCTGCAGGACACCATGCACCGCACAGCCTTGACCACCTTTGAGAAGAGGACCTCGAAGAAACAAGACTGGTATGAGGCCAAGTCGACCGAGATGTCCCCCGTCATCGTAGCCAAGCGAACTGCCCTTGCTGAGTACAAACGGTCACCCAGCAAAAAGAGCCTGCAGGTCCTCAGGGCTGCCAGGCGCAAGGTCAAACAGACTGCCAGGCGCTGCGCCAACGAATACTGGACGGAGCTCAGTGAGAACATCCAGATTGCAGCCGTTACAGGTAATATCAGAGGAATATACGACGGCATTAAGAAGGCATTAGGACCAACCCAAAACAAGACGGCCCCCCTCAAATCCTCCACCGGAGAAGTTATTATCGACAAAGGCCAGCAGCTGGAGAGATGGGTGGAACACTATTCTGACCTCTACTCCAGACAGAGCGTCGTGACGCCATCGAGTGCCTGCCTGTAATAGATGAGCTAGATGCCGTGCCAACAATAGAGGAGCTCAGCAAAGCCATTGACAGCTTGGCTTCAGGCAAAGCCCCAGGCAACGACGGGATTCCCCCGGATTTGATCAAGAACTGCAAGACCACCCTCCTTCTCCCCCTGTATGAAGTCCTACTCCAGTGCTGGCAGGAAGGAGAGGTACCACAAGACATGAGGGATGCCAAGATCATCACCCTGTACAAAAACAAGGGCGAGAGAAGCGACTGTAACAGCTACAGCGGCATCTCCCTTCTCAGCATTGTCGGCAAAGTCTTTGCCCGGGGCATCTTGATCCGCTTGCAGAAGCTGGTATAACGTGTCTATCCCGAGTCACAGTGTGGCTTCCGAGCTGAACGGTCAATGGTAGACATGGTCTTCTCCCTCCGTCAACTCCAGGAGAAGTGCAGAGAACAACACCTGCCTCTGTTTAGTCGCTTTTATTGACCTCACCAAAGCCTTCGCTCTGGTCTCAAAGATTGGATACCCGCCCAAACTGCAGAGTATGATAGAATTCTTCCACACCAACATGAAGGGGACAGTGCAGTTCAACGGCAGCACATCCAAACCCTTTGACGTACGCAGCGGAGTCAAACATGGCTGTGTCCCGGCCCCTACTCTCTTTGGGATCCTCTTCGCTGTCCTGCTCAAGCATGCCTTTTGTAATGCAACACAAGGAATATACCTGCAAACCAGATCAGATGGCAGGCTTTTCAACCTTGCTCGACTCAAAGTCAAGACGAGGATACGCAAAGCCCTCATCAGGGACATGATGTTCGCTGACGATGCGGCAGTTTCGACCCATACCCAACAGGAACTGCAGTCACTGATGGACCGATTCTCCCAGGCTTGCAAGGACTTCGGACTGACTATCAGTCTAAAGAAGACTAACGTCCTGAGACAGGACACAGAGACACCGCCATGCATCACCACTGACAACTACGAGCTCGACATCGTCCACCATTTCACGTACCTTGGATCCGCCATCACCGATAACCTCTCTCTGGAAACCGACAAGAGGATCGGGAAGGCTGCTCAACCCTTGCACGCATCACAACTCGAGTGTGGACAAATCCCAAGCTGGCTGAAAACAAAGATGGCTGTGTACAACGCCTGCGTCATCAGCAGTAAAACATGGACCACATATGCCAGACAGGAGAGAAGACTCCACACCTTCCACCTGAGAAGCATCCGCCGTATCCTGGGCATATCTTGGCAAGATAGAGTGACCAACACCAAAGTCCTGTCCCGCTCTGGTCTTTTCAGTATGTACAACCTGCTCAGACAAGGCAAACTGCGCTGGCTCGGCCACGTTCATCGCATGGAGGATGGCCACATCCCAAAGGACATCCTCTACGGAAAACTAGCAGCTGGGAGAAGAAACACTGGTCTCCCCAAGCTACGATTTGTTGATGTCTGCAAGAGGGACATGAGAGCACTGGACATTGACACTGGGTCTTGGTAACGCCTTGCGGATGACTGTGCAAAGTGGAGAAGTACCCTCCTCCACCAACACCTCAAGTCAGGAGAAGAGAAGATGTCGAAAGCAACAGCAGACAAGCGAGCACGCAGAAAGGAGTGCAACAACTCCATCAGACCAGCTACCACGTACCTTTGCAGCAAGAACTGCCACTCCCGCATTGGCCTCTACAGTCACGAAAGATGCTGCTTCAAATCCAGCTGAGCAGGCAATCAGATATAACCGACCGAGGCCCATAAGACGTCATTGTGGAACGAGGGCTCACGTTAATCTATGTTTCTTGCGGATGTAGGTCAGCTGAGGAATTGTGACAAACTATGTGTGTCTTTTTGTTTGTTTGTCGCAAAACTAGGAGGAAACACTAGTCTGCCTATAGGTACTTGTTATGGCAAGACAGACGTATTGTGGAATGAGGCCGGCTCACGAGAATCATCTATGCTCTTTGCGGATATTGGTCAGTACAGGAACTGTGACAACAATGTTTGTTTTCGTTGACGTAAAACGCGGAGGAAACACTAGTCTGGATACGTACTTGTTATAGCAAGACAGACGCATAGTGGAACGAGGCCGGCTCAGGAGAATCTATGCTTCTTGCGGATATTAGTCAGCTGAGGAACTGTGACGCCGAACTATTTTTGTCTTCGTTGACCCACAACGAGGAGGAAACACTAGTGTAGATCTATATGTACTTGGTATGGCAAGAAGACGAGGGCTCACGAGAATCTATGCTTCTTACGGATATTGGTCAGCTGAGGAACTGTGACTAACTATTTTTGTCTTTTTTTGACGCAAAACAAAGAGGAAACACGTACTTGTGATCCCATAACACACGTATTTCTGGAACGGAGACTCTTCTTGCGGACGGATATTGGTCAGCTGAGAAACTATGACGAACTGACGTTTACTTTTTCTTTTCTTGACGCAGAACGAAAAGGAGGAAACGCTGGATACGTACTTGTTCCTAATGCAAGCCTGGCATGACGCACGCCTTGAGTGGAACCGGACGGAGTACCAGGGCGTGACGCACACCCGTTTCCCACCAAGCAAAATATGGAAACCAGACATCATACCCTACAACAAGTAAGTATTTCATGGTTTTGCAGTCAGAGGTGGAATTCAGAATGGCTCTTATATCTCAGCCTGACGAGCAGGATACACAAGATTACATGGTTTCATTGCGTACAACTGTTTACCCCCTCTCCATACGTCTTTGCTATATGCAAAACGTTTCTCTCATCAAATGACTATAAAATAACACGAATTGTCCTTTTCGTGATGTGTACGGCAAAAGCTAATAAAATATTAACTCATTCGAGACGCGTATCCGGATGCAGTACGCCTCGAATATGTATAATTAGAGTGATATAACCCATTAATGGTTGAATCTCCGTCACCTCATCCAAGGCGCCTCGCATTAACTCATTCTGCCCGCGACATACCACAGCAAGACATGGCTCGACCATGACAGTTCCGTTCAAGGGTGGTGGCAGAATAGCTTAGCCTATAGGCGCCAACCTATTCTGCCACCACCCTTGAACTATCATGGTCAATCTGTCTCCTGAATTGTAAAGCAGTCTTCAGAGGATAACTCCAAAATGTGGGTTTTTCGTACCTCGGGCACAATGAGTTAATAACTGGGGAAGTGTCGTCAACGTTAACGCTGGCAACGCTATAGACATTTCCGTAGCTATTGATGCGGATAGACTTAAATGAGTTAAACAGAACGAGAAGGAGGATGATGGATATTACTATACGGACTGTTAGGGTTTTCACAGTATCGTGGTGAAAATGCAAAGCCAAACACTTGCATTCCCCGTGTGAAAACACAAGACAGTAAGTCTACTTTTGTAAAAAGCGAGCTTTTCATTGTAATACAATGACACGTGAGATTTTCACAAAAATGGTCTTACTGCCTTTTACCTTCTCAATGCAGAACAGTCACAGCCTTCGCACATTTCGAAGAGTACTTCGTATGACGTAATATTTTTAAAATGAATATTAATATATACATATTTTTGAAAATAAATATTAAAATATTAAAAAAATATTTTTTTATTGTTATTTATTTGTTTGTTTGTTTGTTTTGATGGCCTGTGCATCATGATCGGCATGACAACCATATATCTTTCCAAATCGTACGCTGAATTTTGTTTCAATCGTACTCAGTGTGGAAGGCACCGTGAGCAACATCGACACAATGGCGGTAGCCTATGCCTCTGGTCACGTGTCCTGGATCACGCCACTGCGCCTGCGCACCTCATGCCGCATCTCTCTACGCAAGTTCCCGTTTGACGAACAAGAGTGCAGTATCTTCTTCGCTAGCTGGGTGTATAACGGGCACCAGGTCAACCTGACCTTGTGGGGAGGACGCGTGGAAACGGCCTTCACCTTGGAAACCGACACGGTAAATTATGCATTCCATCTCGAACGTCGGTTTCTTGAGGAAAACGTTAACTCATTCCAAAGTCCCCGCACCAATATATGCGATCGTAATACAATGAAAATTTTGATTTTTCACAAAATGGACTAACTGCCTTTAGCCAGCGCAGGATAGATAGGCTTTTTATGGGAAAATCAAGTACTATACTCTTCTTTCATCATGGTAATGAAAATTCATCTGTCGGGTTTGGCACTGGATTGGAAATGTTTAAGATTTTCGTATTAGGACAATCCTTTTGTCGGGTTTTTTCATATTCTGTATTTATTTATTTATTTATTTTATTTTTTGCAACCGCAGTTACTATGATCAAAGCTGTATGTAACCGTTTCTGTTTTTGGAATGAAGGTCACCTTCTAATAACTGTGCCTGATTTGTCATTTTGGACCTTTGGACTGCTTGAAACCGTAAGGTCAGAAACCGCAGGCCAACACACACATTATATCATGATTATAACGGAATTCAGGTGAGCACGGAGTGGACAGTGGTCAAGCGGGTGGCCCGCATCCGCCACAAGACCTACTCGTGCTGCCCGGAAACGTACCCCGACTTCATCGTGACCTTGACCTTGCGGCGCAACCCCATGTACTACGTGCACGTGTTCATTGTGCCTGCCCTCCTGCTGGGCCTGCTGGTACCGTGCAACCTTCTGCTGCCGCCCGATTCGTCGGAGCGCATGACATTGGGTGGGTTCTCGCCCGGACGAGATGGGTATTCACTTTTCTGGACCGTCTTCATTGCCGAGGAAATTAAAGCTGAACACCACCCAACTGCAAGAGGTGTAGATCCTCATGGATGCTCATGAGAATCTGCACCTCTTGCTGAAACCAACTTTGCGTCTATGTCCCTTTGACGGTTGGGGATCTTTGACTTTGATATTTACAGTTGTTTGAAAAACACAGTGTTCGTCCACTGGCAGTGAAGGGCCCTTACTTAATTAGGTAATGGGCGTGGTTGCGACGGCACCAGAGTGAGAATGATGCCGGAGTGACCCTTTTAGGTCAGATCGACCCGGGGTCAATTTGGGTTTGAAAACGTTGCGTTTGTAACCACAGAGTGACCCCGAGTCGATCTGGCGTGCTCGTTTTCTGCGCCAGAATGGCCTCAGTTGGATCTAGTGTGGTACACAGAAGTCCTCCAAACCACAGTGACCCCGTCCCAGTAAGCAAAACGATCTTGGGCCGCCGTCGGCCGTGGTGGGCCCACGCACAGCCGCGCGCAGGTCCAACCGCGGCAGACTACGGCACGAGGACCTTTTATCTCTGGAATGTCGATTTTTTAAAATATTTTTTGTATAGCGGTCTTCCACGCGAGAGTGATATATTACGGTGCATTTGTTTTATGTTTCAAGGTTCCATCCTTTTTGCCTCCCTGCTGCTGCTGACTCTCAAGCTTCAGGACGCCCTGCCTAACGCTCACGCCGAGTTGCCCGCTATAGGTGTGTATAGAAATAGTCCTTGGTTTACCTAACTCATTGTGTAGTCCCACACCAGCTCGGTGCCGGGGGACGTTAAGCTGGACAGCCGAATGTACCTGCCTGATCTGGACAGATCCTGTCCTGTCTTGTTTTGTCCTGTCGTGCCATGTCTTATTTCTAGTCCAAGCAGCTCAAGGTTCAGTTCGAACTGATTGATTTGAATGTGATCCCAATAAACAATAGGTCATCGAGCCGCTATCGGCCGGAGGAACATTTGCTTGTTGGGATCTTGCACTGTATTACCTACTGGTCTGTTCTAAACTCTGTGGCTGGTGTAGTGTATTTTGAGTTACATTACGTTACTTATCTCACTTCGCGTGACGTGACGTGACGTCACCGTATCGTATCATATCGTATCGTTCCTTACTATCTCTTACCATACAATAGTGTAGTTACGTTTGCAAAGAACGACTCATAACAAAGAACAAGAGCGAAATCATGGCGCACAACCAGCTTGGACCATAAGCATAGACTACGCTCCAAACATCTTCAAGAGGCTGTTCTGTTCCTCTTGGAGATGACTGGAGTGTTGGCTGTGCTTATGGTATAAGCTGGATATCCGCCGTGGCTTCACTCTCGCTCCTTTTTGGGAGTCGTTCGGCGTAAACGTAACCTCACTGACTTGACCTTATCGTACCTTCAGGTTTATTCTACACACTGTCGCTGGTGTGGTGCGCGCTGTCCATGATGTCTTCCATCGTCGTTCTCAACCTCCACAGTCGCGGACCACGGCGCGGCAAGGTGCCTGACACTATCCGCTGGGTGAGATCATAGCTTTCAGATTCAGATTTTAAAAATAGTTTATCCCTGTTAACCCATTCAGCCCGGACGCACTACAGCAGGAGATGGGTCGACATTGATAATTCAAGGGTAGTGCCAGATTAGCTTGCCCTTGAATTATCATGATCGATCCATCTCCTGCAACTGGCGCATAGTCATTAGATGACGCAGCTTCCAAAATTTGGCAAATTCGGCCGTCGGGCTGAATGAGTTAAGTTATATTAATTCCGCAGTATAAGGGAATTTTGACCGTGGTTCTCAATGTGATTAACTGTTGTATTAATTCAGCAGTGATCATACGGATTTTTGGATAACATGCAGTTAGTTATATGTTATCGAATAATCTGTTTAGGCACGGTTGGATAAACACGTTCACTGCCGAGGCTAATTAAACACCACCCAAACGCAAGAGGTATAGATCTTCATGAGCCTCTCCCCCCCCCTCCCCCGCAACTGCAGGATGGCTCATGAGGATCTATGCCTCTTGTTGAAACCACGTCGTATCAGTGTTCGTTTGAGAGCTGGTGATCTCTGATGTTAAATTTACAATGATTTTGAAAACACAGTCTGCGTTCACTGGCAGTGAAGGGGTTAACTCTTTCGAGACGTGCCGCATCCGGATTCGCGGCGTAAAGCCGCGAATCCGGATACGGCACGTCTCGAAAGTGTTAACTCCCTCATTGGCAGCGTTTTGAGATTATAATTGTTTATCTGAAACCATCGCAGATTCACTGTGGAACATTTCCCATCTTCCTGGGGCGCATGAAAGCGTTTGAGACCAGCAAGAGGCGCAAATCCTCCTGCAGCAGCTGCAGGCCGGCGAAATGTGCCCTTCGCGTTAACCCGCTGGCTGTCGGTAGAGTTGGGTTTTTTTTTTTTATCACGATGATTCCTGCAGGAATCATCGCGACAAAAGCCGTAACCGACAGGCGACGGATTAAGGTTCCGCTCAATGTGTTTCTATGATGTAGTTACAGCGTGACTCGCTAGTGGTTAAAAACAAATTTCGTCGCCAACATGATCCAACTGCAAGAGGCCTAGTTCCTTTTGAGCCCACCGTTATTGCCGGGGCTTATGAGGATCTATGCCTCTTACTGACACCACTTTGTATCCATGTTCTCTGGACGGCTGGAGCTCTTTGGTGTTTAACCCCTTCTCTGCCAGTGGACGTATTGCTTGCTTCAGAAAACTTTGTTAAATTCAACGCCAAAGGAGCCCCAGCCGTTTAAAGAACATGGGTTCAAGGTGACATCAGCAAGAGACATAGATCCTAATGAGCCCCCGCAACTGCGGGGGCTCATTAGGATCCATGCCTCTTACAGTCGGAGTTGTGCTCCGTCTTCCTCGGTAGTGATCGAGGTTTAATCAACAACAGGCTTGAGAAACACGATCAACTAGCTGAGAAAGGATTTTAACCTTGCTGGACTTGTTGCAGATTTTCCTGCGTAGCCTGAAGCGGCTGGTGTGCCTGGGCTCCGACACCTACTACCTGCTCAACGACCTGGAGACCATCAGCATGCGGGGCCTGGACCACAGCAAGCCCTCCTTCAACAACCCCGTCAGCTCCAGCGCTGACCGCCGCCCGGACCAGACCAACACCGCCGACATGCGCTCCGTGGGAAGCATCAAGCTGGAGAGGGAAGTGGAGGAGGTCAGCCGCCAGATCCACGTGTTGGGAGCGCGCGCCCACTTGCAGGATTCGCGCGCGGAAGCGGTGAACGAGTGGCGGCTGGTAGCGCTCGTGCTGGACCGAGTGCTCTTCTTCTTCTTCTTCGTGATCTACATCATGTGTGCCGTCATCGTGCTGGCGTGAGCGTCATGCTGAGTGTCAGGCATGAGAGCAGAGTCACGTCAGCTCTATTGTGTAGAGAACGGCGGAGGAAGGCCTGTATACTGAAGACATGAAAGTAGGCCTGTGTGACGCAAGGGTGACAAGGCAGTATAAAAAAAAAAAAACTCTCTTGCAAACACATGATAAAGGAAGACGGTTAGAAAACGTGAGCGATGTAAGGGGAGACAGGCTGGATAACAGGCTGGAGGTAACTTCAAACCCGACATACTTTGCTTACCGGTTGATTGTGGTTCATATACTGATAAACCACAAGTCTGATACTACATAAACCTATTGGAAGAAAAAAAAAAAGAGACAAACATGTACATATTTGTAATGGTTTGACGCAACGTTTACCCCGCAACACAGCGGGTATTGGTGAAAAAGGACGATAACCGAAATATACACAAATATGTGTACTGTTTCAAACTGTACAGACGAACATGAAAAGTCGGTTTGTTTTGGACTCAAGGGTGGGACTGAATTTTTAAAATGTGTTCGACCCGTGTTTTTTAAAAATTTGAACACTTTGGCTGTCGGTAGCGCTTTCTGTCGCGATGATTCCTGAAGGAATCATCGCTACAGAAATCGCTACCAACCAAAGGGTTAATGAATTCCCCAAGCCCCACCATAGTTCCACTCGTTGCAAGAGACATGGGTTCTCATAAGCCTTAGCACCTGCAGGGGCTCTTGAGAATGTATGCCTCACGCTGATCGGCACACATTTAACCCTTTGGCGGTCGGTAGAGCATTTTGTTGAGATGATTCCTGCAGGAATAATCGCGACAAATAGCGCTTCCGACAGCCAGAGGGTTAATCCTCAAAGCGTGGAAGTTAAGGGGTTTATCCAGGGACTGGTCCGATACATTCCGAAAGCAGGCTGTAAACCTCCAGACATACCATATAAGGAATGTGATTGATGCGTTGTCATTGTTTATCGCATATTCTGAAAACAGATTCAAAATTTCTATTCTATTCTACTCGCTGCAAGTTAAAGGACCAGCATGAAAAAAATGGTAATGATTTCAAATAAGCACAACTGTCAATGTTTAAGATATTGCAGCGGAATTTTGGGACGACACTGTAGTCGTTTTAAGATTTTGTCCGGGAATTATGGGACGAGACTGTAAACGTGTTTTGGGGCTTGTCTCGGAATTTTGGGACAAAACTGTAGACATGTCTTAAGGTTTTGTGCCGGAATTTTGGGACTACACTGTAGAAGTTTTACGGTTTTGTTCCGAAATTTTGGGACTAGACTGTAGACATGTTTTAAGGTTTTGTCTCGGAATTTTGAGACGAGACTGTAGACATCTTTTAAAGTTTTGTCTCGGAATTTTGGGACGAGACTGTAGACATGTTTTAAGGTCTTGTCTCGGAATTTTGGGACGAGACTGTAGACATGTTTTTAAGGTTTTGTCTCGGAATTTTGAGACGAGACTGTAGACATGTCTGAAGGTTTTGTCTCGGAATTTTGGGACGCGACTGTAGACATGTCTGAAGGTTTTGTCCCGGAATTTGAGACTACACTTTGGACATTTTAAGGTTTTGTCCCGAAATTTTGGGACGAGACTGTAGACATGTTTTAAGGTCTTGTCTCGGAATTTTGGAACGAGACTGTAGACATGTTTTTAAGGTTCTGTCTCGGAACTTTGGGACGAGACTGTAGACATATCTTAAGGTTTTGTCTCAAAATTTTGGGACGAGACTGTAGACATGTTTTAAGGTCTTGTCTCGGAATTTTGGAACGAGACTGTAGACATGTTTTTAAGGTTTTGTCCCGGAATTTTGGGACTACGCTGTAGACGTTTTAAGGTTTTGTCTCGAAATTTTGGGACGAGACTGTAGACATGTTTCAAGGTCTTGTCTCGGAATTTTAGGACTAGACTGTAGACATGTTTATCATTTGACAAAGTTGTGCGTATCTGAAATTATGACCATTGTCTAGGTCCGTAACTGTTATGAGCAGTAAATAATAGGCTAGACAGACTTTGTTTGGTGTTGAATGTTTGTGCATTTTTGTTGATGCAAACTGTCTGTCAGACTTGTGCACTGTTAATGTGTGTACTGAAGTACAATATGAATGGTTAATACCAGTGACAATGTTCATGTGTACCTAACTCTGAGGATTTTACCCATTCACAGCCGAGAAAAAGTAAACAAGATCAAAACTGCAAGAGACATAGATCCTTATGAGCCCCCGCGACTGCGGAAGCTCATGAGGATCAATGACTTGCTGAGACCATTTTGTATCTATGTTTCTTGAACGGTTCTGGCTTTTGGTCGTTGAATGAACAATGATTTCAGAAACAAAAATGTACGCACAGTGGCAGAGAAGGGACTCGAATAAATCTGGCTTTTGGCCACTGCTTTCTAGCGAGAAACACAAATTCTCATTAGTCCCTACGGCTGCAAGGACTGATGAAACTATTTGCCTCTAGCAGAACGAAGAAGCGAGCTACAGAACGGATGTCAGCCAGAATTCCAGACAAACTGCTAGATTTTGGATGCGAATAGAACATTACTGGCAGCTTGGACTGACCACACGCGAAGCAGACAGTATGGCATTTTGGCTGTTTGTGGTGTATTGATTTTTCCCGTCGTTTTCTGGTACAACGACGTTTGGTCGGTTCTGGTTGCAAGCGTGTTAGGACGCTTAAAATACTTGAACGTTTATAGACATTTATGGGGATTTTTGGTGTGTGTGGAGTGGAAACTTGCGGTATGAAGATGTAATTACGACCGAGAATGCGTTATAATCGTGTGTGCTGGATCTTACGGATTCCACCACAAGGTCCAAAATCACAGACCAGCACAGATTAGAGAAAGAAAGTTCTTTGACAGAACGTCAGTGTGCACTTGACTAGGGAACTCTGACTACACTTTTGAAGAAAGAAAAAGTTTGCTGCCAATGGAAATTCTTTTTTTTTCTGGAGATTCTGTCTACATATTCAGTATACACGTGTTTATCTCCTGTTTCTTCTTTGTCCTGTGAATATGGCCAGTATACCATTCGTGTGAAGTCCTTTTGTCCTTTTCTCTCTGTCATGCAGCTGTCTTGATGCCTGTGGCCAGTAAACTTTACCCTTTTATATCTGTGCTTTGTACAGTTTTTACCCTTTCACAACTGAAGTAAGGCGATCAAACGCTACCCATCTGCAAGAGACATAAACCCTCATGAGCCCCCGCTATCGCGGGGGCTCATGAGGATTTATGCCTCTTGTTATAGTCCTATTTGTCCGTTATGCCTACTTTTGTCCGATTCATTGCATCTGTGTTCTTCACGCGAATGAGAAAACCTTGCGGCGCGATGTATACGATTTGTTAAGGATTCACCGTAAAATCTGCTGTTAACTTGTTCAAGGTGCTCCGCATCAGTAGCTGCGGAAGTGTCGCTGGCAACGCTTATACGACACTTTTGCAGGTATTGAGGCGGGGTGCCTTGGATGAGTTAACAGGGCAGATTTAACGATGAAAGACGCTTATCCGTTTTGTGGAAAGCAAGCTTTCAGTTGCATTACAAAAATAGTCTTACTGTGTTTCACCTTCACAGGGCAGAATTCCTCGATAGCGACCAAGAAGGGCTTTCGAAAACTTGTACGGTGTGTATAATTGCAGTCAGTAACATTTTTATGTTAGCGCTATCATTACACGTGTATTTTGTAATTTGTTTCGGCACCTTCGTCTGTCGAAACGTCACACATTATCGTCACAGTGCTGTACGTCAGTGTAGCAATGATCTATCTTTTTTCTTATCACTCTTTTTTTTTTTTTTTTTTTTTTTGGGGGGGGGGATGGAGGGGGGGGGGGGTGTCCTTTTTCATGATCACTGAAGGAGATGGATCAACCGTGATAAACTCAAGCATGGTGCCTGAGTCAATGGCGCCTACAGATATTTTGGCTCAGAGGAGCTCAGTAAAACATCAGAGCAAACCCTGTACACGAAGGCTGTCGGGCCGAAGTCGGCCGCGGTGGGCCCGCGCACGACTGTGCGCGGGCCCACTGCGGCCGACTAACGGCCTGATCGCCTCATTTGCGTACTGGGAAGTGATTTTTTAAAAAGTGCGACTAGAGAGGCACCAAGCTTCCGGTGATTGGGAACTTCGTATTGGGGATTTGATAAACCCAAAGACTGCTACTGACGATACCGTTCGGCGGACAGGACTCGTAGTTAAGCGTCCTTTCCGCCGAGCGGTTCGGACAGTCAGTAGCAGTCAATGGGTTAAACCTTCGGCTGACGGTAGCGGCTTTTGTCGCGATGATTCCTGCAGGAATCACTCCAAAGGGCTGCAAGTGCAATGCATCTTTTGTAAATCCCGGGCTACAAGTAATCCTACAAACACACGCGCGCACATTAAGTGGTTGTAATGTTTTATACACTAGTTACACTACTAGTAGCTAATGAAGTTGTTATAATTATTATTGTACGTGTTCGTGTTTGAAAACCATACGTATAATTGTTTGTAATATGGTCATTAAAGTGTCTTTCCCCTTTCAATTTTCTATTATTTGTACTTTAGTCTGCCCGGTATAGTCCGTTTGAGCAAAGCTTGCCTCGTGTTTTTTTGTTTTTTTTTCCCCCAATTAACTTTTGAACAAGACATATTCCAAAACAACAATTAGAACAAAAAGTGATCACTAAACTTGGTCCTAATTTATTTAAGAATTTAGTTGGCTTAACATCTAACGGTTTAGCCACTACCCTCGGGAGATCATGAAGATGACCTACTTAAAAGTTGAAATATGCACCCTGCTGAGGCCTCAGTGACCACTGAGCTGCATCACTGATGATGAAACTGTGACAAGCTATGCACGGATCAGACGCATTGCAAGACCAAGGCATTGAACATTCACCACGGAGAGCGTGGAATTTACAGAAATAAATGTGTCTCTGAGTGGGTACGATCACAGGGCGTATATTTTAGCGAGTTTAATGGGTCATGTAAAAAATTTCCAGAGGGCAGCGGCTAAACTATTGTTGTCATGGCAACAAGAAACTTAAAATAAATTAGGACCGAGGATGGTGATCATCTTTTCTTCTTAAAGTTGTCTCCGAAATCATCTGCGTTCAAAAGTTATTTGCAACAAACAAACAAAAAAAATAAACAAAAAAAAAAAAATGAGGCAAGCTATGCTTAAAAGGTATACTAGAAAGACGCGCGCTAATTTTATTACCTCCCGTTTATTGAAACTAAATGAAGACACGTCTTGGTATATAAGTATTAGATTAGCTTTACATTAACTCATTCACCCGACGGCCGTATTTCCCAAATTTTGGGAGCGTCATATTATGACTATGCACCAGTTGCAGGAGATGGATCGACCATGATAATTCAAGGGCAGTGCCAGATTAGCTTGGCGCCGACAGGCGACAAGCTAATCTGGCACTACCCTTGAATTATCATGGTCGACCCATCTCCTGTTGTAGTGCATCAGGGCTGAATGGGTTAACCCCTTTACTGCCGAAAAAATTAAACACCACTCAACTGCGAGAGGCATAGATCCTCGTGTGACCACGCAGATGCGGTGGCTCAAGTTGATCTATGCCTCTTACTGAGACCAATTTGTGTATGTGCCCCTAATGCGGTTCTGGCTTTTGGTCGTTGAATGGATATTGATTCAAAAACAAAATTTGCGTCCAGTGGGAGGGAATGGGTTAGTGAGTTTAAAACACACGCATTTCAGCAAAGAACTTTTTTTTATCTTCAGGTGTTGTTTTTTATTTTTATTATTTTTTTATTTTTAATTTACCTTGATTGTGGCTGTATATATTTTTTTCATATGTTTGGAAGTTATGGAGACTTAAATCAGTGCACATACTCTTTGAGAAAATTTTCAGCAAACACAACTATCTGATTTCATCTAAAAAAAAGTTACCATCCTCATGGACATCGGCAGATCGAGAACCGTTTGCCCACTGTGAAGGAAAAAACACACAAAAAACAACAAACAAACAAACAAACAAAGAAAAAAACAAGTAAACACACAAAAAAATAAACAAACAAACAAACAAGCGGTCAGTCCATTTTCATGAAAAGCAAGACTGTCATTGTATTACAAAAAAATCTCGCTTTTTGACGGAAATGGATTTGTTCTCTTGTGCCCTCACACGGCAGACTAGCTGTTATTCGACTCAGTGCGGGATTTAGATGGCTCCAAGTATATCTTATGTCCGCTTCAAGCAACTGATTCACCGTGTCTGCTTGCTCAAAGCAGTTAGTTCATTTAGCCCCAACACGCTACACCAGGAGGTGTTTCGACCATGATAATTCAAGGTCAGTGCCGGATTAGCTTGGCGCCAACAGGCGTCACGCTAATCCGGCACTGCCCTTGAATTATCATGGTCGAAACACCTTCTGCAACTGATACACAGCTCCGACAACTCCGAAATGCAACCTTGGAGCTAAAATAGGTTATCACAGGCGCTCCACCGTAGAGCGCCTGTGCTCCCTGCAGCATGTGGCCATTTTGGTGTGTCAAAGTACGGGACCAGTAAACCTATGCGTCTCTATTTCAGACGTAAAACCCTCGATTTGCATGTGGCCATTTTGGTGTGTCAAAGTACGGGACCAGTAAACCTATGCGTCTCTATTTCAGACGTAAAACCCTCGATTTGCATATGGCCATTTTGGTGTGTCAAAGTACGGGACCAGTAAACCTCGCTATGCGTCTCTATTTCAGACGTAAAACCCTCGATTTGCATGTGGCCATTTTGGTGTGTCAAAGTACGGGACCAGTAAATCTATGCGTCTCTATTTCAGACGTAAAACCCTCGATTTGCATGTGGCCATTTTGGTGTGTCAAAGTACGGGACCAGTAAACCTATGCGTCTCTATTTCAGACGTATGCTCCGCAGTCAGTGGACTGTAATTTGCTTTGGTTTCATGGTCTTGTAGTCAAGGAACATGAGAACAAGAGTATTGATTAAACTTCCAAACGAAAACACAGAAGACGGTTAAATATGTATGTGCTGCTGTTGCTAGGGTGATGTTTCCTAAACTGGAAATAACATATAAATATCAGTTTTCGTTTTCTTTGGAATAATGCTCAATCAGATGTGGTATATATGTAGAACCGGTCTCTGAAGTTTGACAGATGGCGTAGATTCTCACGAGCCCCGCTCAACTGCAGGGGGCTATGTGAATCTCGGCCACTTCATTTCAGAAGAAAAACGTTCGCTGGGGGTGGGTGGGTGGGGGGGGGGGGTGTCAGTTTGTTTCGTCATTACGTAGACTGAAATAAAACTGTTATTTGTCTTTTCAGCCACGTCATTTCACTTTTACTTGTTTTGTTCTTTTGTTTGTTTTGTAGCTCTCTCTCTCTCTCTCTCTCTCTCTCTCTCTCTCTCTCTCTCTCTCTCTCTCTCTCTCTCTCTCTCTCTCTCTCTCTCTCTCTCTCTCTCTCTCTCTCATTGAATGTATTTGTAAGCAAAGGTCCTCAGGCCGACAACGGCCGCAGTGGGCCCGCGCTCAGCTGTGCGCGGGCCCACTGCGGCCGTACGGCCCCGCCCCCCCTCCTCTCTCCTCCCCCCCCCCCACCCCCGAATACAAATAATAAACTAAATGAATAGAATTTTAAAAAATCTTTTTATCGACGCTCTGATCGAGACCTCCCGTATAGTCGAGTGAATAATGAACTTTACTTCCAAACGGATGAATAAGGTCTCAAAGGGAGGACTATCCGAGAAGGTCGATCTAGTGTATTATCTCACCTGCTTCTTATTTGGGGGCAAATTTACTGTACGGTATTATACGAGCAGTTTTGTGGCAAACAGCCCATGGACATTGCCTGATTAGATCTGGTCGGCATGGATTTCCGTGGATTTTCCGCAACGTTCAAAATTAAGTCGATCGGAGAATTCCCCAGCTGCAGGACTGACGCGCCTCTCTGGCCGCTCTTTGCCAAACCAACCGAGCTTAGCTAATTTAACGTTAAACGGGGATTGTTCGTTCATCTCATTCAGCCCAACGGCCGTATTTCCCAAATTTTGGAGGCGTCGTCTAATGACTATGGGCACTAGTTGCAGGAGATGCATCGACCATGATAATTCAAAAGCAGTGCCAGATTAGCTTGGCGCCTGTCGGCGCCAATCTAATCTCGCACTACCCTTGAATTATCATTGTCGACCCATCTCCTGCTGTAGTGCGTCAGGGCTGACTGGGTTAAAGCGCACCGACACACACTTTGAAGCTTTTTAAATGAACCTAACCCTAACCTTCCCGCCGCGTATGAACTTGACAAGAGACACCGCGGCAACTAAATAATTTGGACATTTCAAATGATGAGTTTAGTCCCCTCGGGAAAAGGGAAAGGTGCGGAAAGGGGATGTTGGGGGTGGGGGGGGGGGGAGAGGGGAGGTAGGGGTGAACATTTTAGAGTTTTCCCGGGGAATATTCATAGTTTGTTCGTCACGCTTCATTGGCTTCAACTCATTACACCCTGAGGATGAAATTACCAATTGTGTAGATATTCTTTGAGGTCTGCATCCCAGTTCTGTAGTCGGATCGACCATCGACCATGATAGTTCAAGGGTGGTGTCAGAACAGCTTGGCGCTTGTAGACGCGAAACCGTTCTGACACCACCCTTGAACTATCATGGTCGATCCTCATCCTGTCGTGGCTTGTCAGAGTTTCATGGGATATCACAAACGTACACTATAACCCTCTCTGCCTCTGGGGCCTACGTCACAGTTCTCGGGACGGATCGACCATGATAGTTCAAGAGTGGTCTCAGAAAAGTTCTACCTCTGGGGTCTACGTCACAGTTCTGGAGACGGATCGACCATGATAGTTCAAGAGTGGTGTCAGAATAGCTTGGCGCCTGTACCACCCTTGAACTATCATGGTCGATCCTAATCTTGTAGCATGTCAGGGCGTTTTGGGATAACCACAAACCTACACTATAACTTGACCGGCCGTCTGCTGTCTACGTCACAGTTCTGGAGACGGATCGACCATGATAGTTAAAGGGTGGTGTCAGAATAGCTTGGTGCCTAGGCGGTATCATCGTCGATCCTCATCCTGTAGCATGTCAGGACTTTATTTTACAGTTCTGGAGAGGGGTCGACCTGATAGTTCAAGGGTGGTGAGAGCATAGCGTGACGCGGCCTGTATTCGCCACGCTATTCTGACACCACCTTTGAACTATCATGGTCGATCCTCATCAGGCATGCCAGGTCTATATGGGATGACAACAGACCTACACTATAACCCTCTCTGAAGTCTACGTCACAGTTCTGCAGAGGGGTCGCCGACATGACAGTTCAAGGGTGGTGTCAGAATAACTTGGCGCCTGACACCACCCTTGAAATATCGTGGTCGATCCTCATCTTGTCGTGCCGAGCATGCCAGGACTCCAACTGCCTCCCCTCACCGACCCCTCCATCCAAGCACTCTCTCCGGGCACCACCCATTCAGCCACCCCTCCGTACGCCGTCCGTTCTTTCTTGATCAGGATTTAATTTGGTTGGAAGCCCTGTCCGCGCAGCAATTTGGCAGCAATTCGGCCCTGACGGGTCGACACCCGGTCGTCATGGAAATTGAGAACTACTTTCGCAAACCGCACCCATCTGCAATAGGCCTAGATCCTCATGGACCTCTACGCTGTCTGCTGGGGCTCATGCGAATCTGCGCCTCTTGCTGGATCACATTTATGTTTATTATATGCAGCGGATTTAGCAGGCGTTCAGTCTAAAACGTGCCTCCTTTTGTATACGTCACTCTTTCTTGACGTCAAGAATTCGTGCGTGGCTTCTCTAAACAGTCCGTTTTGGAATGTCATGCTAGAAGTACTGAACGCACATCTTTTGTTTCAACTATATTTTCGCAATTCAGCACATTTAATATGATAGACCCAAAGGAAAAAAGAAGAAAAATCAGGCCAGTCTATTTTGCCAGCGTTTCGTCCATATTCCTCACTTTTTCAAAGCATTGACACAGAATTACTTCCATGGATACCATAGATACTGCCCCGTGACATAAGTAAATAAAATTATTACTGGCCTTCCCGTCAAGTTAAGTCAGTAAAAAAAAAATCTTTTGCTCAGTTGGCACAGGTTGATTATGAGACCTATCAAAATCTAGTACGTGATGTATAGCATTTAATTTTTTTGTAAACTGAGAAAATGTACGTTAGTTGGTTGGTTGGTTGCATGGTTGGATAGTTGGTTGCTTGGTTGTTTAGGTAGGTAGGAAGATAGTCGTTTGGTTGGTCGGTTTGTCGGTTAGTTAATTATCTATCTAGTTAACTGGTTGGCTGGTCGGTTGACTGTTTGCTTGGTTAGTGGATTACTTGGCTAGTTAGTTCGTTCGTTTATAAGTTAGCTGGTTATTTGTTTACCAATGTAATGTCCAGGCAAAAAGACTGCCTTGTTCAATAGCATTTTCGTTGAAAGGATCTGGTAAATCAAAGTGGCACAGTTGCAGTGTGCCTGAACTGATCAGTTTTCAGTCGTACTCCATAGGCAATAGCTGTCCTTGTCTACCATAAGAAACTCATTAGGGCCGTTCGTGATCATTCCGGTGCCGTGAACGTTCAACCACAAACTAAACATGTACAAATGTACTTACTCTTAGGCTGTCGGTAGCGCTTTTTGTCGTGATGATTCCTTGAGGAATGATTGCGACAAAAAGCGCTACAGACAGCCAAAGACAAAGTTAGTTAGTCCGTCCATCAGTTAGTGAATTAATTCGTGAGTTTGGTAGCTCGTGGTGTAACGCCGTGCAGTGCAAACAAGAGGTGACAAAGGCGGCGACCTGGGGGTAAAGGTTCACAGCAAATCAAATTGACCAGGGAGTCATTAACAGATTGAAATGTACCGGACAAAGCTCAGGACAGACGAGACCTAGGTCAAGTTCTAGGGCATGTTCTAGGTCAAGTTCTAGGTCAGTCTTGTCTGTACTGAGCTATGTCCTGATACGTCATGACCTGAAAACTTGTTAACCATCATTGACGGCGGGGTCCCAAAACGACTAGTCTCCGGCTTTAACATTGAACGGTTTCCACCCTCTCAGGAGAAAAATGTACACACTCTGCCGTAGCTCCATCTTTTTTAATTAGAAAAGCGAGATTTACTTTGCATAAGAATGAAAGTCTCGCTTTTCTAAAGAATTGACATAAAAACTGTCTTTTGGCAAATAACAGCAGCACTGTATGCACACACGTCTGCTGGTCTGTGACTTTGGACAGATCTCTGTTGACAATAGATCGGCTTTACGAAGGCATGTTTGTGAAAATCAAGATTTTCATTGTAATACAATGAAAATCTCGCTTTTCACCAAAAAATGGACTTACTGTCTTCTCTGTTCACAGATCTAGAGCAGCGTTTGTATTTATTGATTTATTTTATTTATTTATTTATCTAGAGCAGCGTTATAAAATCTCGATGATATGCGTCTCCTAAAGATGCAGTGTAGAGGATGACAACCCAGATCCATATCCATTTAACCCACAATATCCTGAGGTTGAATTTTTATCAAATATGAGAGGTGTCCTATGCAGGCCACATTACAGTTCAGGAGCTAGATCGACCATAATAGTTCAAGGGTGGTGCTAGAACAGCTTGGGGCCTCTGGGCGCCAGGGTGTTCTGGCACCACCCTTGAACTATCAAGGTCAAAGTTCTTTTCTGTTATAGTTTTTTCCTGTTACAGTTCTCTCTTGTTACAGTGTATCAGGGCTTAAAGGTCTCAGCATATCCTCAGCGTACACAGGTCAGGTACAAGAGGCTTAGAATGTAATGTACACTCGGAGGCCAGGAGCTATGGTCAATAATAATGCACAGTTCTCTTTCTTGGCAGTGCTTTTTCCTATACATGCTTGGCACTAATCATAGCAAGCAAGCAAATTTTAAAAAGCAAACAAACAAAGAAGTAATTAAGCGAGAAATCGATAGGTCTATCCATTCATTTATTCATACATCCATGCATCCCTCCATGCATGCATGAATCCATCCAGTCATGCATCCAATTATGTATCCAACCATGCATCCATGCATCCAACCAGCCATGCATCCATGCATCCAACCATCCATGCGTCCAACCATCCATGCATCCATCCATCCATGCATCCAACCATCCATGCATGCATGCATGCATCCATGCATCCAGCCAAGCATCCAAGCTTCCAAGCATCCATGCATCCATGCATCCATCCATCCATCCATCCATCCAAAATGAATGCAGGCATGCATCCAGTTAGCTCCCAATCAAGCAAGCACACTTCAGAGAACAGTGCAAACTAGGTCTGTCACAACTAAGAGCTTTACATTACAATAGCCAGCCCGTTCCATCTGCCGGAGACATAGATCCTCGTGCCCCAACAGTCTGATTAATCTATGTGACTTAGTACTGGCTCAGTTCACACCCGAATACATGTACTATCCTCTACATAAAGGGCAGCCACGAACTGCGCCTTTTAGAACTCCTCAACTTGAATCCATCTTATTTCTTTAGGCCGGTTCGCAGTGTCAGTATAGAAGTTATTTTACACCGGACAATATCGAACTAGAGCGAAGCCATAGCTCGCACCATAACCACAGACAACACTCCCAACAGCTCCAAGAGGCAAACAACCTCATGAGTCCGGAAGGGTCATGACGATCCATGCCTCTTGGAGATGTTTGGAGGGGAGTGTTGTCTATGATTCTGGAACACACTGGTCATCCGCCGTGACTTCGCTCTCGTTGGGTGGTTGGGAGTCGTTCGGCGTAAGCGTAACTTCACTAGTACCAACGAATCACATCACGATCAAAGCTCCTGTGACAGACAGCGAAACTGTGAACAGCGCCAAACTGTCGCTGTCTTCTCTTTTGTTTATGCCCCCAAAGGAGTACGCGGCCTTTCAATAGACTCCCCATCAAAGTTTTTTTTTCTTTCATTGAATATCTTATACATGTACAGGCAAAGATTTGCCATCTTCAAGCGGCACAGATTCTCATGAGCTTCTGCAGCCGCGGCAGGGGCTCGTGATAATCTATGCCTCTTGCTAACAATGATTAGTCAAATTTACAATCTTATATGGGCTCCAAGGATGTCACAGAGGTCTAGTTGAAGAAGTGTTTTATACAGCGTGTCCACTGCCCATGCAGAAAAGAGAGATAACCGAGTTTCCGGGATTGATTACTTCCCCTTCTGATGAATTTCATGATCGGTAGCCTCTATCATGGCAGTCATGCGTTAGTCTTAGAGCTCTGGTTTCATGATAACACGGTGAGGCCGTAAAAGAGGTCATCTCGTTCGGCTGCTTTCATTGGTGGTCTGTCAGTCGGAGTTCGGAAACACGACGACCTCCTTTGTTTGAGGAAGACAGGTCTATACATGTCTATAACATGTACAAAGGCCCGGTCAGCAAGATGGATACTCGCATCCCCTTGAGTCCCTTCAATTTGCGGCGTTGACGAAAAATCTACCCTGCCGGTAACAAAAAGTCTTCGGGCTCACGACGGCCTTAGTGGGCCCGCGCACAGCCGTGCGCGGGCCCACTGCGGCCGTCGTGGGACCGAGGACCTTCCGCCTTACTGAGTAGGTATTTTCTCAAGCTGGGGAATTTCGATGGTGTGGATGTCAAGCCAGATTGTGTGACTTCTTCTCTGTCAGTATACCAGATATAGAGGTTCGTCTCGTTAGTCCTGCAGGTCAATAGCCTTAAGTATCCTATGATCAATAGTGCTACGTATCGACAGTACTATGTATCGAGAATCCTATGATCGATAGTCCTATGTATCGAAAGTCTTGCATATTTCATCGTCCTGAAAACGCAAAGTATCGATAGTACCACGCAATTAGTACCAAGCAATTAGGATTTTGAAATTGTAAAACAATATTTGTCAATAGTCGATCGTCTTTTCGTTTATCGTCGATAGACGTCTGATCGACTGTTCTACAATGGGAAATGCAAAGTACCCCCTCACCGTACCATTCTGCCTCCCCCATATCATCTGGTGTCATGTCTTATTCACTCCTTCCCTACCCCTGAACGTATATTGTATTTCTGAAATATGTGTTCAATTAAAGACCAAATGCCACAACTGACCAACGAACATGGACACAAATTGGTCTCAGCAAGAGACATAGATCCTCATGAGCCCCCGCAATGGCGGGGGCTCATGAGGATCTATGTCTCTTGCGGCTGGATATTGTGTTCAGTATTTTACGACATTGAAGGAGTTAATTGTGCGCTGTTATCTCATCTATTTAAGTACGATGAGTGCCAGCTGAATCGAAGTTTTTACTTACTCTTTTTGGTGCTGTGTCTTTTGCTACCACCACCAGCCCCGCCACCCTCCCCTACCCCCCTCCCCTCCCCTACCCCCACCCCCGCACACACACGTACACACACACACACACACACACTCACACACACACACACACACACATACACACACACACACACACACACACACACCGCGGATACACACACACACACAAACACACACACACAAACACACACACACACACACACACACACACACACACACACAACACAGTGAGTACCACCACTACCACTGGAGCAGCATAAACCAGACTTTAAAACATGAACGCAAATAAACTTCTTCTTCAACTCGCGTCTATGGAGTGCCTGACTTATAATCTTGTCCGAGGCTAATGCCCCTACATTATAATTAATGATCACGCGTTATCCCGGTTTGAAATATGCCTCTTGAAATATTACGCAGTTTTTTGCACACAGTCAATTATTGCCGAGGTGGACAATTCTATAGTATGGAAGTCATTAAGTTTATTGGAGTTTAAGAGTTAATTTCGTTTTAAACTCCCACAGTTCCTCAGATATTTTGAATCAGCCAATAGTTTCCGGCAGTCTTTAAAGACGCATTTATCCCTTTAAACGTGCGTTTACTGTTATAATTCTTCTTTTATCGACATTTCGTTGTCAGTGAGAGCTGTCTAGTGTATCCTTTATTAGTTTCATGGTACACGTATATTTTTTGGTGTGTGAGCATTTTTTGTTGGTGTGTCCATTTTGTTACTCTTATTTTTCTTGTCAGTATATCTTGTTTCGTGAGTGTGCATGTTAGGGAATATAATGTATTGTAGGATGCAAGGTGCATGTATGTTAGTCTGTCATTTGTACGGCGCCTAGAGTTTTTTACATCGAAAGTATAGGCGCCTTAAAAATATACATTATTATTATTATTATTATTATTATTATTATTATTATTATTATTATTATTATTATTATTATTATTATTATTATTATTATTATATTCCGCTCTAGACTCATTTATTGCTTCAGTATTTAGCAAAGTCACGCGCGTTTCTTCTCAGTTTTCAATCCTGTCTGTTGTTAAGGTACATGATCTGGAGCGTGTGCTTCCATGCAAACAGCGTTCCTCTCACCACCACCCCACCCCCCAACCCCGCACCCTTACATCTACGCGCATGTGCACAGAATCTAGTGTCTAATTCTTACCACAAGTACGCACATCTCGTGTCTCATTAAAAGCAACAGTTTGTCAAACCCAGCTGACACCCTCAATCTCAGGAATAACGGAAGACGGATCTGTTTCAGCAAGAGGCATAGATTATTTCAGCAAGAGGCAGCAGGAGCTCATGAGAGTCTATACCTCTTGCAGCTGGAAGGACTTAGCTCTGGGAGTAACAACTCACCACATTAAATCTAATGAGACTGACCCAGGTTAGATTTCATTGCAAATGGCTGTCATCTGACAAAACATGGAATTTAATGCTGTTCAGTAATGAAAACCCAATGACTTCCTCCGCCTGAGGACTGAGGAAAAGATGTGGAATTAAACTGAACGGATCCCTTGCCACTACTGAGAAGCATAGATTCTCATGAGTCTCTGCATACACCTCTGTGATTTTCAAATTGTAGATGAAAGTGATTATGGTAGACTAGTCCATAAGCTAGGCAGTCTACCGTACACCCCCGCCGCCAGTACTCAATAAGATGGGTTTCAAAGTGTACCTTAGTATGTCCTGAGATGTTTAAGCCATGTTCCCCGAAAATCCTTAGGAACACACTAGAGATATAGCCGATAGCGCAAGGGTACCCCCATTCACACTCTTCGCAGATGCTAAAACGAGGTTGAGAAACATTTGCCGCTAAATAAATAAGAATTCATTCCAGAACCCAAATCAGGCAATATTATGTTAAGGCACACCTTCTGCATCCTGTGCAAGTTGTAAAACTTGAATTAAAAAAATTAATTAGAAAAAAATACTAAAGTTATTCAATTTCATTTTGACCTCTCTTTACCTATTAAGTTTCAATAATGTGAGCGGCATAAAGTGCAAGAAAATTAGGAAAGTCGGCATCCTTTACGGTACATTCGTGGTGAATGACAGCTTTTTCCCATTTAAAATTGCCGAATTGAGAAACGTACGTTGTTTCCGGTGAGTCCTCAGAACTTTTGTATACAACTGATAGGTCTTTGTTAGGTTTTATTGGTTAGGATAGAGTACCACAGTAGTTAATTTTGTGATGTTGTGATGCATTTAGGGGCCATAGTGACTGAATTTGCTGCCCTACCCCCATTTTACCAGTAAGCAAAGTAACGCAAAATAATCATAAAATTGCTTACGTCATACTCCTCTGTTTAAATATTTTTGTTGCCAGTTTTCTTAAAAAAGTATGCATATTGATCATAAAAATTTGTGACCATTTCATTAATTTCAATGTGACCCATCAATTTAATTGTAACTATTTTTAACTGGCTGGTCTTTTAGGTGATATTTTACCTAGCGTAAGGCGAGTCTAGTAATGTCTCCCCTTTTCCTTTCATTTATTTTCGTCTAGAAATGTGTAAATAGGCATAATAAAGTTTGATGGTTCCCAACAGCCAAAAACTTATCAAAATACTTAAGGCGCAGATCCACGGTCCGTTCGTGTCGTGCGACTGTGCGGGACGGTCGGCTGCCTGATCGGATGTCTGTCGGGATGGAGCGCTCCACGTTCCCGCATAGCCCGACCTGCTGGAAATTCCAGACGGGGTCAAGGTCTCTGCTTCAAGACAATGGCGGATTCACACGGCAGCAGCGCCATTTTTCAAAAGAGAGGGGTGTGCGCAAAACTCGCAATGTGATTGGTCATCCGGTGCCAGCCGTCAAACTCAGCGGGATGAAAGTAGCGCCAGCCTCTACTCGTCCCGCAGCCCGCGCGATCCGACGGTGACGTCAGAAATCTGATGGTTGCCCTGGAAACCCATCAGATCGCGCACAGTCGCACGACACGAATTGACAGTGGATCTGCGCCTTTAGTTTCCACATGCCCACCACGAGATCACCACTTCCACCTTCTTCTTCTGCAAAGTTCAATTCCTTGATTGCCATCTTTAAATCTTATATTGTTCTGGCTGCCAATAAGTGAGCTGGCAAGAGCTCGGCAGCATGTTTTAAGAGTTTTGTGTACAGGGGCATGTCTTCTGGTCAGAACTGCCAGCAGACCGCTTCTCTGTATGGACAGGTTTGGAGAATGTGCTAAGGTTTTCTACGCCATATTCGCATAGGGCTGTTTCCGCATGACCCAGTCTCACGAGGTGAGTCCAGCAGGGTTCGTACAGTCTGTGAACATTTGTGAAATTTGTTTTTTAAAAATGACAAGGCTTTTTCAGGGCCCTGGAAAGTCTGTCAATTTCAGTCCTTTTCCTTAAAGTCTGTGAAAGTTTGTAAAAAATGACAAAGTGCTGGCAAACTTTTGTCTACTTCTTTATTTTCTCCCCCAATTTGTGACTATTCCATTGCAAACGATCATGCTGACGCTTGTTGCAAAGGATCCACATTTAGCTCTGATCATAAAGTGACTACATGGCCTTTCTGCCGAGCATTCTGATTGGTTGTTTACGCTTCTACCGAGCTCCGCCATTCGCTAAGCGTTCTTTATTTTGGTATCTCTTCATGCATTAGGCACGAAAGCTTTAAAATGACCTGCTGATACAGAGTGATCTAATTAAAGTGTGTAAACCTACAGGTTTCAGTTTGGGTTTGTGAAACGTTTATGAAAAGTTTGTGAACTTTATCCCTGCTTTTCTGTACGGACCCAGTAACAAGAAATCAGTGCGTAGATGAAAGATGGTGGCCTGGCTCTCCCTGTTCAGCCTGTTGATGTCGTCTGCCCACGGGCAGACGACATCAATAATCTGTTGCCAGTCACTTTGTTGCTGTAGTGTCTTGGTTTCTTTACAGGAGGTTGTGATCTTGAGGTAGTATGGCGCCTGCTTTGTCCAGGCTGTCAGCCTCTCCATTCCCAGCTACTCCAGAATGCACTGGAATCCACTGCAGCACTATTTTGTGGACAGGGCATCCTGTCTATCTTGAAGCTTCCTGGTGAGATCAGTGGATCAATCTGCTGCCTTTCCCTAGCTAGTGCTCTGCTGCTGTGTTGAGCACCTGCAGATCTGTACGATAGTTGGAGCTGCTGCCGCCAGCTGGTAAGGAGAGGGAGGTAGTAGTGCGGTCTACACAACAGATGTACACGCCACTTCCTTCATTCCGCACGGCGTCTTGTGCGGTACCACAGCTGCTGTGAGGGTAGTGCTTGTGCATAATCTCCAGCGAGATGGCTTTGTGCAGTGCCGCGACCTTTGGCAAAGAGTCCTGGAACATTGTTTATGTTGTCTAGAAGGCTATGATGCCCAGGTATCTGAAGGGAGCTCTTCACACATCTTTGGGCTTGGTTCCAGGACGTCAGTTTTAGCCCTTTGCAGGGCCTTCAGTTGGCGGTTCAGACTTGGGTGTTTCTGACGGTTCTTGGTCTGCTCCTGTAGTCTCCCATGCTGTCGATATTTAGTAAGTCTCTTCATCGTGTGTGCTGTTCTGCGTTCCAGTTGCTCCAATGTCCTCCATTTCCTAAATTGGGGTGCTCCAGATGGCTCTAAGAATGTCACTGCATCATGAGAATGACCCATGTTCTGCATCTTGTCAAGCCTGGCTTTTTGGGTTTTGCAGGCAGTGTTTCATGTTGTCGATGTATCTTGGTACCGCACAACTGGTCTGACCGAGCAGGTGTTTGCTTGTGCCAGGATGCTGTAATTTGCGCCAATGTGGTCCCCACCAGTTTCTTCATCAGAGACTTTTTTTTTGCAGCTCTAGCTTCCATGGCTTCGATGTGAGGCCTCCACGTGAAACCATTAATTTATTTGTTGCCAGTAAAGTTGGCCTGTCTGTCTTTGGTACTGGTAGGTCTCCAGTTTTAAGGTGACCTCTTCCATCTGATTGAAAGAGATGGTCTAGCTCAGTTTGAGTGGCCTCTTTCAGTACAGCTGCTGACTCTATTGGCAGCATCCTGATTCTGCAGGATGCTATTTCTTTATGTTCTGCTTCGCTCCGCACTGCAAAGTCATCCGCATGGAGGATGTTCGAGACGAACCTTGGTACTGTTGTACTGATGCCATTAATGTAGACCAAGAACAGCATCAGACACAACATCTCTCTGAGGTACACCTTCCCCAAGTTTGACAAGATTGCTGAATGTGCGGACGGTAGAAGCTTCAGGGGCAACCCCTGTTAAGCATGACTTAACTAAAAAAAGAATTACAATTAAATTGATGGGTCACATTGAAATTAATTAAATGTTCACACATTTTTATGCTCAATATGCATATTTTGTTAAGAAAACTGGCAAAAGAAATATTTAAACAGAGGAATAAGACATAAGCAATTGTTATGATCATTTTGCGTTCCTTTGCGTACTGGTAAAATGGGGGTAGGGGAGCAGATTTAGGAACTGTGGCCCCTAAATGCATCACAGCATCATAAAATTAGGTTGGGAGTAACTATGGTACTCTATCCTAACCAATAAAACCTAACAAAGACCTATCAGTTGTATACAAAAATTTTGAGGGCATCAGAAACAACGTACGTTTCCCAATTCGGCAATTTTAAATGGGAAAAAGCTATCATTCACCACGAACGTACCGTAAAGGATGCCGACTTTCCTTATTTTCTTGCACTTTATGCTCACATTATTGAAACTTAATAGTAAAGAGAGGTCAAAATGAAATGGAATAACTTTAATAATTTTTTTCTAATTAATTTTGTGTATTTTTACAACTTGGGGGTAGAGACACAAAATCAGCCACTGTGGCACTCACAGTAATCACAGCACCACCTAGTTAAGTTTATAATAATTGTGACATCCTGTTTTAATGATGTAAGCCTGAAAATTGACTGCCAGTGCTATAGAAAATGTCTGAAGGCATCTGACATTTTTTTTTTTTTTTTTTTTTGTCTTTTGGGGCGATTTTGCGGAATTGGCCGTTTACTGGGTGCACAAATACCTTCACTGTAAGCCAGAGATTTAATATTTTTTCATTTTGTTTTTTGCAAAAGATGCAGAAGGTGTGCCTTAACATAATATTGCCTGATTTGGGCTCTTTCTCAATCTCATTTTAGCATCTGCGAAGAGCGTAAATGGGGGTACCCTTGCGCCATCGGCTATATCTCTGTTGTGTTCCTAAGGAATTTCGGGGAACATGGCTTAAACATCTCAGGACATACTAAGGTATACTTTGAAACCATCTTATTGAGTACTGGGGGGGGGGGGGGGGTTGCACGGTAGACCTGGCTAGCTTATGGACTAGAGACGGACTCAGTCAATCACTTCAGCAACGTGTGTGTATCGCTAGCACTACCTATCACGAGAACTATAGATGGTCACGGGACCGCGCAATTTGGAAACAGCGCCGTATTATGGTCACGGTCTCTTTGAGGAGTTACATTTACGTAACTGCGACGGAACTGCATTTGCGCCCGTCGCATTTCGGGCTCAACGCGACGTCGCGGCAGCCGCCCGTAAATAGCTCACATGAGCTCTTCTCTGAAGACCTATGAGGTGGTACTGCGACGTCTGTGCGACCTTTGAATGAGTCCAAAATGTGACTGTCACAAAGCAGAGATCGCTGTGCCGTCGCAGCACTGGCTCAATCCAGCTCATCCCCAAAATATCGATGAGTTAGTCCTCTTGAAATAGCATTTTTTTGGCTTTGGGCGACGCCTTTGTTATAAGTAAAGAATAATTGTACCACAAAATTGCCTAGGTGTTGCCTTTTCAAAATTAGTCTGTCTTCCACTGCAACACCTCATAAAGCTTTAGGGATGCAATCCGCGCTGTGCTAGGGGTGCTCAGTACCAGTAAATTCTGGAGGTGGCTTCTAGTACATGCGTTGTGTTTGCAATTTCAGGTTACGCCGTATGCCTACCTGAAGCCCTTGGGGTGAAACCGGTCGTAGGCGGCAAAAACTTTAAATCTACTCAGCAGGTCCAATATCTGTTTGGGAATATTTTCTAGCATCCCTTCCTCGGGGGGAATACTGGATATTCTGAAGCGGATGGCGGGGCGCCTGCGGGTAGTCCCTATTACTTTATGTAGTAGGTGTTCAGTGGAAGGCTCAAAAGATCTAATAAGCGATGCAGTCACAAAAAGGGCAGCTGATGTCCTATGCAAGCTTAACAGCCTGGAATTCCATGGCATTAGCACAGCATTCTCAGAAATGAATGAAAAATTACGTCCTTTGGAGCTACTCTGATTAAGTCCATTTTTTGGGCTTTGGGCGACACCTTTGTTATAATTAAAGAATATATATATATATATATATATATATATATATATATATATATATATATATATATATATATATATATATATATATATATATATATATATATATATATATATATATATATATATATGCTCTCTCTCTCTCTCTTTTAGGTTTCAGTTTAAATCTAATGTATGCGCACGCGTGAGTAAGTGTGCGTCTGTGTGTGTGGGTGCGTGCGTGATTGTAACGCATCACTTGAGTAATAGGCATCATGCGTTACCCGGCCATGTGCTGACTTACATCTGACTGAACGTGTATATGTGTGTGTGTGTGTGTGTGTGTGTGTGTGTGTGTGTGTGTATGTGTGTGTGTGCGCGCGTGCGCGAAATATTTCTGTTTATTATTATTATTATTTTTATTATTATTATTATTATTTTTATTATTATTATTATTATTATTATTATTATTATTATTATTATTATTATTATCTCTTCTTTTTATTTTATTTGTCATGTTACCTTTTCTGCTGTTATATTTATTTAAATGTTATTAAGGACAGACATGTAAAAAGGCCTGCGTGCCTACTATCTTCATCCTTAGAAAATGAAGTTTCAATTCAGTTCAATTGAATTCACTCTCTCCGCCATCCATCATTTTTTCAGCTTCTTTGAACATTCAGTTTATTACTTGTACAGCACAAAACAAAATATGTTAATATTCCGAAAGGCCGATCGCTTTTTATGGTACATTATTGCAGTACAATGTGGAATGGCCTATAGATGTATTACTTAGATAAACAGGGATATACTTTTTTTTTAATTGCATCTTTGACATTTGCATGAATTTATACAATGGGGAGTCCCACTATGTAATCAGTTCCTGGTACTGAAACACACATTAAAGTGTCACGTTTGTAAGTGCACACTAGGCCAACAACGGACTGAGATGATATCGATGGTCACACGGACACACACACACACACAGAGAGAGAGAGAGAGAGAGAGAGAGAGAGAGAGAGAGAGAGAGAGAGAGAGAGAGAGAGAGAGAGAGAGAGAGAGAGAGAGAGAGAGAGAGAGACAGCCGACTCCATCCGGCAACTCCAAGTCGGCCTTAGGCACAAAGACTGAGTCAGTAACGCCGGCCCCGAACCCGGGCTAGTTGTCGGACAACGTCTGCCGCTCATAAATTCAGTTATAGGCCTAGGTTGGTTGGTTAGTTCGGGTTTAACGTCCACAGCACCGAGGTGATCATGGACGGCCCTGACGGGCGGGTTATGGGGGACAGGGAAATCTATTGCCTATGGAGTACGACCTGAACACTGATCAACTCAGACGCACTCCAAATGTGCCACTTTGATTTACCAGGACCTTTCAACGGACATGCTATTGAACAAATCCGTGTTTTTTTTCTCCCCTGGATTGTGAGTCCAGCTACCGGGGCCGAGACGGGATTCGAACCCACGACCCGGCGATTCCCTTCGCTCTCCTGCTCCGACGTTTAACCGCCTGAGCTATTTCGACTCTTTATTATAGGCCTACATGTGTGTAAAGTATATATACTGTGTCCTTGTTCTTTTCACTTACATTACTTGTTACTGCGGCAGTGGGGAATGTCAGGGATTAGGTGAACGTTCATCTGCCTAGTGATCGCTGCATATGGGAAGACGGCTCAAGTCCTTTGTGCATGTGGCCGAACACTGGACAAAGGGACAGAACCGATTCATGGCATGGAAATCATTATAGCCTCCCTTGGACCGTTGATCCATGGAACCCCCAGGGAAAGAGGAAAAGAGGTAGGCCGAGAAACTCCTGGCGTCGAGACCTCCAAGCTGACATCAAGAGACTGGGAACCACCTGGAGTAGAATCGAAGGAGAAGCACAGGACAGGAGTTGCTGGAGGTCTCTCGTCGACGGCCTATACCCGGGTAGGGGTGACAGGCGTAAGTAAGTAAGTTGGACCGTTGATGGCGCATTGCAAATGATAGTACAGATAGGCGTCTTAACTCATTCTACCCCAGACACACCACAGCAAGATAAGGATCGACCATGATAGTTCAAGGGTGATGCCAGAATAGCTTGGCGCCTATGGGCGCCAAGCTATTCTGGCATCACCCTTGAACTATCATGGTCGATCTGTGTCCTGCACTAGAGTGCAGTCTTCAGAAGACAAGGGGATTTCGGTGTTGGGGTAGAATGAGTTAAAGCCGAGAGGAGTCACCGTTGATTCTCTGTTTGAGAACGTAAACGGGTTCAACTGCTGCCAGTAACCGGTAGTGTTTCTTATAAACCTCCGCAGCTGCAGACCATCTAAAATCTGTGCCTCTTGCTGCTAAATTATTACCACGGGTGGACAGTGGACGAGAAGTTAGAGAGACCGTTAAATTTTGTCTGGGAAAACAAACACTGTAATAAAATGCCCCCTTTGCTGACCTGACCAGTCACGGCCGTGGTGTTTTAATGAGGACGGGATGAGGCCAGGTGGAATACATACGTTAGGCAGGTTAAAGTCGGTTTATTATGTATTAGCGAGGTTACGTTTGCAACCAACGACTCCCAACAACGAACGTGATCGAAGTCAAGGCGGACAAAAAAGCTTGTACAACGCTCATGAGCCCTTAGACAACACTCCAAACATCTCCAAGAGGCATAGATCCTCATGAGCCCGTATGCCGCTTGGCGATGTTTGGAGGCGTTGTCTATGGATGTTTAAGAAACAAAACGATTTTCCTCTCGTTCGTTGTTGAGCGTCGTTCGGTGCAAACGAAACCTCAAGTGCTGCCATTCTGTTTTAGACGTATGTTACAGTAGAACACTTTTACTGAGCTATGGAGAGGTGTCAAACTAGACAGACACTGCCCTCGAACTAACATTAGTTTGTTCATCTCTGCTAACCACGATCGACTAGCGGACGGCAACTGTACTAAATATTTTGAGTTATTAGGCAATTGCAGTGACTGAGGCGTTTTTTTTTTTTTTTTTTTTTTTTTTTGTTTTTTTTTACTTTCTGAGAAGGTGTAGGCCGGATAACTTACCGTGGTAGTTAGATTTTAACGGAAGAGGAGGGAGGGAGTGAATTAAGGCTATGTGCAGTTCTGTGATTTTGGACCTTAAGGCCTTGGTTGTAAGGTCCAAAATCACAGACCAGCACACAAACTGAGCCCATACAGTTTCAAGTGTAATTTTTTTTTTCAGGCCTGGTGCGAGCGGCCCCACGGTGTGGGGTGCATCTGTGTAGCAAGGGGCTCCCATACGATGGTATCATAGGCCCTGCGCTGTAGTACCCCCCGGAAAAGCGACTATAAATCTGTTGTTATGATACACTGTGTGCATATATAGCTGTTCATAACTGATTGACGGGCCGCCTGCGGGTCTAGGGTGTAATACGAGTTAGTGCACGGCACACTGCGGCGTGCATTCTTTTATGATGGAGAGATGGGGGTCGTGGGGGTAGATTCAAATCATCTGTCCTCTTCCATCTGCAAGAGTTATAGATTCTCATGAGCCCCTGCTAAAGCAGGGGCTCATGAGAATCTATGCCTCTTGCTGGTTGGCACTGATCTGCACACACTCGCTCTCATCGAAGATGGTTTCGGGGATTGAGGCTGAGTGTGCCGGTCGGGGCTTCGGTTTCTATCGCTGTTACAGTGTTTGTTTAAGCTTTGAACTGGAGTTCTGGCTGGCATTGTCAAGGTGCACGTAATTCCAGACACATTCTTCCAACCTCTGCGACAGGTGCAAGCTGTGACCTTCCAAGTTCAAACCTTTTGAAAGTTCGTAGTCGGTGCCACCCGAAAAGGACTGAGTCCTCCAAGCTCCATTTTTTTGTATTTTAATTTTTATAGTTTCCTTTCTAATTACACCGTTTTGACAGTTTGCATAGCAGTGTTGAGTAATGTAGTCCGAACAATGTCCACCTGTTCAGTAAGGTGTGACAAAATGCATAGAGGCGGCCTCAGGACTTGACATTGGGAAAAAATAACTTACACTATTGTTACGATTGTGGTTGTGTTGTTCTGTGAGAGCGCGCATGCATAAATCGTAGGAAACGATCCGATATTTATTTGAGCTATCATGATTACGAATCACGTACCTTTTCAGTAAGATTCGCTATCGTTCGCGCAGAGAGCGAAACTGGCTTTGTTAGTGATATGCTAAGATTAGTCTGGAAGTTTCTAGCAAAGTCGCACGGGAGAAGAGCGGTCGATTTTTGTGATGCGTAGATTCGCTGAGAATAGACCAGAACGTTCGAGCAAAATCGCGCTCTGTCTAGTGACCTCGTATGTGTGACATCAAAGTGTCGGCAACATTTTGCAACACAGTATTAAAGCCGCTTGAATAAGTTGTTTTCTGTGCGCGTGAAGTTAGCAGCCAGTATGTATTACGAAAACTCGTGTACTTTCCGGATTCAGGCTAGTTCGTGAACTGTCTGGCGTACTCTTATGTGACCTTAAAACGCGCCGGGATTTCCAAAAATAGGGGCCGGAAATAGAAGCCAGATTTTTGTAGACCATTCTGGTGTATTGTTTTTCATTAATATTTATGAGTTTCGGTTACGTATTTTATTTTTGATTGGTTGCGTTGTATCAAGTTGCTGGATTATTCTGGAAAGCATGACACTATATTATAAGACGGGGCTAGGAAGCGCGACTGATTGTACATTGTTCAGTTGTAGCCGAGTTGCGATGTAACAGCGTCGGTACATTGTTCAGTTGTATAATTGCAGTGTATCGTAAGCACATTGACATTGAGAGAGCTACGCAAGGTATCGTGGTTCATTGTCAGTGACGGAGTGATGCAGTGCCGTTATGGTGATGTACATTGTCATATATTGTCAGTTGTAGGGACACACAGTTTATCGTAGGTACGTGGCCCGTATAGGGTGTACATTGTGAGAGACGCAGCGTAACGGTGGTGTACGTTGTATGAGAGGCACAGTGTGTCAAAAGTGTTCAATGTATTGGAGAAGAGATAGTATACCACTGTGAGTGCTTTTGTGAATGCCGATTGTGTGGAGATCGCATCGCTGAAATAAAATATTGTTGGAACTGTTACTCCAGTGTGGTCTACATCCTTAAGCCATGTGCGACGGGTTGCAGCTGAGTGAAGTTTCTTTACAAGAACCTTACGTGCGTGCGTCTGGGGTGTTTATCATACTACGACCACGACTCAACACGTAACATTTTGGCACCTCCGACGGGACTTCTTCAGTTGGCACAGTGGAAAGGGTAGCCGGAGACAACAGCCAGCAGTGAAACGCAGAGATGGCGACATCGGAAATGGAGACATTCCAGAAAATTGGAAAAGAATGTGGACTCGAAGGAGCTCAACTCCTTGAGTTTGTAAAGGAGAGAAAGAAGGCCGAAGAGATTGGAGAGAGAAAATGGGAAGGAAAAAGAGAAGAGAATAGAAGAAAAGGAGAGACTGGAGAGAGAAGAAACTGAAGAGACGAGAGAGAGAAGAAAATGAGAGACTGGAGAGAGAAAGAGAAAAGAGACTCGAAGAAGAAAAGAGACTGGAGAGGGAAGAAAGAACTAAAGAACGTGAAATCAGGAAACTCGAAATTCAAACATCAGAGACAGAGAAACAGCGAGAAGAGGCAGAGAAACAGCGAGAAGAGGCGGAGAGGCAGCGACAACACGTAACAACTAAAAGGGTTGCATCACCATGAGTGAACTTAATACTAAGCAAGCCACTAAGCAAAGTGCTCCGCTATAGCGGATCACCTTTGGTGCTCCGCTACTATATAGCGGGACACCGTGCTTAACAACTTGGGCAGGACTAATTCAGCTCCTCGTACAACTGAGGCCGGCTGGACGTTTTGTCCAACAACTTGAACTCATTCTACCCCAGGACCGAAATCCCCACTCCCCGCCCCGCCCTCCGCTGTTGAAACTTTGAAGTTGCCCTCGGAAGAACTGTAGTACAATTCCAGAGACAGATCGAGCCATGTCTTGCTGTGATGTGTCTGGGCTGAATGAGTTAAAGAAGCCTACAAATGCATGACCGCACCGACGGTAACACCACAGAAGTGAGCCGGCTGTGGATATGTGGTTGTCGCGTCTATATGTATATCTTTCTAACCCCTTCACCGTCGAGGAAAGGTGAACACCACCCAACTGCAAGAGGCGTAGATCCTCATGAGCCCCCGCAGTTGCGGGGGCTCATGAGGATCTATGCCTCTTGCTGACACCAGTTTGTGTCCATGCTTCTTTTGATGGCTGGGGCTCCCGGTCCTTGGCGTCGAATTAACAAAGACGTCAGAAACACAGTCTGCTTCCACTAGCAGTGAAGGGGTTAACCCCATGACCTGACTGCTGCTGACGATACCGTGCGGCGGAAAAGATGCGTTTCCCCTTGCCCGCATTAAACGTACTTAAGTTCATTATTCTGATTCTATCTGTATTATAAAGAAAAGGAAAAAGAGAGAGAGAGAGAGAGAGAGAGAGAGAGAGAGAGAGAGAGAGAGAGAGAGAGAGAGAGAGAGAGAGAGAGAGAGAGAGAGAGAGAGAGAGAGAGAGAGAGAGAGAGAGAGAGAGAGAGAGAGAGAGAAAATGACTGAGAGATTTTGGCCAAACCTATATTATCATGAGATTCAGATTCATGAAACTTTATTACCCATAAATGAAAAGAAAAGGGGAGACTGCCAGTGCTAATATTTTAGGAAGGTTACAAAGTAAAGTAGATAATAGCACTGTCAGGGGAGAGAAGTGTGCATGATCGACCAGTGATCATCTACTTTACTTTGTAACCTTTATTACCCATAAAAGGAAGTTGTTGCGTGGTGGTCATTCTAAGTAACTCAATAAAAAGGTAAACGAGAGAAACAATATCACAACTTTAAAGTGCTACAATGTGGTTGTCACATTGTTATACAGTTATACTGTGTTGGGAGGCAGTTTATCACACTGATTCGAGACGCGCCGCGTCAGTATCCGGTTTGTAGCACGTCATTCTCGACTGAATGAGTTATGCAAGAAAAGCCTTTGAAATACAAACTGATTCATCATACTTGAACAGACCCACACTATGCGGACGTTTGAACGCGGAACCGATGAGTTTATTGTGGTTGGGGGGGAAAACAACAGTCGGTGTCAAATTCCAGCAGCGAAATCTTCGCTTTTGCAAGAGGCACAGATCCTCACGAGCCCCAAGAATGCAGTGACATATGAAGACCTATGCCTCGTACATGAGATGTACGTTCATGTTTGCTAAGCTGAGACTTGAATGTCACAGTATGGAGATATCGGTGTGGACTTCATTCTCATGACTTACTTAGCCTGCCGCACAATAGTCATAGATGCTCCTGAGACCCTGCCAATCCAGCAAGAGCCATAGATTCTCCTGAGCCCCTGCTTTAGCAGGGGCTCTGGAGAATGTATGCCACTTGCAGAATTGAGGACATAGCTTCAAGATTGTTAGAAAAAGGATCGCTTCCTTTGCTCCACGCTCAATTTACTAAAGGACATGTTTGCCGCTAAACGAGGCTTGGTGTTGGGCAGGCAGGAAATGTTTGTTTTGGAAGCATGAACGGTAACGCGCAAATGAGTGCGAAAATATGGCGCCTAAGTCTCTGGGAAAACGCACTTTTTGCAGCCGAGGACTCGGTGATGATAAGACTCGACTCGAAAACCGAATTTGTGACAGGTTCACTTCACTGTGGCGTGGATTTGCCAGGTTCCAAGGGCCATTTGCATGAGCGGGTTTAAATCCTGCGCACGCCACTAAGCAAGGTGCCTGAAAAAAAGAGATATATGGATTATTCACATATATTTCCCACAAAAAAAGAAACACGCCTAAAAAGGACAAGTACAACGCAATTCATTGATTGTCGAGTTAAGCCCCTTTTTCAAAATAGGCATCAACTATGATAAAGACAGAAATGGACTGCTTGTAGGCCTACCTATTTTTCAAGAAAGATGTAACTAGTTGCCTCACTGAAAAACAACAATAACAACAACAACAACAACAACAAAACAAGTACACGTAGTCGATTTTTGTCGGTATGTCTTATTGGAAAGGGTTTTTATCCGTTTAAACCAGAATATGTAATAAATTGTGTTGTATTGTCCTTTATGTTTCTTTCTTTGTTGGGATTTTATGCGCATTTCAAACGCTTGACATTCACCATTTTGGTCAGGGCTCTGCTATGATATTCATACTGATATATGCATTTATGCACGTTTGCGTTTTACAAAGTATATCAATACTCGGCAGTATCTACTATTCTAGAAGCCGCTTCAGAAGTCGTCTGGTAAGCACTACCCATAAGCACAGACCGATCAATCGGCCGGCACATTGGTGACGGATGCCTTGTAGTACTTTGCACTGCCTTTAGGGGATCATATCATGATCGTTCGTCGTACTTGCTCAGTCCTGATTATCAGCGTTGAACCCCGGTTCGCTGCCGAGAAGTAGCGTAACCGATCCAATTACAAGAGACATAGATCCTCATGAGCCTCTTGCACCTGCGGGGGCTCATGAGAATCTATGCCTCTTGCTTACACAACTTTGTTTCCGCATGTCCCATAGACATCTGTGGGTCCTTGGCTTTGATTTCAACAGAAACACAATTTGCGTCCGCTGGCAGTAAAGAGGTTAACTCATTCAAGACGTGCCGCCTAAACCGCGTATCCGGTGGCGGCACGTCTCGAATGAGTTAACGTCATACATAAGAGCTATTTTGGTTTACTGCACGTTTTTCTGTCCGATACATTGGGACCCGAGTCGTTAACCTGTAAGGTTCGTTGATTTTTAGCTTGAGAATTTTTCTTTGGAAAAGCTTAACTTCTCATATTCTAACGAACAGCCTTTTAACGTCTGTTTCTGGTGCAAAAGCGTAAAAAAGAGGCAAATACTGGTAGTGTAACTTGCAACAAAAAGTTAAAACTGTCGGCCAATTTTTTCCCCTCACTACTTAGACACGTCCTTTCTGTGTCAGTCTCTGTGATGCAGCGGCTTTAAGGTGAGGCTGACCGGTGAGGTGGAAAAGTAGGTAAGTACGGACTTGAAAGAAGAAAGAAAACACTCAGGCGTGAATGGGGTACGTGGTGGAAACTTCATCAAGCGCCTTGAGTCTAACGACCTAATGACAACTCCATTTGTATTCTCTACACGCGCCGGCTCATGCCGCGGACTTCGCCCAAACCCAACGTATTTCTTCTTTCGCAGATATAGTTATAAATTCCAACAGCAGCAAAAGGCATAGATTATCATGATCCCCTGCGACTGTAGGGGCCCATGATAATCTATTCCTCGTGCAAATATTTGGAAATTTCATGCGTATTATCTACCTGCGCTCAAACCACAGACACAGCTTTAAACTCAGACCCACTTCTTCCTCCTTCAGAAGAAAATAATAAGTAAATGAGGCCGGATCCTACTTCAGCATGAACTCGTGTGGCTGCAAGGGGTACTTTAGCATCTATGTCCCTTGCAGTTGGAAGGTTATGTCTCGGGGGGAGGGGGGGGGGGACTCTTTCTTCTCTGGATTTCTCAGTTCTGTCTCGCTGTTTGTGTTTGTGTACCAATTTCACCATCGCTTTGAGTCATCTGCCACAGAACCTGTCAGTGATGAGCTTGTTATCAAGCTAGCATTTCACACATGGTGTGCCGGTCGGTGATTTTGGACCTTACGCCTGGAAGCCGTAAGGTCCAAAATCACAGACCACTGAGCACGCTTTTATATTGCGCGGATCGAGACGTACACTTCCTCTATCTCCAACACAAAGTGTGTTTAAGACTTGATCTGTTATTTGCCGAGAATTTCACCACCCAACTGCAAGAGGTACGGATAGATCCTCATGAGCCCCCGCAGTCGCAGGGGCTCATGAGTATATGCCTCTTGCTGACACCACTTTGAATCCATGTTCCTGGGACATCAAGGTTTTTTTTTTCAGTGTTGAGTTAACGAAGATTGTAAGATGACACAGTATGCGTCACCCCGCACTGAACGTGTTAAGAGACACGGAACCCAGACCAAAATGGTGACCGTCTGCAAGAGTGTAAAATGCAACGAAAATCCCCAAAAAGAAAGAAACGTGCTTAGAAAGGACGAGTGCAATACACTAATATTATTAAATTTGTGAGTTTCAAAGTGTGTTGGTTCAGTGTGATCAGTTTGGACCCGCGATGGCGGCTTTCTAAGCGTGTTTCCTTCTTTCTCAAGAAGCTCAGTTGGGTCTAATCAGAGCCGCCGTCGCTGGCCTAAACGGATCACAGAGGACCAACACACTTTGATGTTTCGGAGACCGGGTGTACGTACACGGAAAGCAAACACTAACCCACACACAGTCAGTCGGCATGGGTCTGATTAAAAACATAGAAAATTGGCGGTCACAACAACTATTACACACTACTTTTAAGCTATCACGCTCCACGCATGTCAGATTTAGGGAGTTGTTTGTTTATTTGCTTCTTTGCTTTTTTGTTTGTTTGTTTGTTTGTTTGTGGGGTGGTTTTTTTTTTTTTGTTGTTGTTTGGTTTTGTTGTTGATGAGAAGTAGGTAAAATAAATACACAATTCTGACACAATCATTGAATGCAAAAGGCGAACAAACATGCAATATATCGCATGTTTTATTCGCCCTTTTGATTCAATGATTGTGTCAAGTTCGTGTCTTTTGACCTACTTGGCGTTTACAGGAATATACTTTGCCCCTTCACAGCCAGGGTACAGTAATCGCCGCCACCCGTCAGTAAGGGGCTCAAGATAATATTAACCCTTTTAGCCCCAAGCTCCCATTTCTCAAACTTTGGAGGTGTTGCCTAACGCCTATGTACCAGTTGCAGGAGATAGCTTGACCATGATAATTCAAGGGTAGTGCCAGATTAGCTTGGCGCCATCAGGCGCCAAGCTAATCTGGCACTATCCTTGAATTATCATGGTCAAGCCATCTCCTGCTGTATGGATCCGGGGCTAAAAGGGTTAAAGAGTCCGTGTAGATGCGAGGGGTTATTATTCAATCTATGTGCTGTACATCTTGCCGCCTACAGCCGTGTGTCTGTTCCCCATGGAGAGACAATTATCGAGCGGTCAACATTCTAATTTAAAGTATTGTATTCATGGTCATTGTTTCATGAATTGGGTACTGGTAACTAAAGGATCGATTTTATCTATTGTAGCTAAAGAGTGAGGCACTACTCTTCAACTGTCCTGTTCCATACATCTCTACTGAGTCAAGTCGGAAGCACAAGTCAAGTGCTGAACTTTCTCAACCTTTGTCTGTCTGTTGCGTTTTATGTCTCGATGGTTCTTGCAGGAATCATCGCAACAAAACGCGCTACTGACAGCTAAGGGCTTAAATGTATGTTTATTATTTGTTTTATAGTAAATGCTAGGCCCACACTCAATTGCTAATAGTCACATTTATTTCTGTAGTGAGTGGGGAAGTTAGTTAGCTAGTTAGTTACGGACTTTGTTACTAAGTTGTGTTTATTTATTTAACCCATTACATCCTGAGGCTGATTTTGTAAAATTTGCTTATTGTCCTAAGAAGGCTGCATTGATTAGGAGATAGATCAATAGTTTTAGGTCAAGGGTGGTGCCAGAATAGCTTGGTGCCGCAGTCAATCAGTCAAATTTAATATTAAGCCATGGGTGCATCAAGATGAAAAGCGTTAATGAGCAAAATGAGACTGCAACTTGGCTGTGGGAGTGAATGGATCACGTGCATGACAGCAGGCTCCACGCGGTCGTGTGCGCGAGCGTAGCGTGTGAGTTACGACCAATTTACGTTCTATTTCACCACCCTCGGCTCGTGGCGGGGGAGGGCCAGTACAAGCTAGGTGACCGGGGGCCAAACCCGCCGGGATAAACCAAAAACACCACGGGTGGCTAGCGATGATAAAGGGTTAGTCTAACTAGGTGAGGTTAGGCGCAAAGAAGTTTATCGTGTGTAACACAGACATTCTAACGGCCCAGGACCGAAATCCCCAAATTTTGCAGTTGCCCTCTGAAGGACTGTATTACAATTCTAGAGGCAGATCGAGCATGATAGTTCAAGGGTGGTGCCAGCACAGCTTGGCGCCAGTGGGCGCCAAGCTATTCTTGCACCACCCTTGAACTATCTTGCTCGATCCATGTTTTGCGTCGGGGCTGAATCAGGTCCGCAAAAGAGTAAAATAATAATAATAATAATAATAATAATAATAATAATAATAATAATAATAATGTATAAGGCGCCTATACTTTAGATAAAAAAAGCTCTAGGCGCCCTATAATTGACATACTAACATATATACACCTTGCATCTTACAACACATATTATATTCCCTACGCAACAACAACAAAAAATAAAAATAACAAAATGGACACACCAACAAATAATGCTCGCACACAAAAAGGATTGTTTGCCACGTATTGTCAACAGCAACGTTTACACCGGGCATCAATGTTTTCTTGCCTAAACTAGGACTTTGCTACCCTTCGTTTCACACGCATTGTGAATAGGTACATGTGTCAGAGGCTTTCTTCTCTCGCTTGTGCGGAACGGAAGGTACCGGATCTCTTCCGCATGCAAAGGGGAAGCAGAGGCTTGCACAGTACGACATTACATTTGACAAGTTGAGTCAGCCCTTCAGTCCAGCATTATGTTGGTTAGACAAATTAAGAGCATTTATAAAGAAGAGATTGCGAACTATTGAACTCATTCAGCCCGGCGCACGTATTTCCCAAATTTTGGAGGCGTCATCTAACGACTATGCACCTGTTGCAGGAGATGGGTCGACCATGATAATTCAAGGGTAGTCCCAGATTAGCTTGGCGCCGACAGGCGCCATGCTAATCAGGCACTACCCTTGAATTAGCATTTTCGACCCATCTCCAGCTGTAGTGCGTCAGGGCTGAATGGGTTATCCTTTATTGCCCAGAGCAGGACCCTTCAAAGAGGTGAAACTATGTTCATTTTTTTGCACTAGAGTGTGTGTCACAATAATAATTGTTCTCAATAACAGAGCAGGACCCTTCAAAGAGGTGAAACTATGTTCATTTTTTTGCACTAGAGTGTGTGTCACAATAATAATTGTTCTCAATAACAGAGCAGGACCCTTCAAAGAGGTGAAACTATGTTCATTTTTTTGCACTAGAGTGTGTGTCACAATAATAATTGTTCTCAATAACAGAGCAGGACCCTTCAAAGAGGTGAAACTATGTTCATTTTTTTTGCACTAGAGTGTGTGTCACAATAATAATTGTTCTCAATAACAAGAAACTGGTCTATTAACATATATTGGTGGACAGCCGCATCCGGATGCGTGGCTTATGCCGCGCATCCGGATGCGGCTGGCCGCGAACGTAATGAGTTAAACTGTTTCGGCCTCGTCGTCCCTTCCCTGGCTGTTCAGTGTGCCCTTTTCGGTAATTAGATTTGACAATACGTGGTTTATGGTAAACAAAAGACCGCTAGCCCATTTAACCCCAAGGTCGCATTTGCAGGGCCAGTTGCATTATATTTTTGTCCATTTGCAGGGCCAGTTGCATTATATTTTTGTTCATTTGCAGGGCCAGTTGCATTATATTTTTGTTTATTTGCAGGGCCAGTTGCATTATATTTTTGTTCATTTGCAGGGCCAGTTGCATTATATTTTTTGTTGTTGTTGATTTTTTTAATAATTTAGTTTTTGTTTAGATAGTTTTATTACATCGCCAAAACATTGCAGAATGGAGAGGTTTCTACATGTCAAAACCAGCCAGAGGCTTATAAGTTGCATTAGATGGATCGATCATGATAATTCAATGGTAGTGCTAGATTACCTTGGCGCCATCAGGCGCCAAGGTAATCTGGCACTACCATTGAATTATCATGATCGATCCATCTCCTACTGTAGTGCGTCGGGGCTAAATGGGTTAATCTATGCGGTGAAGAAAAGTCTGTATGGTCTCTGAGCACATGAACCGCGTTGCACCACTAATCTGCCGTGCCGCGGCAACTATCTTCTTGTCTAGCTGCACACAGACTCGACAGTTAAAAGTCTACTTCCCTACCTGCATACTGGGTGGAACAAACTTTACTGTTCTACGAGCTTCTTGAAGACTTCATCCGATTGTGGACGAAAGACAGTAAGTTAATGAGGTCCATCACTAAGCTCGAACAAGAGACACAGATCCTCATGAGCCCCTGCAGTTGCAGGGGCTCATGAGAATCTGTGCCTCTTGAGGATGAAAGGTTTAGACTGAAGGCCCAGATCCAGGTATGCACCACTTTGAAGAAAATGATATCAAGGGGCTGTGTTGTAAGTGACATAAATAGGCTAGAGTAAATATTAATTTAGGACGTATTAGAGCCGAATAGCGCCGGCCGCTGATTGGTTTACGGCGCAGGGATGCAAGAAAAGTTATCTCCCTTGTGCTCAGGAGGATTTTAGAGTTGCCTTTTTCGTGCTGAAGAGGATGTTAGAGTTATCTGTCTTGTGCTGAACAAGATTTTTGAATTATCTGCCTTGTGATTTTAGAGTTATCGTACCGGTCGCGCGCCTACCAGGAGTTTTCATGATACCAGGACAGCACGTGTTGTAAGTCACACGGAATCGCTGGTCTGTGGGTCTGGTAGGTCGCAGACGTCATACAAATTTATCGGTCGTGGACGAAGTGTCTTATTTGGGGGCCCACGAAATAATTATTCATCGAGATATGACACTACGAAAAAAAAAAAGGTAAAGAAAGGGGGAGACTACCAGTGCTAATAATTTAGGAAGACAACCAAGTAATCTATATTTGGGGAGGGGGGGGGGGCGGGACGAGGTCTATGGAATGATGTGATATCTATATGTTCAGAGTAATTATTCTGTTGGCATCAGATGACTTTTAAGAGGCGAAGAAAATAAAAAGGATACGCTACAGCAGTTTTTCACTATCGTTTTTGGGGCTGTCAGTCTTGTACATCAACTGGCCTTCAGTATGGTAATTATCACCCAGGCTCCGCCTAATACATCGGAACCTGTTCTCAGCTACCACCCTATTGGAGACCACCTGTCATTAAAGACCGTGATTTAGGTCAGTGGTTTTGGCCACCTAAATAATGGTCTTTAATGACGGAAGACACTTTTTGTCCACGAGAGAGCACCTGCCTTTTCGGACTGCTGTAGCCACCTAACTGATGGTCTTTAAATCAGATGGCTACCACCCTTGAACTGTCATGGTCGATCTGTCTCCTGGATTGTAATGCCGTCTTCAGAGGATAACTCCCAAACGTGGGTATTTCGTACCTCGGGTACAATGAGTTATCCTTTGTTACGTCAAAAACTCTCAGTCCGGCGAGACGCAGACAATTCCCATGGGGGGGGGGGGGGGGGGGAGGGGGGGGGGGTTGGGGCTATGAACCACGCCCTTCTTTAAACTGTCCCCTGGGTGGGAGCGCCGAGGTGGTCTTCCTTGGGAAACAGTGATGAATTTAGACGCGGCCATTAATCAAAGGCCCGGCACTCTGCTGGTAAACGGAGCACGAGTTATCTCCCTGCCTGTAGCCTATCGCGACAGCCTGAGAGGAGTTTTTGGTGCAAGAATCGGTTCAGGAATGCCGACTTTTTCTGGTTCTCCCAGGCATTGTTCTTGTTGACTGTGTCTGCGTGTGTGTGTGTGTGTGTGTGTGTGTGTGTGTGTGTGTGTGTGTGTGTGTGTGTGTGTGTGTGTGTGTGTGTGTGTGTGTGTGTGCCGTGCTGCATGCTTTACAAAGTGCCTGGCGAAAGCTGCTGGGAAGTGTGAGTGTTTGAGAAGTGTGCACTTTGATTTTTCCTGTGCTCATGGGTGGTATGCATGACTGGACTAAATCCGCCGACCAGATCTAAGCCAGAAGTTTTAGCATACTATTATAAACGTTCGCCAAGACTTCTAGTGTGGATTAGACCTGACCAGCGGTTTCACTGAATCTTGATTCATAGTACTGTCAGCGCTATAGGCCAATCTGATGAGTAAACAGGCAGCACCCATGAGCTATACTGTTTCCCGTCCAGTTGTCACCGAAAGTCAGCTCATTCTGCTATCTCAGATTTTACCTTTGGCAGAGGGCATTCCCCTTACGAAACTCTACATGCTTCCTGCCATTGGTATTCCTATATGAAACAAAAATCCATCTTCATTTACCAGTTGTCGAGCTTTTAACCCTTTCACTTCCGAGAAAAAGCGACAGCGATCCAACTGCAAGAGGCGATTGCGGGGGCTCATGAGGATCTATGTCTCTTGCTGAGTCCACTTTGTATCCACGTTCCTCGGACGGTCCTGGCTTTTGGTCGTTGAACGGACAAAGATTTCGGAAACAAAATATGCGTTCAGGGGCTGGGAAACGGGTTACAAAGCGTAACTGCACAGCGCGGCGGTTAGTCCTCTTGAAATAGCACTTTATCTAATCGCGAGATGTCACCGCATAGTCAACGTATTGTTTCCGCCTTTACTCTATCAATGCCTCCAGGTAAGTGAAGTATTGTCTCCGTAATTATGACAAGACACTTCCTATTACAGCTAGTTGTGTTTACAACATCGTTGGCGTTCTTCGTGTCGCCATAAACCACGTCATGCGCGCGCCGGTGAGTATGTGTTGACTCTTGGAACACAACCAGCAACGCCGAACCCGACCGACCCGCAAACTGCAAGAAGCATAGATCCTCATGATCTACTGCAGTTGCGGGGAGTCATGAAAGTCTATGCCTCTTGCTGGCCGAAACTTGTATCCGTGTCAGTACACGAGGCCAACTGATTTGACAAATAGAGCGTCTGTGATGTTTCGAATGATGGCTAAGTTCGTCTTTCCTGGACGCTGGCAGTGAAGGCATTAAACTCATTTGAGACGTGCGGCATCCGGATACGCGGCATAAAGCCGCGTATCCGGATGCGGCGCGTCTCGAATGTGTCCAGGTACGATCACCCATCAATCACAAGTTAATCGCTGTACACTGTACGCACGTCTTCCGGACTCGGTGCTTGAACTTGCCAGGCTACGTCACTGTTACGTCACCGACCTATCAGGCTGTGCCAACAAAGGAGGGATCGCGTTATTTTTGGACACCCCAAATTGTGTTAATCTCAGGAACAAAGGAAGATTACATCCGCCAAACTTCTGAAGGAAGCGTAACGTATTTATCTAGGGGTTCAAGTCATGAAGTGCGCAAACGATGATTTACAAAAAGATTAAGGACATTCATTTGGCACGCAATACGCTTCGGTTTTTCTTCTCCCATTAAAAAAAAAAAAAAAAAAAATATATATATATATATATATATATATAATATATATATATATATATATATATATATAATATATAAATATATATATATATATATATATATATATATATATTTTTTTTTTTTAAGATAACGCGAAACAATGGCTAAAAATAAACGCAAGGTTATACACTGTGAGGTTTGGTTGGGTTTTTTGTTGTTGTTGTTGTTGGTTTTGTTTTGTTTTTGTCCAGTTAAAAGCTAATTCTATGGACATAGTAAATGTTAACTAGTCTGTGATTTTTGGACCTGATTTACGGCCTTGTAGGGCGTGCACTGTGATTTTGGACTTGATTTACGGCCTTGTGGGGCGTGCATGTTGTCAAACTATCGGCTGCTACGGTCTGCCTCATTATTTCAGTCCTGCAAAAGTGCAGTGTATTTCAACTAAATCCTCGATTTTTAAAAAAAAATCAGCATTTAACTAACATAATTATGAATTCCCAGTACGCGAAAAGCAATTGGGCCCATGTCGGCCGCAGTGGGCCCGCGCACAGTCGTGCGCGGGCCCACTGTGGCCGATATCGGCCGGATAGCCTTTGCATACTGGTTTAGCTGCAGAAATCGCAGTGTTTTCAAATTTTTGTTCGCCGTCCTGGCAGCTTATAGAGCACAGATGAAGGAACATTTATGTCCAATAGTATGGACATTTTACGTCCACGGTGTTCTTTGAAGACCAAATAGTATGAAAAGGTGAGTTCTCTGAAGCCGTATCGACTTCCGAAATTAATTTTAAAACTTTATTCATCCAGTAGTTACGGCTACTTTGTGTTTGCATCAAAGGTCGTGTAAAAAAAAAAAATTGATTTATCAAGCTGATGCTACAAGCACACTAGACCTACACTACTTCTGTACCCGGTCCGGACTTTTAACAAATCCATACATTATAATATTTAATGCCTGTCGTCTGCTGAGCGCCCGCCACGCGCGCTGTAATTGCCGAGATAAAAACCAAAAGGTGATAAACCGCGATGTCCTCACAGCTATTACTAGGTAGATACACGATTTGTCAGCCAACCAATGCCATCTGCAAGAGGCATAGATTCTCATGAGCCCCTGCAGCTTCAATTGCAGGGGCTCATGGGAATCCATGCCTCTTGCTGATAGGGACAGGTCATACTTTTCAATCTGCAGGAGACATAGATTCTCATGGGCTCCTGCAGTTGCAGGGGATTATAAGAATCTATGCAGGTTGCTGTTAGGCCTACTCCTCTTGCTCGATGCCTTTTTTTAGCTGGTAGTGGTCGTCTTACATACTTTGTAAATTAAGATCCCTATTCCTGAGAAGAAGGGAGTCATCAGAGTTACCCTACATATCCTCATGAGCCACAGACCTGATCTAGGCCCTTGTTGCCCTGGAGCCGAGAAATCGTGTGTGACACTATCTACCTGATTGCCCGACCCTCATCAGGAAGTGACCCTTGTGACCTGCGCGTGCAGAGGTCAGTTTGGGTCACACTGATGATGTGTCTTCAGCCAATTATGAAAAGCGTCATCTGTCTGCTGCGATGACAGGGTAGCTAGCCGGCCTTATTGTAGCTGCCACTGTTTTAACAGATTCCCATAAACAATCAAGCAAGCAAACATGCAAACAAACAAAAGACACTGCAACAAGCGAACGCATGAAGAACTGAAGACCAGGCTAGTGAAAAACAAAGAAACAACGTAACAGTCTGCGTGCATTAATTCTTTCCTGGCTTAGACAAGGCTGTGTCTAAACAAGTACTCAATCGGCATGTGTCACCCCCCAAAAAAATCTTAACTCATTCAGCCGACGGCCGTATTTCCCAAATTTTGCAGGCGTCATCTAATGACTATGCAACTGTTGCAGGAGATGGATCGACCATGATAATGCAAGGGCAGTGCCAGATTAGCATGGCGCCGACAGGCGCCAAGCTAATCTGGCACCAAGCTAATCTGGCACTACCCTTGAATTATCATGGTAGACCCATCTCCTGCTGTAGTGCGTCAGGGCTGAATGATTTAAACCGCAAAAGCTCGTCTCTTAGCCAGAACAGTCATAGATTTAAACCTTTCTGCAGACAGGTGAGATACACAGATTCTCATCAGCGGCTCATGAGAATGTATGTTGTTTGCTGAGGAATATCTGAGAAGAAAACTAACAAAATAACCCCAATCTCTCTCCACCCCCCCACCCCACCCCACCCCCTCCCCCTTCACCACCTACCCCGTCCCGGCCCCGGTCCCCCGTACCCCCACCCCCCTCACCGCCTCCTCCCCCCCCAAAAAAAAAAAATAAAAATAATAAAGAAAAAAAAAAAAGAAGAAATAAAAAATCGATAATGAACGTGAACTCAACAACCCCATCTCGAGCTCGTAAGTAACCTGCCCTTCTGCAACAAGCGTCCGCTCCGCCCTTTGTCTGTTGTGGCGGGATTATCGGGCTGGTTATGGCTTATGAGTGATGAAAACCTGCTTATCTCTTCTCTTTTATCGCACCTCTCGCCATGTAAGACTCAGTACCGAAACTGCTACTTCACCGCGCACCGACCCAAACTTCCTCAGTCTGCCTGAGTGTGGAGGTTTACTATACATTGAGGCTGTGGCGGCATGCATTCAGCGCCAGACAACGAAAAACAAAGCCTCAGATGCATGAGCGAACTGTAATCCTGCGCAAGACACTAAGCTTGCTTGGTGGCTTGCGCAGGATTTAAGCTCGCTTATGCACCTCGAGAGGCGTAGATTCTCATTAGCCCTTGCCGGCTCTCGATCTAAATCTGCCACTTTGTCACTATGAGAGTCAAACTCTTCGTGCAAGAGAGGTGAATCCTCCCGAGTTCCTGCGACTGCAGGGGCTCAAGAGAATCCACGCCTGTTGTAGACGTCGGAAGTGGCAGCCCGAGGGACTGTTGCAATGCGGATCTTTCATTTTTTGTTTGTTTGTTTGGTTGTTGAAGGCCGCAGGATCGTGCGACTCTGTGCCTCTTGCAGACGAAAGAAACTGACGCGCGTGAGAGCCTGCCTTCACAACGTCTAACAAGCGCCTTTGGTTACGGCCCCTTGCTGAGCTCTCTAATGCGGGAGAATAATAGGGGAGGTGATAGCTATAGCAGGAGAACTATCAAGAAGGGGTGTCTAAGTAGCTTCTGTTTTAGTTGCCGTCGGGAGTAGATCAACTGAGAGTAAAGATCACGCTGTTTGGCAATGTAACACAATCTGCCCCAGGACCAATTACTAATTAAAATCCCCAAAATGTTGAAGTTGCACTCTGAAGGACTGTTTTACAATTCTCATAAGAGACAGGTCGAGCACGGTAGTTCAAGGCTGGTGCCAGAATAGCTTGGCGCCTATATTATGCTCGAGCCATGTTTTGCTGTGGTGTGTCGGGGCTGAATAAGTTAAGTAAAGTGGAGATCTATATATAGCTGCTATTTTAGTTCCCGTCAGCAGTAAATCAGACAAGAGTAAATATCACTCTGTTAGCGATTTCTGGTAAGGATTTAGATCTAGTGCCGCTTTCGAGGATCTTTATGCCTACGTCTTGAAGATGATCGACGTTCGACGAGTCTTTTTGATCCAAACTTTGCGCCAGTGTTGTACACTTGCAGACGACATTTTTGAGCGCAAACTAAGGGATAGAACTCTCGTTAATTGGGGTGGGGGGGGGGGGGGCTGAAATCGACAGGACACACTGGCTTAATTGCTCTTGCGCAGAATGTACCAGAATGGTAAGAGTCTCCTGAAGTTGGTTGGTTGGTTGATTAGTTCGGGTTTAACGTCCACAGCACCGAGGTGATCATGGACGGCCCTGACGGGCGGGTTATGGGGGACAGGGAAATCTATTGCCTATGGAGTACGACCTGAACACTGATCAACTCAGGCGCACTCCAACTGTGCCACTTTGATTTACCAGGACCTTTCAACGGACAAGCTATTGAACAAATCCGTTTTTCCCCCTGGATTGCGAGTCCAGCTACCGGGCCGGGACGGGATTCGAACCCACGACCCGGCGATTCCCTTTGCTCTCCTGCTCCGACGTTTAACCGCCTGAGCTATTTCGGACTCTTCTCCTGAAGTTATGTTCAGTTCACTTCATATAGGATGGGAGCTCTGCGCTGTCAATGCTCACGACATGCTGTGAAATGCTCACGAACTGCTGTGAACTGCTCACGAACTGCTGTAAAATGCTCACGAACTGCTGTGAACTGCTCACGAACTGCTCAGTTTCCAGCGTTTCATAAGTCTTTCCAGATCTCGGCGCAGTCCTTCGTCTCGACATAGGTCCGATTTATTATTTACTAAGTCATTTTAAAGATTCAGGACAGGCCTTACGGTCCTTCGTCTGCGATAGGCGTTGATTTTCATGAGCCTGTGCGGCTTCGGCAGAAGGGCCTCATGAGAATCCAAGCCTCTTGCAGACGAAGATGCTAACAGAAGGACTGCAGTGCTGCAGAAAGTCACAGTCGTGGCACAGTAGCAGCATAGATGAACTTGGACGAACAAAGCTTGCTTTAGACTCCGTCGTGACAGCGGCGTAGACTAAGTATCTTTCTTTTGGGTTCGCTTCCCTAGTAACCAAACGGTCCTTAGGCCGTCGTGGGGCCACCGTTGGCCCGCGCACGTTTGTGCGCGGGCCAACGGCAGCCGACGTCGGCCCGAGGACCTTTTGCTCAGGTTAGCCGAGGCCCTGTGCATCCATCACGAGCTTAATAATACTATCTGCCACCACTCGCCAACAATCTAACAACTCGGTGCGCTATCAAGCCGCGTCCTCGCGCGATAACATAATAGTCCCTGAGCCGGAATCTGGCGGCCTGCAGAGCGCGTGCTCGAGCATGGAGCCAAGGGGTGCAGAGTTCGCCGAGTGCAAGGAAGAACTCCACAGATCGAACTATGTAAAGTGCATTTTAACTCTTTTGTTTCAGTCACGTTTTGGCTATTATAATGCTGAGTTCAACTCCAAGCACGGAACACTCAGATTCAGATTCAGACAGTGACAACTTTATCAGTTGTCCAAAAGAAAATCGCGCGATGGTCAGTATAAAATAGAGAGGTAAAAAATAAATCATAATACGTTTTCACAGACGTTCTTCGGAAATCAGAAGCAGGTCCAAATTGCACGTACGTGTTTCCACGAAAACAGTGGATTTAAAAGCCCGGACAAACATGCGATATCGCATGCTTGTCATTCGGGCTTTTAGTTCACTGTTTTCAGTCGTCGAAACGTGTGAAAACTTGACCTACTTCTCATATATCGCTTGTTTGTCCGAGCTTTTAGTCCACTGATTTCGTCAAAACACGCACAATTTTGACCTATATCTGGTTTCCGGAAACTCCTCTACGGCTCTGCACTCCGTCAAGCAATTTGTTTTTTCGCGTGGGCAGTTCTGTATGAAGGCCATGCACGTCAGTTTAGCTTGTTAGAACGATCACTGACACATTTTGAAGGCGAACGTGCAAATGTCGCTCTGGTTTGCTTTTTTTTCCACAAAATAGTCACCTCAATTAACCCATATCATACTGAGGCTAAAAGTTTCAAATTTGTACACTGCCATGTGCAAGCTATATTATAGTACTTACAGATAAGATATAGACCAATGGCTTTAGTTCAAGGGTGGTGCCAGAATAGCTTGGCGCCTAGAGGCGCCAAGCTATTCTGGCACTACCTTTGAACTATTTTAGTCAAACGTATTTCACACACTGGTGTATTCCAAATGATAAGGGTTAAAAGGGTACCATAAGGTGTGTGGTTCCCAGTGAGCATCGGATCAACGTTGACATGACCGGCGTCGTTTGCGACAACTGATGTCGGTCGGAGGATCGTTGCTACTGGGATTATCCCGAAGGATCGCAGAAAAATTATCTCCCAGAACTGACACCACCACAATCCTTATGATCTTGACATCATGCAGTGTTGACTCTTCTCAACCAACTTGGCTTGGGACTCACAAGATCACCACACTCACTCGGACGGAATCTTCTTCTTTCGCAATACAATTAAAACTCATTCGAGACGTGCCGGATGCGGCTGGCCGCGAATGAGTTAAGCCGCGTATCCGAATGCAGCACGTCTTGAATGTGTTAACCCTCTTGTGCATGAGGTCAGCACTTGCTGGCTACATGAACAAAAGAACAAGAACAAAAGGCGATGTCACACTTCCTGAACTTGTAACAAACAGACTTCTGTTGAGCCATTTCACGGTTGGGACTGATTGATTTCCCCCCTCCCTCCCCCCCCCCCCCCCCCCCCCTCAACCCCGTCCTCCCCCCCCCCCTCAACCCCGTCCTCCCCCCCCCCCCCCGCCTGAGTGATGCCCCCCCCCCCCCACCCTCGCAGGTAGACATTCATACAAGGAAGGTCTAATGGGAGAAATGCACCAAATAAAGTTTAAAAGGTATGGTCAAAAGATGCTCTAGTCATCTCATGTCTAGAGGCGGTATGGCTGAACCATAAATGCTCCCAATTTCCCCCACCCCTACCCATTTTCCTTCCGCGGGTTCCTACGCCAGTGCTCTTGCGTTGTGTCATGGCAGATCTGCCTCCCGAACCTGCGATGTGTTCTTCAGAAAAGTGCTCCCAAATGTGGGAATTTCTGCCTCACCACTCAATGTATTAACCCTTCAGCCCTGACGCATTACTGACAGCAAGAGACGGCCTGACCATGATAATTTAAGGGTAGTGCCAGATTAGCTTGGCGCCGACAGGCGCCGAGCTAATCTGGCACTACCCTTGAGTTATCATGGTCGATCCATCTCCTGCAACAGGTGCATAGTCGTTAGAATGGCGCCTCCAAAATTTGGAAAATACGTGCGTCGGGATGAATGAGTTAATAAAAGTTAAAGCGCCCGAATAACTCTGTGTGTGTTCTTCCTTTTATCGCGGCTCTCCCCACTCGCCCCATTTAGCAGCGAAAGGAAACTCTTGAGCTTATGTTTCCGTAATCAGCTGCACAGTTACCGCAGAACAATCCCTCAATCTGAGCATATAAATGGGGCAAATCTCACCCAGCAAGAGGGACAGATTCTCATGGGCCCATGCAAGCATGCAGGGGCCCATGAGAATCTACGCCTCTTGCACACGCGTGCGGTTTGGCTGAGAAAACTGTAATAGAGTTTTCATTTAGATGTTTGGCATAGTCGGTCCCATGCAATATGGAAAACTTTGTTCACGGTTAAAAATTGAGAAATAGCTATGCGAAACTTTTTTTTTTTTAATTGCACGGGAAAATTTGTGCGGCAGTTTAACTCATTCTACCCCAAACACACCACAGGAAGATAAGGATCGACCATGATAGTTCAAGGGTGATGCCAGAATAGCTTGGCGCCTATGGGTGCCAAGCTATTCTGGCATCACCCTTGACTGACTATCATGGCCGATCTGTGTCCTGCACTGCAATGCAGTCTTCAGAGGACAAGGGCAAAATGTAAGGATTTCGGTGATGAGTTAAGGCGGGTTACGCTTTACGCTTTAACTCGGTCCAGCTGCAAAAGAAATAGATCCTCATGAGCCCCGCAGTCGCGTGGGCTCATGAGGATCTACACCTTTTGCTGGAATCACTTTGTATCCATGGTCGGGCTTTGACGGCTAGCTTTGAAGCTGAATTTCAAACACACAATCTGCGTCCGCTGGCAGTAAATGGGGTAAAAATGTAAGCCTGTTACTGTTAGTAGCCATTGATGATTGCTCTTCCGATACCTCTGTCCAATCGAGGATCACTGATGTGAAATGGTCCTGCAAGAGACATAGTCCGCAGGGGCTTATAAGGATCTATGCCTCTTGCATTTTAGGGTTGTTCTCGGTTTACCGGTTAAATATGTAGGCCTAGACTCATGCGCTTTATATCATTCTCGAGTATAACTCAGTGTTGTTTGGAACATAACTGTGTGTGTCAAGGTTAACCCTTTTGGGTGTCGGTAGCGGTTTTTGTCGCGATGATACCTGTAGGAATCATCGCGATAAAAACTGCTACCGACAGTCATACGGTTAATGTATGCATGTCTCTTTTCCCCCCTCTCTAACGGTCACGGAATATATATATGTTTGTCCAGCGCTGAGTAATGTATCATGTCTAAGAAGTTCTTTTGATTTATTTTTTTATTTTAAAAAAAATAGTCAATAGTAGTTTTCCTGAGCTGTGACAAAGCGCCGCATGACTATAATCCGCCATCTTTGTGTCAGCGTGCCACACTAACCTGAAGATATTCTATCCCATCCTCCCTCCTCCTCCTCCCCCCCCCCCCCCCCCCCCCCCCCGCCCCCTTCCCCAAATTACGGTGTATGGCTTTTTTCTGTTCTATATCTTTTCACGAACCGGTTCCCTAGAGGCACTGTCAGGCCGGATGATCCACCATCTGTGTGTCAGTGTGCCAAAGTAACCAATAACCCAAAGCTGTTTCTAGTCCATTTTCCCACCCCCCCTCTCCAGTTTCGAGTACTTCTATCCGTTCAGTAAAGTAGCTGAAAGGCAAATTAACCCAGTAACTCTGCTTTCATTTCCTCTCATTTTTCCATTTGCCTTCGGTGGAAGAGAGATCATTCTACAGACCCCGCAACCTAGGGAACTTAGGCGTAAATTAATGCCGAGGAGAGGTACAGATACTCGTGTGCCCTAACTTACTGCAAGGTGTCATGTAGATCATAATTATTGACTTCACTTAGGTCTACTCAGTTGCGACAATCAGCAAGCTACTTGATCTTCAAGAGGCATAGATCCTCACGAGCCCCTACACCCCGCGGGCTGCAGGGGCTCGTGAGAATTTATGCCTCTTGCCCACATGGACTGCCATTAGCATCTATGCTCCTCATGATTTTAACGCTTGTGACTTCCATGGCGTATTCGTTCTTGGGTCGGCTCCTGTCTTAATCTGCATTTCATTACTGTGATCGTCTTGTTCTCTTGCCCCCTAATCGCACCATATAATTGCACTGTAGTCATTGCGACCGGCTCTCTCTTGGCTGGACTTCGCGAACGAAGATTTTATAGGAGTTGCCCACGACGTCTGCAGGCTTGTTCGTGGCTGCGGAGGCCAATCCGGGACAGGCAGGTTCGACCGCAGTGGCTGCAGGGGAAGGTATGGCAAGAGTTCTGAGTTGCGGCATCTCTGTTCTTTCTCCTGAGCCGCTTGTCCTTAAGGCTAGCTCTGCGAGAGTCCTCAAAGGAGACAGCTGCCTTGTAAATAGTGGAGCGCCAGGTGTCACGGTCCACAGCAAGCGAAGACCACTGGTGGTGGTCGATTTGGCAGGCACTAAGTGACTTCTTGAGACAGTCTTTGTATCTCTTCTTTGGTGCCCCTCTGTCACGGTGTCCAGTAGCAAGCTCGCCGAACAGGGTGATCTTTGGTAGGCGATGATCCTCCATCCTGGAGACATGCCCCGCCCAGCGGAGCTGTGTCCGCAGCAGCAAAGCCTCGATGCTCACGGTTTCAGCCTGTTCAAGGACCTCGACATTGGTGACATAGTCACTCCAGTGAATGCCCAGGATGGTACGCAGGCAGCGCTGGTGGAAGCGTTCGAGGAGTCGTAGTTGGCTGCGGTAGAGGGCCCAGGACTCGGAACCATACAGCAGGGTGGTGAGGACCACAGCTCTGTACACGCTGATCTTGGTGCCTGTTTTCAGCTGTTGATTGTGCCACACCCGCTTGAAAAGTCGCCCGAAAGCGCTGTTCGCTTTTGCCAGCCTGCTGTCAAGCTCCTTGTCCAGCTTGGCGTCCGACGTGATAATGCAGCCAAGGTAAGTAAACTGGTGCACTGACTTTAGTTCAGACTCGCCGATGGTGATGTGAGGAGGGCGATACACTGTCTTGGGTGCCGGCTGATGGAGGACCTCTGTCTTTTTCAGACTGACCTCGAGTCCAAAGAGCTGGGCAGCGTCTGCGAAGCAGGACGTGATGCGCTGCAGGGCTCTCTCTGTGTGTGCAACGAGGGCAGCATCATCAGCAAAAAGCAGCTCACGGATCAGTTGGTCTAGGGTTTTCGTGTGGGCCTGCAGTCGTCTGAGGTTGAACAGGCTGCCATCGAGACGATACCTGATGTACACTGCATCGTCATCATCGAGGTCCACTGTGGCCTGCTTCAACATCATGCTAAAAAAGATGGTGAAGAGGGTCGGTGCCAGCACGCAGCCCTGCTTTACGCCGTTGAGAATGGGGAATGGTTCTGAGAGGTCATTGTTGAGTCTGACCTGACCTTGCTGGTCCTCGTGTAGCTGGACAATCATGTTGAGGAACTTTGGGGGACAGCCAAGTCGCTCCAGGATCTGCCACATGCCTTGCCTGCTCACAGTGTCGAACGCTTTTGTTAGGTCGACAAACGTTACGTACAGCCCTTTGTTCTGCTCGCGGCACTTCTCCTGTAGCTGTCTCAGCACAAAGACCATATCGGTGGTGCTCCTGTTTGCTCTGAAGCCACACTGGCCCTCTGGGAGTTGGTCTTCAGCGATGGCAGGTACCAGCCGATTCAGGAGCAGCCTTGCAAGGATTTTTCCAGCAATGGACAGCAGTGTAATTCCCCGATAGTTGGAACAGTCAGACTTCTCACCTTTGTTCTTGTACAGGGTGATAACGACTGCATCACGGAGATCCTTTGGTAGTGTTCCTTCCTCCCAGCAGCAGAGAAAGAGGTCATGGAGCTTGTTGTGCAGTGCTGTGCCTCCATGTTTCCAGATCTCTGGCGGTATTCCATCAATGCCTGCTGCTTTGCCACTCTTGAGCTGGTGGATGGCTGTGAGGGTCTCTTCAGCGGTGGGCGGTTCGTCCAATTCAACTTTTAGTGGGAGCTGTGGGATTTGTAGGACGACTGCTTCTTGAACAGTGCGCTCAGCGCTGAAGAGGCTCTGAAAGTATTCCGACCAGCGGTTCAAGATGGAGGTATTATCTGTGAGGAGTGCCTGGCCATTCGCGCTTCGCAGGGGACTTTGTACCAGGTGCCTGGGGCCATACACTGCTTTCAATGCTTCGTAGAAGCCCCTGTAGTCACCATTGTCTGCGCAAAGCTGGGTCCTCTGTGCAAGTCTGGTCCACCACTCATTCTGGAGATCTCTGAGCTTGCGCTGGAGACTGCTGCAGACGAGGCGGAAGGCAGACTTCTTCACAGGGCAGGAAGGCTGGGCTAGGTGGGCCTGATGGGCGGCTCTTTTTTTTGCTAGGTGTTCCTGGATCTCTACATCGTTTTCGTCAAACCAGTCTTTATTCTTCTTTCTAGCGAAACCCAAGACTTCTGCAGAGGATTTTGCAATAGCAGTTTTCAGTTCTTCCCAAAGTGTTTCAGGGGAGGAGTCTGCTGGGTCCGCTGTGTCTTTGAGCCTGCGCTGTAAATCTGTCTGAAAGGCAGCTTTCACGTCGTCACGCTGAAGGCTCGCAACATCAAGCTTTTTCTTGGGGGGCCCCCATTTCTTGGGTTTTGGCTTGAAGTGGAGCCTGAGTTTGCAGCGGACAAGGCGGTGGTCAGTGTGGCACTCTGCGCTGGGCATCACTCTGGTGAGGAGGACGTCACTGCGGTCCCTCTGACGCACTAGGACATAGTCGATAAGGTGCCAGTGCTTGGAGCGAGGATGCATCCAGGTGGTCTTTCGACTGTCCTTTTGCTGAAAAGTAGTGTTGGTGATGACCAGTTGCTGCTCTGCACAGAACTCCAACAGTAGGCGGCCATTGTCATTGCAGTTCCCCACGCCATGCTTGCCGAGGACTCCTTTCCAGGCTTCAGAGTCCTGGCCCACTCTGGCGTTGAAGTCGCCAAAGATGATGACTTTGTCGTCTGCAGGGGTGCTCTGTATGAGGCTGCGCAGGTCAGTGTAAAACTTGTCCTTTTCAGCAGGCTCTGCCAAGAGGGTTGGGGAGTACACACTGAGAAGGGTGACGTGTTGCTGGTGTCTCAGTGGGAGGCGCATGGACATGATGCGGTCTGAATGACCCGTTGGTAGGTTTTCCAGCTTAGTCGCAATGGAGGTCTTGACCATGAAACCCACGCCTGAGAGCCGTCTTTCTGATGCAGGCCTGCCTGACCAGTAGAGGGTGTACCCAGCGCCAAGTTCTTGGAGGCTGCCTTCGTCCGGAAGGCGTACTTCGCTGAGCGCGGCGATGTCAATGTTTAACCTCCGCAATTCATGGGCAATGAGGGCGGAGCGACGTTCGGGGCGTCCGCTGTCTGCTTTGTCGAGCATGGTTCGGATGTTCCAGCATGCTACGTTGAGTCCGGTCGTGGTCGTCATCAGAGTGGATCCGTTATTCTTTCTTGTTTTTTGACCGCATGAGAAGATGCCCGTTGACCGCGGCTAGCCAACTGGGGTTGCGAGGGGACGAGCTTTGGTTAGGCCACCTTTTCTAGGCCCCTCTCCGTGTGGAGCAAGCAGTGCTGTCCCTAGAGAAGGCTGCTTGGTCGTTCAGGGTGTGCCGAGTGATGTTGTCATCCCCAGGTCAACATCAGGCGACCAATATCCTGAACCGCCTGCATGCAGGTTTGAGACTGCGGCTTCCAGTGACATCTTTCACCTGCCGTTTCGCCCCTCGCCCATCGCTACAGGACTTGGAATGGTCAGTGTCATGGTCCGTGGACGTTTCCTAAAGCCTGCGCGGTGGAGCTTTTTGGTGGAGTGCAGTGTGCGCAGTACTGGCCCCACCCTTTAAACCCTTGGTTCATCTGCCATGGCCTAGCAAGCTGGGACGATGGCATCGAGGTCCTCGGGTCGTAGGTTTTATATCAGACTGTCCTTGTCCTAGTCTCTGGCTCAAAAGCCTTCCCCGGAGACACGGGGGCTTTGATGTCAGGGGTTTCCTCCCTTAGCCTTTCCGCAGCCAAGCGGCCAGGCCTGCAAGGCAGCAGGCGACTCGTGGAGGGCGGGGTCGTCTATGTCCCGTGCAGATGTGAACATCTGCCCACTGCCCATGGTCATTGCGACCGGCAGAACTCTGGGAAACGCCGTATCGGGAGGGGCGGGGGGGGGGAGAGGCGGGGGGTGGCGGGGGTGGGGGTGGGGGGGGGGGCGGGGGGTAGGGGAGAGGAGGGTTGAGGTTGTGGTCACACTACTTACCTTCCTCGGTGGCGGAAGGTAACCAGTGTGAGTGGGTGGCGGTGTGGTGGACTGAGGTGGGGTGAGGCCAGGGCGGAGTGATAGGCGATTGGTTGGGACTGAGGTGGGAGGAAGAATCCAACGCCTGAGATGGGACAATGGATTTCTGCACATGATTCAGATGAAAACTACCCATGGTCCTACTCGTCTGTTGAAACAGTGTTACCAAGGCCTATATCTGCAAAACTGAAATTAGAACTTGAAGCAGTCGTGCGAAGAGCCAGAAAGTAGCGCCTTGAATAAATTAAACCCTTAACTGCTACTAACGATAGTTCGGCGAGGAGCGCATTTCCCTTACAGATGAATATTTACGGATGATGCATGCATGTCCTGATTGTCTCAAACAAAACTGACACGCGGCGCGCCAGAAAGAATTAGTATAACTCATTCAGCCCGACCACGTATTTCCCAAATTTTGGAGGCGTCATCTAATGACTATGCACCAGTTGCAGGAGATAAATCGTCCATGATAATTCAAGGGCAGTGCCAGATTAGCTTGGCGCCGACAGGCGCCAAGCTAATCTGGCACTTCCCTTGAATTATCATGGTCGACCCATCTCCTGCTGTAGTGCGTCAGGGCTGAATGGGATAAAGTGTGGTCTTGCTCGGACTTACTGCTGGTGAATTTTGCGGTTTGGTGAATCTGTCAGAATATAAGCAGTACGTGATTATTTCACAACCACAGATTATCTGACAGATTTTCATTTTTAGATCTTTTTCTTTTCTTCTGTTTTCTTTCTTTATTTGAGCAAGACTAAATACTTTACTAAAATCAGGTTGATCGCAATGCTACAGAACATCAACAGTTTCGTTCCTGAGCCTCATACTCGTATTCCAGTCCATGATTTGATCCAACATCTGCAGAGAAAATATATAAACAGGCCAGATCTTTGCATGTCCGCAAGAGGCATAGATTCTCATGAGCCCCTGCGACACCAGGGGCTCATGAGAATCTACGCCTCTTGCCTTGCGGATTGACAAGGCTGAGTTACCAGCTCGTCATTTTGCGTACGAAACTACGGCCAGGAAAAAAAAAACCCGAGCCTTTGGCTTGAAATTGAGTTCTACAGCGCCATCTCATGAGTGTTTTGACATACAAGCTCCAGTTATCGGCCGCCTTTTCAGTCAGCCAAGATCCTTAATCGGCAAGGGAGACAGACCAATTTCGCAACCTCTCGCCATGATACGTTCGCACGGAGTGCTCCCTAAACTCAAAACGGTTCTTGTTCGAAATCCTCCTCCCACAGAGTCTGTCATCTAGCAGTCATGCTGAGTTTAGAATGGCGATGTGGTCTGATCGTAAGTTGGAGTCTGTATACATTGATACTGATGATTTGGGTAGGACTTCGAGCAATTAAGAAGATTAGGTCGCTCTCTAATAAATAAGTAAATAAATGCATAAATGCATAATGAATAAATGACCCCCCTCCCCCTTCCTCCTCCAGTCCCCCCCCCCCCACCCGGTCAACAATTCTTTATAATGCTAATATAAAGTTCCCTTTTCGGCAGTTTGGACGCCCCCACCCCCTCCCACTTACACACACACACACACACACACACACACACACACACACACACACACACACACACACACACACACACACACGCGCACGCACGCACGCACGCACGCACGCGCACACACACACACACGCCCTCCCCTCCGCATGCCCGTGTTCTTATATTTTGGCGGTGCAAGAAGCTTACACACGCTTGTCGGTGACTGTCGACTCCCTCCCCCCCCCCCCCCGGCCCTTCCCCCTTCCTCTCTCTCTCCCTCCCCCCTACCCCCTCCCTCGCCTCCCCCTCCCCTCCCCCTCCCCCCCCCATCTGCCTACTTTTCGATTTTTCGGCGCCGGGGAGCCTTTTGTCTGTCAGGTTGAGTGTCCCAAACAAAAAATTGGACCCCCCCCCTCGAGGTAACTGATCCGCCCCTGTAAATAAACAAATAAATAAATAATGCTTTGACTGTCGGTAGGGCTTTATACGAGTACATAGCCCCTCTTCAGTTAGGGCCTAATGACTGTATGGGACAAGAAGATCTACCGTCCTATACCTGGTGCAGATGGCATGCGTCCGCAGATGGGGTGTCGCTTAACTCATTCAGCCCGACGGCCGTATTTCCCACATTTTTAAGGCGTCATCTAATGACTATGCACCAGTTGCAGGAGATGGGTCGACCATGATAATTCAAGGCAAAGTGGCAGATTAGCTTGGCGCCGAGAGGCGCCAAGCTAATCTGGCACTTTGCCTTGAATTATCATGGTCGACCCATCTCCTGCTGTAGTGCGTCAGTGCGCTGAATGGATTAATGAAACTCCATGCAATACAGACACAGGGGCGCAGGGACTCACGAGAATCTAAGCCTCTTGCTGTCGCAGTTCACCCTCATGCAGTTATCGCTTCATCCAAATAATACATACAAGTGTAAGTGAAGAGTTCATGCAACACAAGCTCGTTGTTGAGAATGTAGGCAAAGTGACACGAACGGTTACTTTGACCCCACCCTGCGTAAAGCCAGCCAGTATATCAAGCACGAGCCCCTCGTAAAACTGAGCAGGACTCTCACAACACTCACTGTGAATGTGTCCATATTAATGGGGCATTGCAGGCCCTTCAGTCGTTGAAAGTCTTACATATTACCAATTAAATGATAGAAGTTACATACGCTCTCATTAATCCATTTAACCCCATGGCTAATTTCCCACATTTTCGAAGTGTCGCCTAACACCTGTGTACCGGTTGCAGGAGACGGACCCACCATGATAGTTCAGGGTTGTGCCAGAATAGCTTGGCGCCTGATGCAGAGCGTTGGGGCTGAATGGGTTAATTATTTTCAGTGTGTACCGTTGCGAGCCCCGTTCTGGCATAATGTAGAGGGTAGATATGTTTGCTCTTGCTGTTTGCAATACCATGACCGTGTTGTTCTGTTTTCAAATATTGACGGTAGCAATTGACACTGTATGGTAGTTAACACATTCTGCCCCAGGACCGAAATCCGCAACTTTTGAAGTTGTCCCTTGAAGACTATTACACTTCTCGAAACAAGCTATTTCTGGCACAACCCTAGAACTATCACGCTCGATCCATGTCTTGCCGTTGCGTGTCGGAGTTGAATGAGTTAATACAGTTTTACTTTATCTTACCTTGCCTACCTAACTTGACATCGCCTTGCCTTGTCTTCCGGCCTTACCTTACCAGTTCTGGTTTTAGTGTGAATTCATGTTCAGTTGATAAGCAGGCCTGTAGGTCAGCGTAACCGATAGAATTTCCAGCACAACAGGTGATGAAAATCTATTCCATGGTAGTCACAGCGTCTACAACCAGATGGAACCCACGCTCGGCAACTACGCCTTGAACCTTGGTTAATTAGCTAGAGGGCATGAATTAGTCACCCACAGGCACACACCCGCATAAGCTCGTGAGACTCCAGGGGAGATTGTACATGTATGTGCTGTTACAATGTGCACGAGCATCTATGCCTCTTGCGCATGAAGGAGGCCTGGCCCTATTTGATGTGACGACCAAGCGCTTGTAGTATTAGCCACAGTGTGCAGATTGCTGGCCAGTGCCCGTAAAGCGATCTGCTCCATGGCGGGCTTTGGTCACAAATGATTCGACGATACAAGGGGTCATCAATGTTGTCTTGCCTCAACTAAGACGTTTCTGCCCTCCTTTTCCCATCCCATGTGAGTAGACACACGTACCGGAGGTTTTGTACTGCATTTGGAGCGTAACGGAAGGTCGGAAATCCGCTGCAATCCGAAATGAGAAGATGAGCAGACGACTTTTTATTTTACGACATTCACACTTCATAATTTAAGTTAACCCGTTTGTCCAGCATGATGGTAAGACATACTAAGTGCATTTATAAAGGAGATATTGTGATCTGTTAACCCTTCCCTGCCTGGAGTAGGTCGCTTTCGCTCATTCAACTCCGACACGCCACGGCAAGACATGGATCGAGCGTGATAGTTCAAGGGTTGTGTCAGAATAGCTTGGCGCCCATAGGCGCCAAGCTATTTTGGCACAACCCTTGTACTATCACGCTCGATCTGTTTCCAGAAGTGTAATACAGTTTTCAAGCGGGGCAACTTCAAAACTTTTGCGGATTTCGGTCCTGGAGCAGAGTGAGTTAATCGTCCGCTTGACTGTTACTGACGATACCGTTTCCGCCGGCAGAAAAGACGCGTAGTTACACGCCTTTTCTGCTGAGCGGTTTCGTCATTAGCAGTCAAGGGGTTAATCAGATCTTTATGAGCTGCCACATCCTGCCGAATTTCCCCCACAAACCTGCGCGGGAGATGTTATGTCTTCGCAGGTACATGTAGTGAGTTGAACTTGAACCCGATGGAATCCTCCGTCTCCAGAACACTGAAGTATGCTGTATGATGAGGCTGGTGTGTAAACTACTGAAAAATAAATCATAGAAGACAGTAAACAGCCACAAAAGAAAGATAAATGCCTGTGCCTTTCGCAAATAAACAGATGCTAAACAGTTACAAGTTGTGTGGCATTTTACAACTTTCTAAAGTAATCCAAACCTCATGTTAACATCTATGAATATGTTTGAAATGCGGCGTTATGGCCCAGGGATCAAATACGTCAATGGATACCAAATTGCCGTTTCATTGAGCCGTCTAAGCTCTACAGAATATAAATAATAATACCGGTTATTATATGGGCGCTTTTCCCAATTCTGCGAATCGCCTCAAAGCGCCGCGAACTGAACCCAACACGCACGCTCACGTGACACACACGCATTCACTCTGAAGACAAACACAGTACAAGACAAACACAGTACAAGACAAAGTTAACACAGGACATTCACGTGGTGCGAAGGGTCAGCTCAGCTACTGAGGTTTTGGACATTTTGATCGCTTGTATTTGAAATTTTATGAAGTGGCCTGAAACCGGTACCACAGTGTGGAGGGGGAGGAAGAGCGGAGTACTGACCCGGAGAAAGAACCCCCGACGATCCGCCCGAATTAACGGTGACACTTACTAGAGGAGAAAAGTCCGACGCCGGAACGCGTAATCGAACCTCGCACCTTTAGCATTGGTGGCAGGTGCCTTAACCACTGCGTCACGGACCGCCCCGAATGCCATTAAAAGGTCTGCAGCCGGCCGCGGCAGGCCACACTGGTTACATCCCTCGATCCGCTCCGTGCGGAGCGGATCGAGGGATGTAAACAGTGTGGCGGTGGGATTGAATTTAGCAGTGGTTTCTAGTATAGTGGCAATTTACTGCCAGGGGGTGTCTCATGTCTGGTAATTAGGACGTAGATTGGTGTCAAGAAAATTGTCATTTTCCGGGTGTCGTCTCCAGTTTCGTCTTGCAAATTTGACAGCCATGGGAAACTTTCCCTCGGATTTACAGGTTATTTGCACATTTCGACGTCGTCCTGCAATTTTGGCGCAACTCATTTTTATCATTTTGCAAAGGGTCGCGATTTTTGCATTGCTGCTGCTGTTGCTGTTGAAATAGTGCATTTTTGGGAAGCCATACCCATTTCTGTGATGTACATACACGCGAACATTTTTGGACCATCCCATACTTGCATGATTGTTTTTTTTTACTCATTCAAGGCGCCCCGCATCAACAGCTGCGAAAGTGTCGTATAGCGTTGCAGGCGGCAGCGTTATACGACACTTCCGAAGCTGATGCGGGACTCCTTGAATAAATTTAAAAGAGCCAGCCACAGGTAATTGTGAAACATCATGTTTATGCTGATCTTTGTTAACAAGTGAGTTTTGTTACTGTTCACTTTAGCAGTCATATGGCATTATGTGTTCACGAACGTATTTGCTTCGTTTCATAGCCATTTCATTCGAGACGTGCCGCCTCCGGATACGCGGCTTATGCCGCGTATCTGGAGGCGGCACGTCTCGAATGAGTTAACGACCCTGTGCGTACACGCACGTAAAACTAACAACAGCAGCGCGACCCTTGATTATGCACGGTATTAACGAGGACAGATAATTTTTGTATTAGGGAGAAGTTAAGAGGGGGTGGGAGTGAGGGAGTGGGGGTTCGGGGGTGGAGGGAGGGGGTAGATGGTGGGGGTGGGAGATGGAGGGAAGGGGGGGGGGGTGCGTGCCTGACATGCTGCTTTCCTAATAAGGGAATAAACCAAAAACGAAGGGGGCGGGGTGGGGGGGGGGTGGTGCATGAGGAGAGGGAGTTTGGAAGAAGGAAAAAAAGGAAAGCGACGGTCGAACCTCGTACATTACAAACGTAAAAATCAAAATCTTGCGATATTGTTTCCTTTAAAAAAAAATCTTCTCCAAATAATAATAATAATAAAAATCAAATAATTATATAACTGTACTTTTTTTCCCACACAAAACATTCTTTTCTTCAAATAATTTTTTTCTCACAAAAATATTAACTCATTCGAGATACGCGTATCCGGAGCCGCACGTCTCGAATGAGTTATGGGTAGATTCGGGGGAGGGGGGGCGGGGGGGGGGGCGACCAGTGGATACCCTGCTCCTCCACTATCTATTCATTAATGTGGCGGGAGGGGGGGGGGGGGTGCGCGGGCAGGGCAGTGCCCCCTCCTTCCCCCCCCCCCTTTCGCACCCCCGGTTCTTACGCTACTAGTCACTGTGATTTGCACCAAAATTCGAAGTCTATTTCTGTTAGTTTATTACACTTAAGCACACAAGTGGTTACTACAGAACATTATAGTCTGTCACTTTGACTGAAGTCAATGAATATGTTTCATCTGTTTTCGTGATATGGGCCAATGGGTGTCAGATCATCAAGGTGAAATTTCAGTATTTTTTTACTTTTACAATTTTTTACTTTTACAATCCTTGGGAAATTTGATAGCTCTGTCTGGCTGTTGCGGGCAACTATATATATGCTAGTTATGATTTTAGAGTTTAATTATTTTGTCAGCCTGATACTAAATAGTCTGAATAATCTTGCAAAACCGTAATAAGTAATAATATATATATATATATATATATATTTTTTTTTTTTTTTTTTTTTTTTTTTTTTTTTTTTTTTAATTGTGCTGAGGCACTGCTTAATATATCCTTACTCGATCCGCTGCACTTGCACAGAAAGGTTATAAGTGTGTATGAATCCGAAACCCACTCTTATCCTGTTTAGGTCAGAGACATCACTCATCAGAGGGGCTGAGTTGCACGACAGAACGTAATTCCTGCGCAAGCCACTAAGCAAGGTGCTCCGCAATAGCGGAGCACCTTGCTTAGTGTCTTCCGCAGGATTTAAGCCCACTCATGAAACTCAACGCGGTGAGTTAGCGCATGCCAGGCGGTGCAGCGTCTGATAATGTCCCCTCTTCGATCATTGCCCAGAAATTACTGAGCCAGTACTTCGTTTGAGGATAACAGAATGAGAGCAGCGGTGACAGTAGCAGTAGTAGTAGTAGTACAACGACGAACGAGAGTGAAGTCACTGCGGATAATCAGTCAGTTTGGATCATAAGCACAAACAACACGAAACATCTCCAAGAGGAATAGATCGTCATGAGCCGCGAGGGGCCCATTAGGATCTGTGCGTTTTGGAGATGAGGGAGATCCGACTCTATGCGCCTTGACTGAAGATGTTTCAACTGTTGTCTCATCTGATGGTAGGAGCTGGTTATCCGCTATGACTGCGATCTCGTTTGTGTTTGTTGCGAGTCTTTCTTTGCAAGCGAAACCTCACTAGTATTAATAGTAGTAGTCAGTAGCAGCAGCAGTAGAAGTGGTAGCAGCAGCAGTAGTGGTAATAGTAGTAGTAGTAGTAGTAGTAGTAGTAGTAGTAGTAGTAGTAGTAGTAGTAGTAGTAGTAGTAGTAGTAGTAGTAGTAGTAGTAGTAGTAGTTGGTCCCGCCTGGCATGCAGCAAAAGAGTCAGTACTACTGAGATAAGGAAGAAGCCAACGGAGAAGGAGACGCGCTTAGCACATTGTACCCCAGGACCGATATCCCCAAATTTTGAAGTTGCCCTCTGAAGGACGGTATTACAATTCTAGAGACAGATCGAGCAAGATAGTTCAAGGGTGGTGCCAGAATAGCTTGGCGCCAATGGGCGCCAAGCTATTCCGGCACCACCCTTGAACTATCACGCTCGATCCGTGTCTTGCTGTGGTGTGTCGGGGCTGAATGAGTTATAAAAGACAGGTACAACATATTTATTAACTCATTCAACTCCGACACGCCACGGCAAGACATGGATCGAGCGTGATAGTTCAAGGGTTGTGCCAGAATAGCTTGGCGCCCGTAGGTCTGTTTCCAGAAGTGTAATACAGTCTTCAGGGGGCAACTTCAAAATTTGCGGATTTCGGTCTCGGTGCAAAACGAGTTAATATTTAATAAATGCCTTTTTCTCAAAATAGACAAATAATCATGTAAACAATTCAATCGCTACTTATCTTGTCATCGAATAAACAAAGTGGCAACTTTGCTTGTTTGCTTCTTCGCTGACAGGATAAGTAGCAACTGCGTTGTATACATGTTTGTTTGTCTCATCCAAGTGAAATATTAATAAATTGTACTGTAACAGTCTTTTCTAAAGGTGTTTCTTTTTCTGTTGGGTTATTCTCTGCATTTTATGCGCCGCTTGGCAGTCACCTTTTAGGTCTGGATTTCATGATAGGGGCGGTTTATTGTTGATCCCTGTCAATGTTGCAAATGCACAGGCTAGGATTTTCGGACTTCTTTTACCCAGCGGACTGTTATTCGTCCGTGGATTGGACTTCTTTAACTTCTTTAACTCATTCTACTCAAGACACATCACAGCGGAGATAAGGATCGACCATGATAGTTCAAGGGTGATAGAAAAAGCTTGGCGCCATCACCCTTGAACTATCATGGTCGATCTGTGTCCTGCACTGGAATGCAGTCTTCAGAGAACAACGGCAAAATTTGAGGATTTCGGTGTTGGGGTAGAATGATTTAACTTTCAGGACCCGCCAGGCATGTCTTTCATCCAGGCGGCCGAACCGTCTTTAAAAAAGAATAGATTTTCATCCATGAACCTCTGCAGAGGTGCAGGGGTCTCTGTAAGAACCAGAGCCTTCTGCCGGCAGATATAGTGCCTAGATGTTTGTATGCTCGGATTGTCTCGGACGAAAATCGTTCCGACTTGGAGGAAATGTGCGGATCACACAGATCTATGCAGTCAAATAGATGAAACTTAATTATATACACGTTTCTAGGACGCTTGCCGGTTCTGGTCGCTGAATGAGAAAATGATTTCAGACAATAAATAAGCGTGCGGCAACACAATTCGATATTTTCGCAGCTATTGATGCGGGGCACCCTGAATTTGTTAATGACTGAATTTGGCTCTCGAAGTGATAGGGGTACAGATAAATCGCTGATTAGCCCTGACATCACAATGCAGTCGTCAGCTCCACCCGAAATACTCCCTTCAGTTTGAGGAACAGCCTGAGCCGAGTGCGGTCAGCAAGAGGCATAGATTCTCATGAGCCCCTGCATCCGCAGGGGCTCATGAGAATCTATGTCTCTCGCAGGTGTAAAAGGTTGTGCACCAGGCTCGCTCTCCCTCCCAAGTTCCGCTTGAAATGAAGGGCATGGGAAATATTTGTCTTTGACTTCTGCCTTTTCTTCAACCTCTCCTTCCCAAACCTTTCGGCCCTTTTTCTCCCTACTCTTTCTCTTCACCTCCACCCCACCCCCTTCCTACCCCTCCTCAACCCTTCCACTCTCCTTAACCCTTATCATTCCCTTAACCCTTATCATTCGGAATACACCAGTGTGTGAAATAAGTTTGACTAAAATAGTTCAAGGGTAGTGCCAGAATATCTTGGCGCCTCTAGGCGCCAAGCTATTCTGGCACCACCCTTGAACTAAAGCCATTGGTCTATATCCTTATCTGTAAGTACTATAATGTAGTTTGCATACGGCAGTGTACAAATTTAAAGTTTTAGCCTCAGTATATTATGGGTTAAAAAAAAAGAAGGTTTTGCACTCACGCTTGGCTTTGTCAGTCAAAACATACTCTTCTTCACTCATTGCCTGCTTTGTTCAGTATTTGGCTGATGCCGTAACAGCGTTTAATGGTTTTTGGGGAAAAACAACAGAATAATGATTAAAAAACAACAACTCAGAAGGGTCTTCTATCCATTACATAGCTTTGTTAACAGATGCCGGTAAAAGATGCATCTATGTTTCTCAAACGGAGGAGATCATCAGTGTTTAAACTGTGATCAAATAAGTGTCTGGGTCCTTGTGTTTTCAAGTCAGTTGGCAGAAGCATTGCTTGACAAAATAATGTGTGAGCGCGCGCGCGCGCGCGCGCGCGCGCGCGCGTGTGTGTGTGTGTGTGTGTGTGTGTGTGTGTGTGTGTGTGTGTGTGTGTGTGTGTGTGTGTGTGTGTGTGTGTGTGTGTGTGTGTGTGCTTAGAAATGAATGATTTATTGATGTATGTCTATACCATGTAAGATTTATACTTTTAAACTGAAAAATCTTACGTCAAATATACATACAATTTTAAGTAAGATATGACAATATATTATGATAATATCAATTTTAAAATGTATACTAAGTTTTGGCAGTCTATTGCAATATCGCATAATATTTTATATTTTTCAAAATCATTTTTACTTTTTAAACTGAGGGATCTGTTCACTTAAGATCTTCCTCGAGCCTGATTATACTGCGCCCAGCAATTCAACTTCAACTTCCCGAAGTCACGATCAAACCAGATTAAGTCAAATCAAGCGTAATCAGTCACATCAGACCCAATAAATCGTACTCAATTCTAGATCGGCACTTGCGATGGGACTCACCTATCGGACGATCGCGAAATTAAACAATCCTTAGCTTCGAAATACCGATCAGATCGTGCCTCCAAAAATAAAAGATCCGCAGCAAAACAGTCCCGCAGCCAACAAACTCTGCCGGCTGCAAGAGGCATAGATTTTCATGAGCCCGTGCAGTCGCACGGGCTCATTAAAATCTATACCTCTTGCTGGCGGTTGTCAGTCCGATTTGCATCGTTTGTCAGATTGAGGAGTTTTTCTGCGTTTATTCTATAGCCGCAAAGAGAATTAACGATAAAAAGTATATAGGTGTTTCTTCAAATGCTTGCTGAGGATGGGAGAAAACTTGAACCGACTTTCTGATCAGTCACTGCCGCAGTTAGTTACCGCAGGCTTCCTGCTATGATTATTAAACAATGTCCAGAACTTTTAAGTCTGGACAAATGCCTTAAATCTGAAATCGAAAAGAAACCTTACTGAATTTAGGAAATGTGCAGTGCGGTAAATATCGTTGCGTTGCCTTCCAAAGCTGACGTACCAACTGGGAAAATTAGGTTTTTATAATCAGCTCATCAGAACCCGAACTGATTTGATAAATAAACTGCAGATCACCGGTGTTTGCTTGCGATCTCGTAACTAATAATTTGTTGTTTAACAAAATAAGCAACAAAAATAAATTAAATAAATAAACAAATAAATAATAAATAATAATAAATATTTTTACATTTGGGTCAGAATATGTGATCAGAGGCTTTCCAAGGCGGTTAGGAACATTTCCTGTTGAACTACAGGTTCCAGATTTCGTCAAAAATAGGAAACGTCAAAGATGCAACCGCATCAAATAATTGGTTGCTTCCGAACGTCATCGATATGCAGCCATGCGTGTAGAATCTAGCTTGGGTGTTCCAACTCTTGCCGTGTGTTTCAGGGATGCAAGTATCCATTAAGACACGTCCACGGTTCTTCAAAATCACAAGCTGAAAGACGATTGATACTCATCTAATTCTCAAGTCAAATGTTACTACTCATACACACATGCACAGCCGTCTTAATAATAAATTAGTAATAATTAATTCGGGCATGACCGGATCAGACTGTGCCAGTGACTTTACCTTTTCGAGAGCTGCCCTGCAGCTACAAAGCCGTGCTGCCTAAATATAACGCCCTGTGATAAATCGTCCCTGATTGCGGGAAAACAATTCTCGCGCGCCGGTAGAGGAGATGGATAGAGTGGCGAAAAGCAGGCGATAATAGTCCTTCGGGCATCTTCTTCCACCTTCAAGAGGCACAGATTCTCATGTGCTTCTTTTTCAGCAGAGGCTCATGAAAATCTGTGCCTTTTTGCCGGTTGATCAAGCCCCGTGTTACATCGTCAGGCTGAGGGAGTTAGGTGATTTTTTTAGGGCAGGGCTGATAAGGCTGATCTGTCTGTCAAAGTAGGGGATGTTTTCGATTAGAAGGGAAGAAAAAGAGATTCGTGCGGGAAAAAGTCCTCGCTGCCAAGGGTTTGATTACCGCTGTAAGTAGCTGCGAATTCCAGCCAGAATTTACGCTTTGAACGCCATGGGTTTGGGGTTTTCACAGAAGCGGCACACCCCGGGCCGGTTGCGTGAGTGAGCTTAATCCTGCGCCAGCCACTAAGGAAGTGCTCCGCTAAAGCAGAGCACCTTGCTTAGTGGCTGGCGCAGGACTAAGCACACTCATGCAACCGACACCCGGTCCTTACACGTCATCCTCGAATAGGTGAAAGATTTTCATGAGCCTACCATTTTAGATTGAGATATTATCTTTTATTTATTTATTTGTTGGATATTTCTTTGCATTTCATTGTGCACGCTTGGCAGTCGACTTTTTGCCGGTCTAGGTCCGGTGTGATTTCACCGTATGAAAGGAACACCCTCTCTAAAGCCGCACTCCTTTGAAGTGCACGGTAATTATGATTTTGGGGTAGTTTGGTGAATACTAATTGATAATGTCATAACGTATTTCCTGACTTCAGAGGGGAAAGTACTGCTTCACTTGTTTGCTTGTCTCCCTTTCGTCCAGAAAATGGAGATCAGTTAACCATTTCACTCCAAAAAGCCAAACCGGTAGAGGCAAGTTAACCTTTTCATTCCAAATGGTTAACAGAGGCACGTTATCCTTTTTCCAACTCCAAACGCTAATAGGAGGATAGATAACCTTTTCAGTCACACAAAGGCCACACAGAGCAAGATTAACAAAGCATCAAAGAGGCAGCCTGATTACAAATAGGCAGATGACAAATGTAACCCCTCCAACGCCAGTGATCACGAATTGCGTGTCAGACATATTTAACCCCTTCACTGCCAATGATCACGAATTGCGCGTCAGACACGATTGCACGCTGACCGATATTCGCGCGAAGAACACAGATGGTAATTTGACCCAAAACATGATAGGCATAAAAAAAAACATGGGACTAACACGAGATGTAAATCCTCTTGAGTGACTCCTCCCCGCGACTGTTGGGGCTCATGAGGGTTTATGTCTTGTAGAATTCGCCGCGGCCTTGCCCTGGCAGTTAAGGTGTTAACTCATTCGAGACGTGCCGCCTCCGGATACGCGGCTTATGCTGCGTATCCAGAGGCGGCACGTCTCGAATGAGTTAATGGGCGCCTGTTCAGCACTGATTACAAGCCGCGGGAGATGGACCGACCATAACATTACGACTGAACTTAACTACGCGTCTTTCCACCCAACGGTGTCGTCAGTAGCAGTCAAGCGATCTACTCCGAGGCAGGCTTGGATTGCTAGCATTCGTCGACACAACGGACTGTCAATGTTGTCTTGCCTCAGCGAAGAGGTTCTACCCTTTTTTCACAATTCATGTGAGCACCAAAGTTTTTCCTCTGCCCTTTGAGCGAAACGGAAAGAACTCTTATGTGTTCAAAGGAGATGAAGAACCCGGCCCTGATCGGACACTCGAGGCGACAAGAAAACTAACTCGTAATATAATACAACGATTTTGTCTTCAACTGTAAAAAGTATAAACACGAAGTATATCCTTGAAAACTATAATTGAATAAGGTAGATAATACCAACGAAGAAAACAATCCAAGTGAAGCCCTATGTAGGCTGTGCATACAGCCTACATAGGGCCTTCGCTTGGATTTTTTTCTTCGTTGCTATTATCTAATTTATCCAATTATTCAGTTGCTTTTGTATGAAAATGGTACCAAAGGTGTCACGTAACACCTACATACAATTCTTGTTTAAGTCCCTTATATTTATCGAAGGGACGTTTTAGGACAGGTCGTTGTGGGGTAAATTTAATAACTTGTCCATGATGTCGAAGGCGGGCAGGCCTAAACCGCCCGGAGAGCACATGAGGATCTATGTCTCTTTGAGATGTTTGGAGCACGCGCGCATGCACGCGCACACACACACACACACACACACTCTCTCTCTCTCTCTCTCTCACACACACACACACACACACACACACACACACACACACACACACACACACACACACACACACACACACACACACACACACACACACACACACACACATATCGTCGCGCTTTTAGAAGAGCATTGAGGGGATCCGATATAGCTAGCTTGGAGAAAGACATTGGATGAGTTTGTTAGCCAATTTTGTACCCTTTCAACTTCTTCAGTAAAAATTAATTCTTTTCAGAAAAAGGTAGATACCCTTGACAGTGAAGACAGCTCTCATATAGAAGGGACTTTGTGAGTTATGGTTCATCCCATCTTGTGTTGGGTGACCCCCTAAATTATTTATTTTTTTTAGCGTTCTTTTGCATAGATGTTTAATTGACTGAATGAAGATCATGGTATGTTTGTACTGGGAAATGTGACCGGCCGAAGACGTATTTGGGGGAGAGCGTTTTCCTCAGCGAATACTTTGTCATTGTAACATGTAATAAGTGACGTAATAAGTGAGTTTACTTACCTTTTGATTATGACTGTTGACTTGTGATTGGAAGACTCCCGTTGCTCTGAGAACGGGCCAGAGAAAAACTCTAATAGAGCCAGGCAAATGAGAAAACGTGTAACTGAAGAGTCTGAAAAAAGACACTCAGGTTTAACTCATTCGAGACGTGCCGCATCCGGAAACGCGGATAATGCCGCGTATGTGGATGCAGCACGTCTTGAATGAGTTAACGTATACTGACCTTTTAGTGCTTAAAGACAATAATGTCATGCTTGTAAACAAAGAGATATTCATTGTAATACAATGAAAAAGTGGAATTTGCCTTCAAATGGTTTCACAGTACGCAAAAGGCTGTCGGGCAAGCTGCGGCCGACGGCCATTGCGAACAGAACGTATACCGTAAGGTTGCAGGGTCTATTGCTGTAACACCTTCTAACCCACTACCGAAATCCCTGAATGTTGAAGTTGCCCTCTGAAGGACTGTATTACAGTTCTAGAGCCAGATCGAGCATGATAGTTCAAGAGTGTGCCAGAATAGCTTGGCGCCTATGGGCGCCAAGCTATTCTGGCACCACCATTGAACTATCATGCTCGATCCATGTCTTCCCCCACCCGGGTCTGCCCTGGTGGACGTGGGTGGGGTTAATTACTTTTTAGTTCCCAGGGTCACCCTGGTCAGCCCCACAGGGTGGGTTTCCCTTCTATTCTGGGGCATGTGTTTCTGTCTACCCTTGGTCCATTCACCCGTATTTGCCTTTTTTAAACTCTCCCTACTGTCTGCGCTGCCTGTAGCCCTTGATATTGGATGTGGGTTGCTAAATGGTCTTAGCTTTATTTAGGCCCTATGTCGTAGGTTTACTTAATATAATTGGACCGGCTGGTGACATACCGGCATTCAATATTCTGTTTAGGGTTGTTGTTTTTTCCTCACAAGCAGTGCATGCACGTCCTGAGAAAGTCTTGTTGCTGTCGGGACGTTAAGCTTTGTACAATCAATCAATCGATCCATGTCTTGCTGTGGTGTGTCTGGGCTGAATGAGTTAAGGTAGAAACTTTCGAGTACAAGCACTTCAAACTACAACAAATGAAGGGGAACCTTCCTCTCCTTTTCACAAAGGAGAGGGCATCCACAGCCAAGGCCCTTAACTCTGAACTCTTTCGGCTCGATGTCAGTCTAAGGGCAAGCGTTTCTTGCCGACGTTGGCGATCTCTTGTCAGACTCTGTGCATATTTTTTTGTCAGTTTATTTTTCTGTCTATTTTCACTACTTGAAAAATAAAATATTTTTCCTCCCTGTTCGGGTGAGCAAGTTACTTTCGTGTCCACATCCAACCCAGTCAGTAAAAGGTCGTCGGTCCGATATTTATAGTATATCCATTGACCCACTACCAGTGGACACGGAAAACTGTGTTGTTGAAATCATTGAAAATGCAACTTCAGGAGGATCCAACGAACAAAGTGGTGTCAGCAAGAGGCATAGATCCTCATGAGCCCCCGCAACTGCGGGGGCTCATGAGGATCGATACCTCTTGCAGCTGTGTGTGGTTCCATGTTTGTCGGCAGTGACTGGGTTAATGGCCTATCCATGCATTTATAGTAAGTAGTATACATATCCATCCTCCTATTTTTCTCCCTGTTGTCAGACAAGTGATAGTCTGTGCTGGCCGGTTCAGATCCAGCAAAATTTTAACTCGCGATCAAATTGTTTGAAGTGCAGACCCTAAAAGTGGCTGCTTTGATATACTACTACTACTACTACTACTACTACTACTACTACTAATAATAATAATAATAATAATAATAATAATAATAATAATAATAATAATAATAATTAGAAGAAGAAATGGTGACAGAAAAGGTCAAAGGTCACTGCCAAGTGCGAAAAAATGCAAAGAAAATGTCTTACTGAAAAGACAACAGCCAATAATTGTTTCGTTCTTTGTTGAGAATTTCAAGACACTGAAAAAAGATACATAAAAGAAGAATAACAGGGATAAAATAGTGTAGTATTTTGTCATGCTCCTTTTTGTGAAGTCTGGGCCGCAGTGTGCCCCAGCACAGTCGTGCCCGAAAGCTTTTGCGTACTGGGGTGTTTCTCTCTTTGAATACGGAACACATATTTCTCATGACTGTTCTTTAGTGAGGCTGTAACCTTCTGTGCGTGCGTGCGTGTGTGTGTGTGCGTGCCTGCGTGCGTGTGTGTGTGTGTGTGTGTGTGTGTGTGTGTGTGTGTGTGTGTGTGTGTGTGTGTGTGTGTGAACTGTTTTGCCAGTCCCAGTCAAGTTATTTTGCGTCGGATCTGTTTTCTTTGTTGGTTGTGTCAAAGAACAAAATAATGTTGTGTCTATCTTGCCATTGTTGTCTGAGTGTTCTGCCCCGTGAAGGCAAAAACATGCTAAGTCCATAATATTTGTGAAAAGCAAAATTTGCGTTGTAATGCAATGGAAAAATTATCTTACGTGTCGCAAAAATGGACTTACAGCGGTTTGGTTTTACGGGCAGTACTCTTAAGCCTTCGTCTTTTTTACTAGTTAGTTATTTTACTGAACAACATAGCTGCTTGGGTGCGGGACTAAACGGTATAAAGAAAACAAGAAAGAAAAAAAGGCAAACTCTAATGCCCTCTACTTAAGCTGACAAACGACGTGTTGAGGGGGAGAGCGAGGTTAGAGAGGTGCAAGGGAGATTGCTAGTGACACAGTACACAGTGACCCCCCGTTGAGGCCTCCTTCACAGTACTTCAACTAGTCTCTTTCATCTACAAGAGGCATAGATTTTCATGTCCTGCAGTCGCAGGGGCTCATGAAAATCTATGCCTCTTGAGGACCAAGGTTGCATCCGGCTGTTCAAGTGCTTAAATTAACGGTGTTGTTTTTCTGGAGTTATGCGTACGAATTTTCATTTACTTGTACGAGTTGTACAATTATTTTTTCTTACAACAATGAAAGAGAAAGCTACACAAAACATGCGGCAAGCGTGCACTGACATTCTTACGTGTAAAAACTGACACTGATACATATAGACAAGCAGGTACATACCGACAAACGCGACGACAACACTGGCAAGCACACAGATACATACAAACACAAGCACGCACGCACACACACACACAACCACACACACATGCACATGCATGCACACAGTGCAGGCAAGCCCGACCGGCAACCAACCAACCAGTAAATAAACAAACTGTAGCAACTGAATGATAAAAAAAATTAATACGGAGTTAACGAACGAACAAAGTAAATAACTAATAACTAAATAACTACACAAAAAAACAGCGTTTAGTTCACACATTTCATCGTTTTTATTTACAGAGAAATTATCTGCAGCACAGACATGATATAGTCACATTAGAGAATTCAATAACTAAGGCCGTAGTCTCTTCCATATAAAGTAATGTAGTTTAGCAGAAAAATTATAGAATTAACACATTCGAGACGAACCACATACGGATACGCTGCGAATCGCCGCGTATCTGTATGCGGTACGTCTCGAATGTTAACTAATTAATGCCGGTACTGTAAATCAAAAACACACAACAGAATCACATCACAAGGAAATAATGAGGACGGATGGCACTACCCTTAAGCTAATACATATATACACCTCTTGCTGGTCCTAGATATATCTGTGTTTCTCAAGCGGAAGACTGAATCAGTAGTTCCATCAACAGTGGAAAATATCTGCCTCGTGAAGGCAAAAGATGTTTTTTTGTGAAAAAAAGCAAAATCCAAACCGCAAAGAGGTGACTGCCAAGCATGTGAAACGCAGAGAAGTGACTCAACGGGAAAGAAACACGCAAAAAAGGACAGTTGCAACACAATTTATTAACATTTCAAATATTTTTCAAAACGGAATTCAGTCGTTACTTATTTGTCAGCGAAAAAAGAAGGAAAATGCCGTTTCCCCTCCTCTCTGATAAGATAAGTAGCGACTCAATTCGGTATTTGTTTGTCTATTTCGAAATATTAATAAATTGTGTTGCAATTGTTTTCTAAGCGTGTTCCTTTCTCTGTTGGGTTCTTCTCTGTGTAAAGGAAGATTTTCGTTGTACTACTTTGGAAATCTCGTTTTTCACAAAAATGCACTTAATGCCTTTTGCCTTTATACCTGGCAGAAGTCAGAAATATTGGTGGTATGTCTTTTTTATCTTACGGGGTTGTTTTTTTTATTGTTTTTTTGTTGTGGTTTTACCAGTAAATAAAGCACTGCAGACCGGTGCACCACAAAGCGGTATAGAAATGACATTCTAGTGCTATTCTGCAATACTAACCAAAGCAGAACATGTTAACTCCTGAGACGTCAATACTTTGAAACTAAATTCGCTAAAAGTCACGCGTGCAACTTTGAGCGGTGAAATACACCATGATTCAAACAGTTTAACCTTTTGCCTGTCGGTAGCCCTTTTGGTCGAGGTAGGAATCACCCCTACCGAAAGCGCTACCGATAGCCACAGGGTTAACCCATTCAGTGTCGGTCGACCAGACTGTGTTTCTGCAATCTTCGTTAATTCAAGACCGAAAAAAAAAAACACAAACAAACAAACAAACAAGCACCTAGATGTCCCAGAAACACGAATTCAAAGTGCAGTGGTGTCAGCAAGAGGCATAGATTCTCATGAGCCCCCGCAACTGCGGGGGCTCATGAGGATCTGTACCTCTTGCATTTGGATGGTGTTCAGGTGTTCTCGGCACTGAACGGGTTAAACGCAAAATCTGTGCGAGTCAAACAAGCACAACTGTGTTTAACGCAAAATCTGTGCGCGTCAAACAAGCACAACTGTGTTTAAAATCAAACCAAAGGCACACACACAAAAAAGGTAAAAACCTGTGAGCACACACAAAGAGAATTCAATACTATCCAGGGACTGCGGGCAATCAAAATACCAAATGTAACAAACGAGATTGAATAAAAAACAATATCACTAAATTATAATACACGTACAAGTAATTCCCTGGAGCAAGCAATTTTTTGTTTCAGAAAACAATCAATGAAGATACCTACTGAGCACCATCGAAACTGTTTTGTATTTAAACGGACAGAACAGCATAAGGCAAATATTTAGTTGAGCACCTCTTTTAATATGTGCGCATGAAAACAATGATATATAATTTAAAAAAAAAAAAAGTAAAAAACAAAACTAAAAAAAAACAAACTATAATTGTGTCCTGGGCTATGATTTTGGATCTTATGAAATTGAAGACGTCAGGTCCAAAATCACAGACCAGCAAGCGCATGTGAATGTGGTTGCACTGCATTAACCCCTTCGCTGCTTAATAGACCCACATCGTGTTCCTGAAATCGGTGTTAAGTTTCAACTTCGAAGAGTCCAGGCCGTTCAAGGCCGAACGTGGATAGAAATTGGTGTCGTGTCGGCAAGAGGCATAGATCCTCACGAGCCCCCGCAACTGCGGGGGCTCATGAGGATCTATGTCTCTCGCAGCTGGATCTACTTCACTTTTCCTCGGCAGTGAAGGGGTTAATTACTCTCCGGCGAGTACAGCGCAAGGCACACACACACATACTGATCTGAACAGGCAAATGTAAAATATATTAACGCTTTATGGGATAGGCACAGAAAGACGTTCCCATTAATGTACATTAAAGACTGTTTTTGTACACGCCAAAAAATATATAATGCATAGTTGTTTTTTTCTTGCGACAAGAGCAAAGAGCGACTGAAAAAAAAATCTTTTGTTTTGTGCAGTAACCACAAGAGTAAGGCACAGGAGCCAGTGACGATGAACAACTGTCAGATCACTACCCAGAAAGAAAAGTCCACGGGCCGAAGACGGCCGCAGTGGGACCGAGCACGGATGTGCCTGCGGCCGTCCTGGACCCGAAGACGTTTTGCTACTGGGGTATCTGCATACATGTACTTTGTCTCTAACTTTCTGGATGATCACGGAAGACGAAGAAGTTATCAGTCACGGACGGAAACCGTTCAGAAAAGTGGCGGTCTCGCATATGGCGTCATCAGGTGACGTCACAGTGGTAAGAATATGACGATCGGTCTACGGGCATCAGCTGTTAAAGACGGATGCGGTGGAGAATTCTCTCAAGTAGAAGACGGAAGAGTGTAGAACATTTCTCTTGAAGACGACGCCCATCCAAAGACGTCACTGGTCTATTACTTTGTATTAGGATCGTTCGACTTTTGTCATGACGGTATAACTGAGGACGGAAGAGTCAACTGAAGAATACTGCTGTCGAATATGACGCCATCATATGTCACTTGTCTATGCGAGTCAGTCGACTTATGTCACGTATGTAAGTGAGGAGGGAATAGTAAAGAGCATTTGTTTCGACTATGACGTCATCCTGTGACGCCAAAGTTCAGTCGACATATGTCATTTATAAGCGAGGACGGAAGAGTGAAGAACATTTCTCTCGAATAATACGCCATCCTTTGACGTCACTTGTCGATAAGGGTCGATGGACTCAAGGCATGCAAAACTGTCATAATGTGACGTCACTGTCAGTCGACATACGTCATGTATATGTGGGGACGGGAGGTTGAAGAAGATTTCTCTTGAATATGACGTCATCCTGTGACACATCACTGGCCTATAAGGGTCGGTCGACTGACGTCATGTTGCTGAGGACGGAGGCGGTGTTGTTAGGGGAGATGCTCTCCACAATGAGCGAGAGACAGTTCAGGCTGGACGCCCCGTTACCGTTACCGCCGTTTCCTCCTCCTGCCATCTGCTCGTAACCTGTAACACAAAAATGAACTATTTTTTAACAAACCTCATCCAGTCCTTGTTACGATCTACAGCAGCAAAATATGAATCGATTAAGATAGTCTGCGGGTGGTGCCAGAATAGCTTGGCGCTTGGAGGCGCCAAGCTATTCTGGCACCATCCGTAGACTATATTAATCTATCTGTTTCATACACTGATGAGCTACTGATGTAGTCTTTCATACGATAACTTGCAAATTTCGGATTCTCCAGTTAAGACCTCAAGTCTGCCATTATCCATTGCCAATTTGGCAAACGCAAAACTGTGGATACTAAATGTCAGAACTACCGATTTCTTTGTCGGTCAGATATTATTATTATTATTATTATTATTATTATTATTATTATTATTATTATTATTATTATTATTATTATTATTATTATTATTATTATGTAGCCTGGTTGTAACCGTGTGTCCTGCAAAAATTCACAAAATTATGCAAGGTATTTGTTAAAATTTGTCAGTGTTACTTTCGGAAATAATGTACGTCAGAGCCCCTGATGAGAACACCGTCCGAGCCTTCAGTCTGGTGGTTCTGTGATTGATAATGATAGGAATTCTTGCCCACCCAGGTCTGACGGTCGGCCTGAATGCGGAATCCGGGTGATGCGTTCCACTGGGTGAGCCCATGCGCTTTTGCGATTTCAAATTAATGGTAGTGTGTGCTACGGCAAGCCCCCAATCATAAAGTATGCTGGTCTGTGATTTTGGAACTTACGGCCACAGGCCGTAAGGTCCAAAATCACAGACCAGCACACATTTTGAAAACATCATTTGATGACGTCATTGGATGACGTCGTCTTCAAAATCACAGACCAGCACACATATGGTTTTTGCGAATTTGCTTCTCTGTCCGTCCTGAATTTCGTGTTAACCTGAGGTCGAAATCCCTAAAATTTTGGAGTTGTTCTCTGAAGACTGCATTCAGGAGACAGACCGACCATGATATTTCAAGGGTGGTGCCAGAATAGCTTGGCATCCGTAGGCTCCAATATATTCTGGCACCACCCTTGAACTATCATGGTCGATCTATATCTTAATTATGGTGTGTCGCGGTGCTAACTCAGTTAAGCTTCGGACGAGAACTCAATCTGAGGATATCTGTGGCCGATCCTTGCCAGCAGGAGGCAATACATTCTCACGAGCTATTGTAGGTGCAAAGGTCTGTTATACTCTACGTCCATTACAGACGGACATTATTGATTAGACGGACGGGATGGTACTGTTGCGGACATATTTTAGACCACGGCCGCAAAGTCTGTTCAAATAGTGTCGAGACCATTTTTGAGTAGTCCGTAATTTCCCTGTTTTCAACGCTGAAGACCCGTTCTGTCGAGTTAGGTATTTAATAATAAAAATAATAATAGTGGTAGAAGTAGTGGTAGCAGCAGCAGTATTATTATTATTAGTAGTAGTAAAAGTAATTATTATTATTATTAATTGATTGTTATATTATTATTATTATTATTATTATTATTATTATTATTATTATTATTATTATTATTATTATTATTATTATTATTATTATTAATATAGCATTTATTCCTCGATATGTTTGAGCTGATATCAAAACACGATAACAGCATATGTACAATTATTAAAAAATAAATTAAAAAACACAAAAGCGCTAAAATACGATAATATTCTACCAACCCATCCGCCCCCAGTTCCGGTAGCACGCGCCAGCACTTTGCTCGAGCTTATAGCCGTGAACGAGTGTGATATTTACTCTATTTAGCCGAGCGGAACGAGAATATTTTTCTCTTTCTCACCACACAGACAGCTGTCAAATATCTGTAACCAGAGGGCGATGGATAGGTAAACGGGAAAAAAAAAAAAAAAAAAAAAAAAAAACCGAATCTTCACACATTCAGAGTGCAAGAGGCATAGATCCTCATGAGCCCTGCATCCGCAGGGGCTCATGAGAATCTATGCCTCTTGATAGCTGAGATTTGTTCTGTTTTTCACTGGGAAAAAAAAGTAAATAGTGAATTTTCCGGCGCCTCTCCTAGCTTCCGTGTGGTGACTTCGTCACCGTTTTTAGTGGTGGGAGTGTGCTCATTTTACAGTCAGACAGCGAAATGCTAGGTGAGATATAATTAACGACGCTGGTTTAGTTCTGAGTTCAGAACCCAGTGCACAAAGGTCCTTGGGCTGATGATGGCCGCAGTTGGCCAGCGCACGCCTGTGCCAGGCGAGAAATTTTGCTGTATGCCGTCCTATATCGCAGACCTGACGTCCGTTATAAAAAAAACAACAACTGGAAATCATTTAAATTAGCTCATTTAAATAATAATAATAGTAATAATAATAATAATGTATTATTATTGTTGTTGTTGTTGTCCCAAGAGGGAAAATAATCCTGTATCACAGAAAGTAATCCCGAGATTTTCTGCCCAGGACAGGTCTGGATCACCGTAAAACAATGCAACCAGTGTCCCTCGCAGGTTCTTTCTTTAAATTTTGCGTACGCCGAAGGGTGACCCTTCAAAATAACTCTTACGCCAGACAGACCTGGGGTCACCTGGCGTGCTCGTGAGTCTAAATGACTCCGGATCCATCTGGTCGTGTTAGAGGGGCCACACAAACTACATGGTCTCATTAGAATCTGATCACACAGCCGTGAGTGCGCAGGCCAAAACCACTTCAGCTCACGAATGTCTAAATCAAGCCTCCAATTTGAGAAATACCTACTGAACTCCTAGCGTGACTTCATCAAGAACGTGCCAATGCGGAAACATTCACACACATCAAACGACAGGACCTCCTCGCTTCGAAGACGATGGACCTAAGTCAGTGGTTTCTGTCAAGGGATTCCATGAGGCACCAAGAAGTCTAGAAAGAGGGCATAGGCCGCTCCAGCACACATTCGATGAGCCAGAAAGATGAGGTAGAGATCTTTATGAGAACTGGAGGAACGGATTGGTTCCGTTAGTTAGCGGGAAACAAGAGGTATAAATTCTCATGAGCCGCTGCGACAGCAGCGGCTCATGAGAATCTATGCCTCTTGCAGATGGATCGAGTCTGGGGAGTTGTCAATCCAGGGCCGTTAACTCTCCACGGGAGACGGATGTGTGTTTATTTGATCAACAAATCGTAGATGCGGAATCTGGTGAAAGCGATTTAGAAGCTCGCGCGCTAGCGCTGCGTATAGTTTCAGCTGCATATTCAGAGACTCCCTGCCTGAGTCTTTGAGTTTTGCAAGAGGCAAGGATCCTCATGACTCCCTGTCGGCTGGACGGGATCATGAGAATCTAAACCTACTGCTGTGAGAATATGTGTCCCATGTTGGTACATGTCGCCGGACACGTTTACAAAATTAACACTCTCAGGTCAACCGACCGAATTGAGTCTACGGATGTGTATGATAACCCTACAATTTCTAGCGGCGTCAACTGCGCAGGCTGGATCGACAATTGAAGATAGTACAAGATTTGTTTGATAAGTTTCTCGATTGGAGAGGACACGGGCCGCTATCACCAGACAATTAGTCACTAACCTTGGACTATTACGGTCGATCTGATTCGACTGTTTTAGAAACTGAACCAACGATACTGTTTTCTTTTTAAATAATGGGGTTAAGTGCGGAATCATCGCGACAAAAAGCGCTACTGACAGCCAAAGAGTTAATATCAATGCCTTGTGTTTGAATTCTAACCGAGCATACGTGCTACCGACAGCCAAAGGGTTTATATCAATGTCTTGTGTTTGAATTCTAACCGAGCATACGTGCTGCCGACACAGCCAAAGGGTTAATATCAATGTCTTGTGTTTGAATTCTAACCGAGCATACGTGCTACCGACACAGCCAAAGGGTTAATATCAATGTCTTGTGTTTGAATTCTAACCGAGCATACGTGCTACCGACAGCCAAAGGGTTAATATCAATGTCTTGTGGTTTGAATTCTAACCGAGCATAAGCCAGAATGTTCGCTGCAATATTACTGGCATAGAATATAGAGCCGTGTGTGCCACCAGTTGTCCTTCTGGCAATTGACAGATATAAGTGTTGAATTGTTTTCACGTCCGTATCGGAGTAGATTCTGTAAAAGTGTTTTGTTAAAATTTAATAAATTGTGTTGTAATTTTCCTTCCAAAGCGTGTGTTTTTTTTTTATTTGCTAGACTTTCTTTTCATTTTACATGCGTGCAAAAAGTCACCTTTTTGGTCTGGATTCCAATGTCTCTGCTTCATTTATCCAACGTTTTTGCTTTGTTTTGTTTTTGTTTGTTTTTGGTCTGAATTCTATTGAAACGGAGAGAGACTGCGAGATACAGAGAGAGAGCGAGAGAGAGAGAGAGAGAGAGAGAGAGAGAGAGAGAGAGAGAGAGAGAGAGAGAGAGAGAGAGAGAGAGAGAGAGAGAGAGAGAGAGAGAGAGAGAGAGAGAGAGAAATGACACGGGCGGTAGCTAAACAGGAAGAACATATAGACAAACACAACCAGCGTGGGCTCTAATTGGGACTGATTCGATACTTGCTGGAGAGAAGGACGTCCTTAAGCCGGTTTCCTTCATCTTCGAGGTTCATAGATTCTTATTGCCATAACAGGCGGAAGGGCTCATGCAAATCTATGAATCTTGCTGTCATAGGTGTGCCTTTATTTATATCTGCATCATAGACTGTCTTGTCAACTTGCCCATTAGCAGAAAAAAGGGTCCCGGCTGTGAATATATCGCCACGCTTCTGCAATAGGCGCGCGGTAAATCTTCATCGTACTGGGACTCATGAAGATCTACGTCTCCTGCTTGCCCTATTTACATCCATGTTTCTAGGTCGGAGCTGTTTCTTTGAGCGTTTATTCTACCGTGATGAAGAGAACTGCAGAATCGTTTCCTCGTGCTCTTGCATTAAAAAAGCAAACCAAAAATAACTGAGTTAGTAGCTACAACTCCAGTGACTTTCTCCTTGTGATGAGCACAGATATTCATTCCAGCAAGAGTCATAGATTTTCATGAGCCCCTGCGTCTGCAGGGGCCCATGATAATCTATGCCTCTTGCAGATGAAACAAATCACGTTGGCAACAGACAGCTAACTGCTTTAAAGAGAAAGCATGTCGATTTGGCTCCCCGTGTTATCTTAGGTGGGGGTGGGGATGGGTGAAAAATAAACTTGACGATGTGGGCATGAACTTTGACTGCCGTTAGGCCGGTTTAAATTAATCGCGTGTGTGTGTGTGTGTGTGAGAGAGAGAGAGAGAGAGAGAGAGAGAGAGAGAGAGAGAGAGAGAGAGGAGAGAGAGAGAGAGAGAGAGAGAGAGAGAGAGAGAGAGAGAGAGAGAGAGAGAGAGAGAGAGAGGAAGCAGAGAGAAATAGAGAGGGAAATGAAAATGAAATGAAACATTTTGAATCATTATTTTCAACGGCCAGTTTTGACAGAAAATACGTTATTATCTACAACATAGCATATATGGGGAGGAAGGTGGGTTGGTGGGCGAGGGGGGGGGGGGGAGGGGAGAGAAAACCATATCTGACACACATCATGAAATGCATAAAATAGAAACAAATAATCATTCAGTCAAACATAAACAACATTATGACTATAAGAGAGAGAGAGAGAGAGAGAGAGAGAGAGAGAGACAGACAGACAGACAGACAGACAGACAGACAGACAGTCAGAGAGAGAGAGAGAGAGAGAGAGAGAGACAGAGAGAGACAGAGACAGAGAGAGACAGAGAGAGTCTTGATTTCTGCAAAACCAAGCACAGCCGAAATCGCTTTATCTTGTCCTATTGTTTTTCTTCTTCTTTTATTTTAAATTTCTTTTCCTCACTAATTGCAATTCCAGCTCGTGTCTTTTCCCCCGTCAGTCTTGTCTTTCCAAACCATTTTGCTACCACTGCCGGATTTCGCGATACAAGCCGCCCCGTAAAGTCAAAAGTAAGCAGGTTCATTTTTCTCCGCTGCCGTGAACTTCATCCTCAGTAATAGCAAATGTATTTATGATACATATACGTCTGTGTCCCTGAAGCAGGGGGCCATCGAGTTTTCAAGAAAAAAACACTTGCTCAACGCCCTTTACTCACCTCAATAGCGCTAACTGACTCATAATTTTTACGATGCAGTATATTGAGAGCTTCGCTTTAACCCATTCGTGAAGTGCAGCATCCGGACACGCGGCTTTAAGTCGCGTGTCCGGATGCTGCACGTCTCGAATGGGTTAAATCAGTAATGGCAGGAGATGAATCGAATCTGAAAACTCAAGGACAAAAGGACATGTCCACTACAGAAGTCAGTCCATTAGTGAGACTTAGAACGACCAATCAACTTCCTTTCGTTTCAGTCCTACGATACGATATGCGGCTTAGATGGCTAGCGAAAAACGTTTCCTGGCGCAAGGAAGGTTACTCTTCACAGGCACGCGTTCTACTTGGAGCGGCCGGTATCGCTACATCGGGTATCACTATCGATTTCTGCCTACTGACGCAAAAAAAAAAAAAAAAAACATTAAAGAAATAAGTAATGTGTGCATTTACTTCGCATACACAATAGAAGTGGATTAGCGGCCGTTCCAAATGAATTTCTGATGTGCCGGTTGCATAAACAGCGACACTTTAGTGAATTGACGCAGCCGCCTCGAAGCGTTGACCGCCATCTTGTAGGCCTCGCAGCGAAAGCCGATGAAAGTGGGCTTCAAAAAACTGACATAAAAACATATTTTAGTTGTTCTTTAGCGATACTTGTTAACAGAGTCCACTTCTAAAATGGTCATCACTCTTAAATCTTACACGATATGGTGTCACATCAAGGATATTTAGGGCCTACACATAATCGACCTGCCAAAATCGTTTCGGGAAAACTGGCGACTCTGACGAAGACTGATTTCAAGTTACGACCGAAGTCGTACGAGTTCGTAAGGAAGTACACGCAGTCTGGTGACGTCACTAAGGAAACAAACTAACGAAACGCACTTCGTTTGTCTTCTAAGTCTCCTTATTGTGCTCACTAGTGTGAGTCTGGTTAGCTTTTGGTGTCTTCGACGCTGCTCTTGCTCAAGGGTTGTCAGTGCCTGATTAGCTTGGCACCTTCCAAGGCGCCAAGCTAATCTGGCACTACCCTTGAGCTGCAGAGGTCCGTCCATTTCCTGCATTCGTCACCGGCGGAAAAGAAATAGTTGAGTTATCAACGGGTGTGCCACGTGTGGGAACTGAAAACTGACCCTGACACCGTGACACGGTGTCAGAGGGGGTTGTCTTATGATGGAGCACCGGGTTCAGATCACAGTAATGACTTTATCATCTGCCGGGGCGGTGTTACTCAAGCAAGGGGTACCACACAGACAGTTTGATCTCTATCACTTTTGGGGGGCTTTTCTTTCTTCAGGGCTTGTTTTCTTATATTGTGTATTTTACCTCTTTATTTGTATGTACATTTCTACATTTAAAAAGTAGTCACACTTTTGCTGAAACAGTCTGATGTATAAAACCGAACATTCAAATTTAAATCTCCAGTAAACACTTATAAGTACAATCATGTAATATTGAAAATTAGAGACGTGCCACATTCGGGCACGCAACATAAAGCAGTACGTCAGTCATTCTCGAATGTGTCGTGCAACTGGCCAGTCAACTGGATGTGTGAACCTAAAAATTTAACAGACTTTCCTCGGATTAAGTTAATGATAATATAACCCTTTATACATAGGTGTGTGTGTGTGTGTGTGTGTGTGTGTGTGTGTGTGTGTGTGTGTGTGTGTGTGTGTGTGTGTGATGGTGTGTGTGTGTGTGTGTGTGTGTGTGTGTGTGTGTGTGTGTGTGCGTGTGTGCGTGTGTGCGTGTGTGTGTATTAACCGTAATTTGCAGCCTGACGAAACATTTATTTTTTATATAACTGTGAGATTTGTAATCACTCGCACGTCACACTCAGTCGAGTATGGAAGCATGTCTATTCATCAATGTCTTCTTGACACTTACGTTCTCTCTGCTGTCTTTCTGTGAGGGAAGCAGAGGTCCTCGGGCCGACGTCGGCCGCTGTGGGCCCCCGCGCGCCTATGCGGCTGACGTCGGCCGGAGAGAGTCTTTTGCTAATTGGGTGTTCTCTCCTCGTTCTAACAAACGCTATCATCTATCTGCAAGACTCACACAGTATTCATGAGCCCACGGCTTGGTGGTGGAGGAGGAGTGGGGCGGGGTGGGGGGGGGGGGGAGGGGGGGAGGAACGAGGGGGTCGGGGTCAAAATAAAGTTTTAACTCATTTGAGGCGTGCCGCCTCCGGATACGCGGGTTTAAGCCGCGTATCTGGAGGCGGCACGTCTCGAATGAGTTAAACGTTTTCTGAATGCATCTACTTCACAGGTTCTCAGTCAGGAGTGAAGGGCAAACGCGTTTCTTCACGATGGACAACCAGAGTACGATGCCTACCCTTCTTGTTCAACATATCAACTTAATTTGTTTTCCACCAACCAGGGAAATAGGTAAGTTATTTGCTACCGACACTGACAAATTTAACTAGGCGTTCAGTCAAATGCAACACTAACAGACAACAATTATTATAGTAACTGTGACAGTACGTGAAGCTCGAAAAAAAAGTCTCTCTCTCTCTCTCTCTCTCTCTCTCTCTCTCTCTCTCTCTCTCTCTCTCTCTCTCTCTCTCTCTCTTCCAGTATCCAGTCTAGCCTGTCTAATGAGGTCATGGATGACCTCCCAAGGGGACAAAACCCAGTGCGTCCGCTCCCCCGGGGTGCTATCGGGTGATTTCCCATGGGTCATTTCAGACTCTAATTTGTCCTTATCAGCCACGAGTTAGATCCCAATAAACCCTTTAGATCTGAGGACTGGCGTAAATGCGCCCAATCTGGGCAACTGCAAGAGCTCGCGAGAATCTATGCCTCTTGGGGATGGAATGGGTTCATGAGAATCTACGCCTTGAATGTTGTCGGCATGAAGTTGTTATCAATGTCCCTCCTCCTCCCAGGTGCACGCACACAACTGCACGCTTTGTGCACGCTCAAGTCATTGGAGTGGCCAGTCCGAGAAGAGTGAAGTGCGCGCGAGCACGTGCAACAAGTTCGCGACCTGGTATCCCATGCTAATAATCACACCAAGGCAAAAGGATGCCCCATATACGTGCCGCAAGCGGCTTAACACTTTCTACCACAGGACCGAAATCCCCCAATTTTGAAGCTGCCCTCTGAAGGACTGTATTAAAATTCTAGAGACAGATCGAGCATGATAGTTCAAGGGTGGTGTCAGAATAGCTTGGCGCCTATGGGCGCCAAGCTATTCTGGCACCACCCATGAACTATCATGCTCGATACATGTCTTATTGGGGCTGAATGAGTACAGCGGTGTATCCGAATGCAGCACGTCTCGAATGTGTTAATCATTTACCACATGCGACAGCTTGAAAGTTTGTTTCTTTCTTTGTTTGTGTGTACTGACGATGGATTTGAACTGATTTTTATTTATTTATTTATTTATTTATTTATTTTCAGAACCTGTGGAGACCTGTTCTGCTTTGCTTTTGATTCATGTAACGTCCAACGCGCGTTGTGTTTGCTGGTCTTCGAGACGAAAAGTCCAAACTGAATCACAGACCGGCAGCAAACAGTGTCTCGCATCAAGACTATGCTGCCAGTGCGCGGGCCAGCTAAGGCTGACGTCGGGCCGAGAACCTTTTGCTTACTAAGTTGATTTTTTTTCTTCAGTCTTCACAAATCTGTATTAAATTTAACACTACTGACAATATAACGCGGCGTCAGATCGCGATTAACCGAGGTCTCACTTTATAGAGGTTTACCTGTAAAGGGGTGGGGGGATTACGAGTTGTGTGACCGGCCAAGAGCGTCAATAGAATTTAGTCCGGGGCAAACAACTCGTGGTAACAGGAGCACTATGCACGTGCAACAAGACAGTAGCCCAGTCCAACTGCTAGGTAAGCAGAAGGACCAAACTCGACTGAACAACCCCTGACCTCCTTTACCCGAGCAACACATGCGTAAATGAACTAAAACAAGAGGCATAGATCCTCATGAGCCCCCGCATCTACGAGGACTCAACAGGATCTATGCCTCTTGCAGATGTGAATGGTTCATTAAACTTTACTGCTGAAACCGGCCAAGGCACACGGTAGGTGTAGGAGGCTAATTTTTAATCCGAACCCCGCGGCTTTCACAAACATTGGCTGGTGGGAGGGGGAGGGAAATTACCTTTTTCACCCCCTAACTGGCGAATTAGAGCCTAATAAGCCTCGCCAGCAGTAAGTCCGCGCATTCAGTTTCTCCCTCGTGTCAGTCTCGTAGGATCAACACACCGCTTCCTAGGATCAGGTGAACAGTCCCCGCTGAGCTACAGCGGTGCCACCCACTGAACAGTCAGTGTAAAGCCGCGAAAGAAGACAGTCTTGCGAGAAGCCGCGGCACAGATTCTCGTGAGCGTCGTCCCTGACCTGCCACTGCAGGCAAAAGACCGTAACTCCATTTGTGTGACAAGCAAGATTTTCATTGCATACTCACTGTGCAACAGAAAAAGTAGGGGATATTCAGATTCTAACTCATTCTACCCCAGACACACCACCGCAAGATATGGATCGACCATGATAGCTCAAGGGTGATGCCAGAATAGCCTTAACTCATTGTACCCCAAGACCGAAATCCCCAAATTTTGCCGTTGTCCTCTGAAAACTGCATTGCAGTGCAGGACACAGATCGGTTAACGTGAATGCTTGAGAATTTTCGAAATCGGCAAAAATCTTGAGTTATGCTGTTTGTCACAGGACCATGACTATCACAAGACAAATCAAAACATATTAAAAAAAACAACAACTAAACAACGTAACTTGTGACTTTTGCCATACGACCAAAATGCTATGTCCATGGCTCCCACTCTAACAACGTTATGCGCACACAAAAAAAGTAATATTGTGAAAATGTAGGCCAGGGACATAGCTAATCGGTGGCATAACTCATCACCTTGCCGATTTTGAAAATTTTCAACCATTTAACCCTTATCATTCGGAATACACCATTGTGTGAAATAAGTTTGACTAAAATAGTTCAAGGGTAGTGCCAGAATAGCTTGGCGCCTCTAGGCGCCAAACTATTCTGGCATCACCCTTGAACTAAAGCCATTGGTCTATATCCTTATCTGTAAGTACTCTAATGCAGCTTGCATATGGCAGTGTACAAAATAATTTGAAGCTTTTAGCCTCAGTGTGATATGGACTAGGTTGAAATCCCATACTTTTTTTTGCACCGTCATGATATTACAATGAAAATTTCGCATTTCACAAAAATGGAGTTACTGTCTTTGCCATCACAGGGCACAGAACATATTACTGAGATACAACCGTGCCACCCACTGAAAATTTAGTGTTATGAAAACAAGTCCGTAGTCTTGCAAAATGTATCTAGATCCTCATGAGCCCTCTCGACTATTTTATTGGCTGACTTTGCTTCCAAATTAACTCATTTTGCTCCAGGACCGAAATCCGCAAATTTTGAAGTTGCCCCCTGAAGGCTGTAGTACACTTCTGGAAACAGATCAGTCGAGTGTGATAGTTCAAGGGTTGTGCCAGAATAGCTTGGCGCCTATGGGCGCCAAGCTATTCTGGCACAACCCTTGAACTACCACACTCGATCCATGTCTTGCCGTGGCGTGTCGGAGTTGAATGAGTTAACGCCTTAAAAACTGCTGTTGGACCCCGATTGAGTTGTGAAATCTTTTATTATTCAGCACCGAAGATCTCCAGACGTCAAAGTAATTAACATGGACAACAACAGAAAGAAAACACGACATTAATGGCTTTCCCAATTCAAAAGTCTCTCGACAAAAATATACTCAGTCAGCATACACAAAATTTGACTTGGATGACTTTGAGTTCTGTTTCAGTTACTACAGAAAATTTTCAAAACGACAGGGCCGTTTGCACGCAATAAAGTGCGTTTGCATTTAAGACTTTATGTGGGCATGGAGATTGGTACGTTGTAAACGAGTCCCTCTATGAACCAGCAAAGATCACAATCATGATGGACTATGGCGATGCTAACCGCTTGGCTCTGCAAAAGACAGCAGCAACTCCATTGTATGAAAAGCAAAAATTTTATGAGAAGCCCCCTTTCAACACACATTGACTTTCTTCTTTGGGCGGCACTGCGACTAGTCCTTTGTTGTAATAATAATAATAATAATAATAATAATAATAATAATAATAATAATAATAATAATAATAATAATAATAATAATAATAATATCTTGAAGAAAACAGGGAGTGTCATATCAGTTTTAGTTCACGCGCCTGAAAAATCAGTTTACACCCCCAAAAAATCTGCCACTCAATCTAACATGCTACTTCACGTTGGGGTAAAAAGACAAGATATCCACGGGATTTGAAGGCATGCGTGAGTGTCAGCTCCCCACTCGTCCCCTTCCATTCCAAGAGACATAGACTCACATGAGCCCCTGCATCGCATAGGCTCATGAGAATCTATGCCTCTTGCTGACCAAATTTTTGTTTAAACTATACCTCACAGAACGGTGTTGTTTCGGGGTGTGGTGCGACTGGTGGTGTGGAAAACAAATTCTGAGCGTAATTTATGATGTGTGAATTTCAGATCTTACCCCCTCCCCGCGATACCAGGTATACCGGGTATATTCCCCCAGTAATTTATGACAGCATCAGTCTCAGATTACAAACGATAAACCCAGTTATCCGTCACCCATCGAACACTCTATCACCCACGTCTGACCGAGGAACATAGGTTTAAATAGGCGATAACAAAATTCCTGCAAATGTAACCCATGTTTTCAACTGCAACAAAAGTCAATCTGGTGCCGATTCTAAAGTGTGGAAACGCAAGAGGCATAGATCCTCATGAGTCCCCTCAATTGCGGGGGCTCATGAGGATCTATGCCTCTTGGAGACGGGGTTGGTTGTTTGCAGGTATTTTTATGGAGGTATCCGTTTGGCTTTTTGATCGTCCGATATGACGCCACGCTGGTTTAAAGCTGGCGAAAAATTAAAACGCACAGTTCCACCCCAGTGCATTATCTTACACGCACCACGCACCCCTCCGGAGCAACATAAAATTTGGCTGGCAAAATAAGTTCATTTTTGTAGTCGTGTACACACATTTTTTTTTCAAGTTAAATTTGGATATTTTTTTCTCACGTTTCAAAAATGAAATTTGTCATGAGAAAATCCGTTGACTGATCTTTTGCTGGTCTTCGATACAAAAGGGCCAAACTAAATCACAGACCAGCACACAGTGGCTTGCATCAAGACTATGCTGCCCGTGCGCGGGCCAGCTATGGCCGACGTATGATTTCCATCCGATGATTTCCGTTAGCTGTTAAAGAAATCTAAGAATCTAATTAATCGGTCAGTCTGATGGATGGATGGATGGATGGATGGGTGGATGAGCAAACGAAGTCTAATCATTTATTTTTCCCCACCATACAGGCGCCGTCCTAATCATGCACTACTCACTACCTATCACGTTCCATACATCTCCTTTCAGTTGACGCCCCTGGAACTGTGAAGGAGTTGCCAAGTTTACGACGAATCTTAACTCGCAAAGAATGACTTTGAAATGTCTGTCAAAATGATGATTAGTCAGCGTACACAGAAATAACTTTCACAGTTCCGACAGCCCGCTTCCGTGCTTGCCGTCTGAGGTATAAGCAGTCTCGAACACTCGTCGGCGAAACACCCAAAGACCTCGTCCGCGTGAAAATGCACGATACACAGTGTCTATCAGCAAGAGGCATCGATTGTCATGAGCCCCTGCGGAGCAGGGGCTCATGAAAATCTATGCCTCTTGGAGATGGAATGGTATGGGGCAGAACTGTGAAGCAATGATGTCAGGGTCTGTCGTTATGTCTACAAATCACCTTGCACCGACAGCGCCAAGTTGGATCGTTTTCATGTCCACAGCGGGGATGTTTATCTCACGTGCTGAAGTTTCAAATACACGGGAAGAAAATATCCTGCGTATTTTACATTTATGGCTGTTTTTGAAGCGCAGAGACGTCGGCCTATTTAGACGTATGCAGAATAAATACGAAGTGTACGCACATGTACATTGCAGTTCTCCGTGATTTCAAACGGTGGCCGTAAAAATAAGCACGCCGGCGAAAAGAAGCACTGTGCATGTTATATTGTGTTGCTCTTTCTAATATCGATTGAAAACTGAGGAACACTTGAAGCGTAACACAGTGTGCCACGAGTCCCTTTGTTGTTTTTTTTTTTTTTGTTGTTTTTTTCAGTTTACTCCTTCAGAGGTATCACTCACAAATACCTCACTTCAGTCCTGTTTTCTCTAGGGGAGCTGGGTGGCTCGGTGGTAACAGTGTTCTCCTCTCGACCGAAAGGTCGAATCCAGCTTGGGTCAAACTTTGTTCAGACCCTTTTTTGGTGCCCCGTCTTTGAAATCATCTTCGTGGTGGACAAAAGACTCTAAACATTTAACTCTTTTTTTTTCTCTCTCTCTCTCTGCGGGAGTGTGCGAGTAATAGGCCTAGTCAGAGAACAAATCCTGGGGATTGTACATACCCGTGTATTGCTGTTTTGTGAAGCGCACCTGCTATTTTTGAAGTGCAAAACATAGATAAATCAAACAAGATTTGGACTTTCAAAAAATTGGGAATGGCTCTTTTCTGAACATAATCCCTTGAATCAAATAGATTAGGGGATCACACTAGTAGAGCGTGAATGAAGGTTATGTGATGCTAAATTAGTACAGCTCACATTGAATGTGCAGGGATCACTCACATCGGTCAGCGTACTCCCAAAACTGACTTCTAAACCCAACCCACGCAGGTTAGCTCATTCAAATAGTAGTTGTAGTTATTGGGGTTTAACGCCGAGCAGGCGACTAAGGCCATCTCACGGCGGGATGGGTAAAAAGCTGGTCAGCCAGATTAAAAGCAAGAGACAAGATGTAAATATATCTTAAAAAGATGTCAGGCTAAAATGTCGCACGAGTCTTTAAAAGAAATGTCTACTACAGACTCTCAAAAAGGGCACAATAAAGAAATTCACAGTCTATGAATGCTCAGATCTTGTTAAAAATATTGCATTCTCTCAAGAAATTGAAGATTTTGTCCGGGGAAACATCCCGAAACAAAACCTTCAAAGAGTCTGCAAGGCGCCTCGTATCAATAGATGCGGAAGTGTCGTATAGCCTTGCCGCCGGCGGCAACGCTTTACGACACTTTCGCAGCTATTGATGCGGGGCGCCTTGAATGAGTTACGGTCCGTTTCAGGTTCTTTCATCTTTCGCCCCAACACGTTTTAGCAGGAATTAATCAATCGGTCAGTCTCTCTTCCACTAACGCCCAGATGCCAATAAGATTATCGCCGTTGGATGGCATCGTTAGGTTTGAACCCAAACCCCTCTAGCTTGAGGGCTGTTTACAATTTTTATCGCCGTTTGATGGTGTCGTAAGGTTTTGAACCCCAAACCCTCCAGCTGCAGGAACATTTTAAATTCTACAGAATTGAAAACGGTCTTCAACCTCAAGGGTTTCGCTTCAAACCTCACGTTTAGAATTTAAAATGGCCCTTAAAGCTGAAGGGTTTTGCGTTCAAACCTAACGAAGTTTAAAATTGGAAACGGCCTTCACGCTGGAGGGTTTCGGGTTCGAACCTCACGACGCCATCAAACGGCGATTGGTCTTGTTCAAGTTCGCAGTTGGGCCTTAGTGACTGAGAGAGATGGACTGATTGATGCCTTCTTAAACGTGCTGGGATGAAAGATGAAAGAATCTGACACGGCCCACAAGTGGAGAGTTTCGGGTTCACAACCTGACGTCACGACGCCATCAATGGGCGATCATGGGGCCAGCATCCAGCATTTATTTCATGTAGGTGGCACAATAAAGCTCAGCGGGGATGGGTTAGAATAAAATCTTCTAAGAGACTGGGCTTCGGCCAGCTCTTAAATATGTCCAAGAGGCATACATGTTCATGTGCCCCTGCAGTCGCACGGGCACATGAAAATCTGTGCCTCTTGAGATGAAGCAGTAGTAGCACGAACCGTTGCTGCGATGTCGAATTTGATTCTCCAATAAAATAGAATAAATTAGAAACGTTTCTAATACGCTTATTAATCCCGTGGGTGTCGGTAGGGGTTTTAGTCGTGATGATTATTCAGTGTTTGAACACTGAAGGGTTGCTTGAAAACTACAAGGGGAATATTGCCGCAGTTCAGTGTGGCAGAAGTTGTTGGTCAAGTTATTTGGGTTCAAGAGTGCCGACAAGACAAAATACCATTTTAACTCATTCTACCCCAGACACACCAGAGGAAGATGAGGATCGACCATGATAGTTCAAGGGTGATGCCAGAATAGCTTGGCGCCTATGGGCGCCAAGCTATTCTGGCATCACCCTTGAACTATCATGGTCGATCTGTGTCCTGCACTGCAATGCAGTCTTCAGAGGACAACGGCAAAATTTAAGGATTTCGGTCTTTGGGTAGAATGAGTTAAATCCTAATGAACGCAGTGACGATGACTTTAACCCATTCAGCCCTGACGAACTACAGCAGGAGATGGCACTGGCACTACCCTTGAATTATCATGGTCGATCCATCTCCTGCAACAGGTGCGTAGTCGTTAGATGACGCCTCCAAAATTTGGGAAATACGTGCATCGGGCTGAATGAGTTAAATAAGCAATGATACAGACGCATAATGACAACAGGATACATCTAAGAAATATAAGATGCTTTTAGAACTTTTCAAAAACTGCAAAATAAATTAATAATCTCTCTCTCTCTCTCTCTCTCTCTCTCTCTCTCTCTCTCTCTCTCTCTCTCTCTCTCTCTCTCTCTCTCTCTCTTTCTCTCTCTCACACACACACACACACACACACACACATGAACGCACGCACACACGCGCGCGCGCGCGCACACACACACACACACACACACACACACACACACACACACACACACACAAACACACACACACACACACACACACATACACCCAGGCCACAGAAAAAAAGTTCTCATTTACAGCGGCAGCTTTTTCTTTGATTCTGAGCTTGAGGCCTGCCTTTTCACTTAATACCCAAACTATCCCGGGAACTGACAAGCCGCCATAAATTGCCCAATATAGTCCTCACAACTACCGCCTTCACACTACGGCGACTCAACATGCGTCAGTATTTTTTTTTTTTTTTTTTTTTTTATTTTTGTGCTTCACGGCAAATATTTACATCCTTTGAAAAAATAAGTGAATGTGAAGAAAATCGCGGAAAATTGTAGCTGTAGCAAACTGGATTTTAGAAAACATAAATGTATAAATAATTTTTTTAAACCCTACAAGATCTGCTGAAAATCTACCAATGAACATAGAAAAAAAAAAGTTAAATGTTTAGGGCTTAACGTCTTTTGTCCACCACGAGGGTGATTTCAAAGACGGGGCAACGAAAAAGGGTCTGAGCAAATTTTGACCCAAGCTGGATTCGAACCCGGGACCTTTTGGTCTTGAGGCAAACGCTTTTACCACCGAGCCACCCAGCTCCCCTACCAATGAACATAGAGGGCCTACTGACGCTTCAATGTAAATGACCAGTGTCAATTATTATTGTACAGGCCTGAACTTGTACAAATAAAGAAAACTGAACAGGTAAACAAATAAACAAACAAATGACAAACAAACAAACAACAAACATATTCAAAATAGCACAATACCATAAACATAACCCTTTGGGTGTCGGCAGCGGTTTTTGTGATTGGGTGATTCCTGCGGGAATCATAGTGACAAAAACCGATACCGACAGCCGAAGGATTAAACCATCCTGCAATGTTTACCCGTGTACATCCACGTAAACACATTTCACTTTGAAACTGACTATGACCGTAAGATTTATTTGGTTCGAGGATTCAACTGCAGTCAAAGCTCCCTAGTGTGGAGGACCCTTTTCATAATAAACACACAAAAAAAAATAGTTTTCCGTTCGCGGGTACGAAGGAGTAGATATTTTCCACACTCGGGACGAACCACGGGTAAAAAAATCCAGCTCCTGTACGGCTAAAAAACAAACCCGAGGAAGGCTAAAACACACGCTAGGCTAAAAGTCCTTCCACTAGCTCCCCCATCTGTAAGTCGCATAGATTTTCATGAGCCTTTGCAGCTGCAGTTTTTCGAGAGGATTTACGTTTATTGCTGAGGACTTTTGTCTCACATTTCGACTTCAGAGGCGGAGAAAGTTGTCGACGGCTAAAAAAACGAGAGCAGCTCTCCGTTCGCCATGTTTGTTTGTTTGCCCCGTCTATCGGCGACCTGCGCTCCTAGCTTTGTTTATGGGGTCTGCCCCTCTAATTGTTTTATGTCATCGCTCATGTAAGGGTGACTGAACAGTGCTTCCCATATCCAAGAGTCATAGATCCTCACAAGCCCCTGCTGTCGCAGGGGCTCGTGAGGATCTATGACTCTTGCTATTCTCATTTCTTACATCTGTGCCCCCTCGAATCGTTTCGCCGACCGAGCCCCTGTAATTGTTTTGAGTTTGCTCGAGTGACAGTGTGTAAAACATATAAAGAAGGCCTATAGGCCAAAGAAATTTTAAAAAGCGTTCCAGAACAGACACGATCGCTCCATTCCCGGCGGTTCTGCTTCGGGGTGGCGTCATATTCAGTCATACAATTAACCCTTTTAGCCCCGGGACCCTGCAGCAGGAGATGGATTGATCATGATAATTCAAGGTTAGTGCCAGATGAGCTTGGAGCCTGAAGGCGCCAAGCTCATCTGGCACTAGCCTTGAATTATCACGATCAACCATCTCCTAAACGTGGTACATAGTCGTTAGCCAACACCTCCAGAATTGGACAAATGGGACCTTGGGGCTAGAAGGGTTAGTGTACGCCGTCACCCAGGCGATGGAAACCTAATGTTGGTATTTTGTAAACGAAGACGCGCGGAATATGAAAAATAAATATTTTGACTGAGGAAACTGGAAGCGCGTTCAGCTCCTGATGATTCTTGACTCATTTTAACCCATATCATTCGGAATACACCAGTGTGTGAAATATGGTTGACTAAAATAGTTCAAGGGTAGTGCCAGAATAGCTTGGCGCCTCTAGGCGCCAAGCTATTCTGGCACCACCCTTGACTGAACTAAAGCCATTGGTCTGTATCCTTATCTGTAAGTACTATAATGTAGCTGACATACGGTAGTGTACAAATTTGAAGCTTTTAGCCTCAGTATGATATGGGTTAAAATCCACCCACACTTGCACGCACGCACGCACTCACGCACGCACACACAAACCGCAAATAGCGACTATAGGTCTCGGGAAGCTGACGTCATCTTGCTAGTCGTGGCGGCGGCCATCCGTGAGAGGATTCGCGATAAGGCTCTCATAGAAAAATCGCTGTCAGGAAAAAAAATGTCAGGAAAGTCCTGACGTGCTCTAGGCAATAACAGCAAGTCTTGCCATCACCGCAGGAAACCGCTAACCAGGATCTGTTTTTGTTGTTTCTAACGAGGAAGTGACATGAAGAAAAACGTGTTGAAACACTACTTCGCTACTATCTTAAGACTATTCTATCCTCTTAAGCTGTCGGCTGACGCGCCGATGCTGCTAGGCAACGCGGGGAACTGCCCGAGCCCTATAATGACGAGAAAAAGAAATGCGACATTTTGGAATCATCGGAAACACTAACGTGTTTCCGATGATTCCTAAAAATGTCGCATTTGTTTTGCTCGTCAGTGTACATTAGACTAGTCTTCTTATGCTATACTGCCATGAGCCAAAATGCGTTTCCCTAAGATTAGAACCATTCTCCTACAAGAAATGGGAACTCTACAACATTCTGCAATGTTTCAGAATCGTCGGTATTACATTGTGCCAAAAATGTAACAGTGGATAACATTGAGGGAAAAAAACAACCAAACAAACAAAAACAAAAACCCGATTGTGGTGAAGAGAACAACCCAACAATGAAAGAAACACCCCGCCTTAGGAAAAAATAGTAACAGCATGATTTATTTATTTTTTAGTATATATTAATACAGATAAATTGCAAATTGTGTACTTGCTTGTATGTCTTTTTTTTTAGACTTACAAACAAGTAAACCAATTTGCAACTTATCATAGTTTTCGTTTAGGGAAGACTGACACAACTTTTTCCATCACGAAAAGATGATTTGCAAATTGTGTACTTGCATGTCTATTAAAATGGTTTGAAGCATAATTACACACTTTAAATGAAATTTCTGAGCTCAGCGTCAACTTGAAAATTAACGTTCACACAACACTGGTCATAAGGCTGATACATCAAGACCTGAACCAAAGTGAACTAAACAGCTCCACCAACGTCTCATCAAAACGAGAAACAAACGCGAGGAGGGGATACGAGTTGAAAGGAAAATGCGGCGGCTTTTTAACACTTCTTGCTTGGTACCGCAAACTGGAAAAAAAAAAAGAAGGAAAAAAACCGCAAAAGGGGCAAAAGAACCACGCAAAACTCTTAGCAAATTAGCGTGTCAAAGCATAGCGAGGGGCTCCCTCCATGAGCACAAATTGACAGTAAGGTCTAAAAAATGTGCAACGCCCGAAAACGTGCCATAGAATCCCATCCCATCTGCAAGAGGCATAGATCCTCATGAGCCCCCGCAATTGCGGGGGCTCATGAGGATCTATACCTCTTGCTGGCTTCAAATTTTGTTAATTTTCTTTGTGTTGTCCGTCACTTTTTCACTAAAAATAAAATTCATTTGCGATAGGCATAGATTATTATAAGCCCCCGCAGATGACAGCGGGGGGCTCATGAAATTCTACATCTCTTGCAGACCTGAAATTACATTAAGTTTGTGTCAGTTGAGTCACTGATGCATGCACTGAAAAAAAAAAAAAAAGACACGCGCCACCCTTGCTGAGGCACATTTTAAACTATTTTACACAGTCGGAGGAGGCCAGCAAACTTTCTCACGGCGACTGACGGACTATTGAGTGTCTCAAGGTGGGTGGGCATCGGGCGTAAAAAAAACTCAACGATACGTTTTTGCTGCAAAGCGTAAGTCCGTATTCGTTTTGTGGGCAACGTATCGTATCAGAGGCCCATATAACCTTACGGCGCTTCCACGGCCAAATGTTAAATTCACTTTTAAAAAAAAAACTCATTCGAGGCATGCCGCACACGGATGGCGGCTATTCGCCGCGTATCCGTGTGCGGGCAAGTCTCGAATAAGTTAAACTCTTCTACAGAGTACACTTTAACGCGTTCTCTGCCACAAGTTCTGAAATCTTTGTTCATTCTAGAACCAAAAGCCACAACAGTCAAAGAAGTATGGATGCAAATTGGTCACAGCAAGAAGCATAGATCCTCATGAGCCCCCGCGACTGCGGGGGCTCATGAGGATTTATGTCTCTTGCATTTGGGCCTTTTCACTTTTTTCTCGATCAGTGAAGGGGCTAACTTCCCTTACAAAATTAGTCGCTTCGCTTACGGAATTAATGGTCGGATAATTATAGTAATGCTTTTTCTGAGGTATCGACCACTGTTTGTGTATAGAAAAATACTCCGCCAAAAATAAACTTCAGATACATCAACAACGAGGTTTTGTGTTCAGTGGCATTTTATTAGTATCAAAGGGGAGGAAATCTAAGATTTTTGGATTGAGAGTTGTGTACCCTAACCGGCCCTGAGTGTCCATCATACCTGTTGACGTTCGGAGCCCCTATCTTCAGTCAGGGTCCAGTGGTTGTATGAGAAGATTACTGTACTTGGTGATGTAATCATAGACATTGTGATGAAGCTCACAAACCAGATAATTGAGGCTAGCGCTGGCAGAATTGTACACAAACCAAGGGGAATCACTCAGCGCTGGACAGACAAACAGTTAGATCCGGGCCCTGCCCCCGCCTATCAGGCACCTAAAGGGATGTAGATGATCGCCTTCTTCTATACCTGCGTATTTCTCTGTGGGCTGGCGAATGGGTGCCTGATAGGCGGGGGCAGGGGATCTAACTGTTTGTCTGTCCAGCGCTGAGGGATTCCCCTTGGTTTGTGTACAATGGTGATGAAGCGTGGCGGGTGATTGATCAGCCCTGATATATAACAAACATATTGACTTACACTGGTAGTAAGAGTCCGAAATAGCTCAGGCGGTTAAACGTCGGAGCAGGAGAGCGAAGGGAATCGCCGGGTCGTGGGTTCGCATCCCGTCCCGGCCCCGGTAGCTGGACTCACAATCCAGGGGAAAAAACGGATTTGTTCAATAGCATCTCCGTTGAAAGGTCCTGGTAAATCAAAGTGGCACAGTTGAAGTGCGCCTGAGTTGATCAGTGTTCAGGTCGTACTCCATAGGCAATAGATTTCCCTGGACCCCATAACCCGTCCGTCAAGGCCGTCCATGATCACCTCGGTGCTGTGGACGTTAAACCCGAACTAACCAACCAACACTGTTAGTATGAGCTTTGTGCTTCGATGCTGTTTATCAGATTCAGTCCCGACACACCACAGCAAGATATGGATTGACCATGATAGTTCAAGGGTGGTGCCAGAATAGCTTGGCGCCTATAGGCGCCAAGCTGTTATGGCACCACCCTTGAACTATCATGGTCGATCTGTCTCCTGAATTGCTATGTAGTCCTCAGAGGACAACTCCAAAATGTGGGTATTTCGTTCCTGGGACACAATGGGTTAACGCAAAAGCAATCAGGCGCTATCCTCAACCTTAATCCCCCTTAACTCACTCTACCCCAAGACCGAAATCACCAAATCTTGAATTCGTCCTCTGAAGACTGCTTTGCAGTGCAGGACACAGATCGACCATGATAGTTCAAGGGTGATGCCAGAACAGCTTGGCGCCCATAGGCGCCAAGCTATTCTGGCATCACCCTTTAACTATCATGGTCGATCTTTATCTTGCTGTGGTGTGTCTGGGGTAGAATGAGTTAACCGCCGAGAAAAATCTGAACCACGTCCATCTGAAAGAGGTGTAGATCCTCACGAGCCCCCGCAATTGCGGGGGCTCGTGAGGATCTACACCTCTTGCTGAAACCACTTTGTATCCATGTTTCTGTGGAGGCTGGGGATCTCTCACGGTGAATTTACAATGATATCCAAAAACAAAATCATACGCGTTCCCAGTGGCACGGAAGGAGTTAAACGGACGACCCGTTTTCTACACTTGGCGCTGGAAGCGAAAACGATAACCTCCTAATTCCACGAAGGAGTCGCGTTCACAAGAAATGCTACGACACATCTTGAGTAAAGTTAACGGGGTAAATAGTTTCGTTTTATGCCTTCTCCCCTATACCTTGGCACTATTTCTTCTCTTCATTGCACGAGTTTTAATTAGACTCAGCACGCTACTGCCCCCCTCGAACGGAGGATGAAGGTTGTGAATGGTAGGCAGCGAGAGGCATATATTATCAAGAGCCCGCCTGCAGTCGGAGGGGCTCATGAGAATCTATGTCTTTTGCAGATGTCAGTTAGACGGCAGTTCACTGCAGAGGGGAGGAAATCCAGGGTCCCCCGTGCCTCGATAGTGTCGAGTGATAAGATTCGTGTTTACAAACAAGGCGCGCCCTTTGCGCCGTCATAATGACGTAATCAAAAGCTAAATGACGATGACGCCATCAAATGTGCGCAAACATGCCTGCAACGTTACGAGTCAGTCTCGGATCGCGTTTCCGGTTTCTACTCTCGACTCGAGAACAGCTCTGCCGCCGTCACCAGTGATAAATCTCGTGAACCCTTGACGATACATGGTCAAATCATTACGTACTTTACATTGCTGCTATGCACAATGGCATATTTTTCTTGTCTTCGTTTTTTTTTAATGTGGAAAAATAAATAAATAAACATTGGTATGCCTAACACACAGCGTTAACACCAGTTCGTGCTCACATACTCCCCCCTCCGCATCATTTGACGCGAACTGAGCAAATGTGATCAGTCAACAGCCGAAAATGTTTCAGAGTTGAGCGACCAGCCTTTTGAGAAATCTCCTGTCATTACAGTCCATCATTAACTCATTCTACCCCAGACACAACACAGCAAGATAAGGATCGACCATGATAGTTCAAGGGTGACGCCAGAATAGCTTGGCGCCTATGGGCGCCAAGCTATTCTGGCATCACCCTTGAACTACCATGGTCGATCTGTGTTCTGCACTGCAACGCAGTCTTCCGAGGACGACTTCAAAATTTGGGGATTTCGGTCTTGGGGTAGAATGAGTCAAGGTGGCTACAGCCACATAAATGATGTTCTTTAATGACAGGTGACACTACTGACCCTTCATTACTTCTCTCCAGAGAGCCCCGGTGTTTCAACGATCACTTTACAAACAGCACCGGTCTTTTAAGACCACATTTTTCTTTAAAAACAAAGGTCACTGTCTGCTCAAAACAGGTTCCATTGTACAGTCTTACTGTCCGAGGTCAGCTCCATTAACATCACACCATGGAGAAAACACTCCGTACCATAGCCCTACAGAGCCTTCCTGAGCGAGCGTAATTCCTGCGCAAAGCCATAAGCAAGGTGCTCCGCAACGGAGGAGCACCTTGCTTATGGCTTGCGCAGGACTAAGCTCATGCAACTGGCCCCAGCAACTGGCCCCAGCAGTGGTGAAGTCTTCGCCAGTAGCGAAACGTCTTCGGGCGGCCCACGACGGCTGCAGTGGGCCCGCGCACAGCCGCGGTGCGCGGGCCCATTGCGACCGTCATGGGCTCGAGGGCGCCTTACTGGACAAGCATTGCCCAGGCTAACAGAAGGCAAGACTTTCAAGTTCAGCCCACGTAATCAAATTTCAAATATAAACGATTTGAATTGCCAAAACTTCAGTAGTTCGCTTGAGCTTGCCCTTAGCACCACGTGAATGTTCTGTGCTTATGTAGAGTGTGTGAGTGAATGCGCGTGTTTCACGTGAGCGTGCTTGTTGGGTTCATCTTTGCGGCGGTGATTTGAGCCGATTTTTAATTAGGATAAAGCGCCTATGTAATGCGCTGATTTGTTATATTTATTTATTTATTAGACAAGACTGACAATTCAGTCCACACCGTTCTTACGTACCACTGGGACCGGCTCAGGTTGTAGAGCGTCGGACACTCGATCGTGAGGTAGTGGCGGGGTTCGAGTACCGGTCGGGTCAAAATTTGTACACACCATATTCGGTCCCCATCTTTAAAATCACCTTCGTGGTGTCAAAAGACGTTAAGCCCTGAACGTTTAACGATTAACGGTTTTCGTGCATACCATGCCAGACTGATGTTAGCGCCCCAGGTTGCGGTAGACCTGTGTACTTTATCTCCCTTGCCGATTGCGAAATTTTACGAGCGTAATCCGTGCGGCCCAGCATGAACGCCCATGCCGAAAATTCGCTTTTACTCACAAGCTATTTCGGCTTTTATAAGTCAAAAGTCAACTCAAATTTCTCCATGTTAATTTAAATCTGCCTTCTTTTTTTAACCCTTTACATCCTGATACACTAATGCCTGAAATTAATTTGACCATGACAGTTAAAGGGTGGTGCCAGAATAGCTTGGCGCCTAAGACGCCAAGCAATTCTGGCACCACCCTTTAACAAAAATGGTTGATCTTTCTCTTAATCTGTAATGTAGCCTTCATAGGACTATAAGCACATTTTAAAAAAAAAATCAGCCTCAGGATGTAATGGGTTAAGAGGGGTGGGGTGAGAGAGGGGGTGAGACCCGGAGGGGGAGGATGGTATGGTATGGTATGGTATGGTGTCTCCGAGGCGCACATATCCATCTAATTAAAGATGCTCACAAGGCGCCGTAGGGATGGAAGCTGAAGCTTTGAAAGCCAGCTGCTACTAAGCGCTGCTTTATGTGCAAACCTCCACCCTACTATTAACTTCGGTGCATGTAATATATTTCTGTTTCCATTTCACCGGCCCTACCGGGCACGTTTGGAATAGTGGTAATGGGATTTTAAACGTGCGCACTTGATGATTATGCATGCTGTACACACGAAGGCGAGACAGGCAACCGAAAACCGAGTCTGTATATAAATTTGACTCGATGGGAATAAGGAAAAGTCCACATCCCATTCCTGCTCACCAGGGGATTCGTACCCGGGATCTTACGACTGCCTCTTGGCTTGACTTCGCGAACGAAGATTTTATAGGAGTTGCCCACGACGTCTGCAGGCTTGTTCGTGGCTGCGGAGGCCAATCCGAGACAGGCAGGCTCGACCGCAGTGGCTGCAGGGGAAGGTATGGCCAGGGTTCTGAGCTGCGGCATCTCTGTTTTTTTCTCCTGAGCCGCTTGTCCTTAAGGCTAGCTCTGTGAGAGTCCTCAAAGGAGACAGCTGCCTTGTAAATGGTGGAGCGCCAGGTGTCACGGTCCGCAGCAAGCGAAGACCACTGGTGGTGGTCGATTTGGCAGGCACTAAGTGACTTCTTGAGACAGTCTTTGTATCTCTTCTTTGGTGCCCCTCTGTCACGGTGTCCAGTAGCAAGCTCGCCGAACAGGGTGATCTTTGGTAGGCGATGATCCTCCATCCTGGAGACATGCCCCGCCCAGCGGAGCTGTGTCCGCAGCAGCAAAGCCTCGATGCTCACAGTTTCAGCCTGTTCAAGGACCTCGACGTTGGTGACATAGTCACTCCAGTGAATGCCCAGGATGGTACGCAGGCAGCGCTGGTGGAAGCGTTCGAGGAGTCGTAGTTGGCTGCGGTAGAGGGCCCAGGACTCGGAACCATACAGCAGGGTGGTGAGGACGACAGCTCTGTACACGCTGATCTTGGTGCCTGTTTTCAGCTGTTGATTGTGCCACATCCGCTTGAAAAGTCGCCCGAAAGCGCTGTTCGCTTTTGCCAGCCTGCTGTCAAGCTCCTTGTCCAGCTTGGCGTCCGACGTGATAATGCAGCCAAGGTAAGTAAACTGGTGCACTGACTTTAGTTCAGACTCGCCAATGGTGATGTGAGGAGGGCGATACACTGTCTTGGGTGCCGGCTGATGGAGGACCTCTGTCTTTTTCAGACTGACCTCGAGTCCAAAGAGCTGGGCAGCATCTGCGAAGCAAGACGTGATGCGCTGCAGGGCTCTCTCTGTGTGTGCAACGAGGGCAGCATCATCAGCAAAAAGCAGCTCACGAATCAGTTGGTCTAGGGTTTTCGTGTGGGCCTGCAGTCGTCTGAGGTTGAACAGGCTGCCATCGAGACGATACCTGATGTACACTGCATCGTCATCATCGAGGTCCACTGTGGCCTGCTTCAACATCATGCTAAAAAAGATGGTGAAGAGGGTCGGTGCCAGCACGCAGCCCTGCTTTACGCCGTTGAGAATAGGGAATGGTTCCGAGAGGTCATTGTTGAGTCTGACCTGGCCTTGCTGGTCCTCGTGTAGCTGGACAATCATGTTGAGGAACTTTGGGGGACAGCCAAGTCGCTCCAGGATCTGCCACATGCCTTGCCTGCTCACAGTGTCGAACGCTTTTGTTAGGTCGACAAATGTTACGTACAGACCTTTGTTCTGCTCGCAGCGCAGTGTCTTATCCACTAAGCTACGTCCCCAGAATGAGTGGGTGTCGAGGTTGGTAAAGTATAGAAAATAGCATGTTTTTTCCTACTCTAACAGAACGGAATTAATAATCCTCTATCTCGGAGACAAAAAAAGAAAGACAATTAATAAATAAAAATAAGAAAGACAGAGAGAAAAGAAAAAGAAGAGAGAGAGAGAGAGAGAGAGAGAGAGAGAGAGAGAGAGAGAGAGAGAGAGAGAGAGAGAGAGAGAGAGAGAGAGAGAGAGAGAGAGAGAGAGAGATTAAGAGAGAGAGAGATTAAGAGAGAGAAAAAAAAATTACGTGTCACGAATTAAAAACCCGTGTCCCCTCTCTCCATCTAAAGATGGGGAATTTCAAGAATCCTATCTGCACCTTTATCTAAAAGCATTAATAATTAGTTTTGTAACCCTGTAAAACATTTAACTGCTCACGTATTCGGTGGTAATAATGATTTTTCTGGGCCCGTTTTATTGCGAGTGTGGTAAATTCTCTACAAGTTCATGAGTCAGCTATCTCTTCACAAGTCCTTTATATCTGCAAGAGGCATAGATTCTCATGAGCCCCTGCTTCGCAGAGGCTCATGAGAATCTATGCCTTTGCCCAGCGGTCGGGGGACCACATTTTGATAGGTTTTAAGACACTCAGACGTAGGGAGGGGTGTGCGTTTAAGCTTACAAGTGGAATAAAATTTTCTGTCAGCATTTCTTGGTGGTCCTAATCGCTGATCCGGCTCCACCCAAAAGTTGACTACTCTGCCCAGTGGATGGAAAAGACAGTAACTCCATTTTTGTAAAACAACGCAAATCTTGCTTTTCACAAAAATGGATTTACTGCCTTTTTTTCTTTTTTGTTTGTTTGTTATTTAACGAAAATCATGTTTTTCACATTAATGGATTTACTGTCTCTGTTTTGCCTTCAAAGGGTGGTAATCTCAGTGGATGATAATCGTGTCTTTCACGTTTTTACATTACAATTTTACGTTACAATTTTATTAATCGTGATCGATTACTTTTTCACTTTTGATCTACATTTTCAACATTGTGTTTTCTTTTTTGCGATATAGATTTTTTTAAATCGGATTTTGTCTGACTCGTCGAGAGAAATATATCTTTCACAGCAGAATATTATGAGCTAGAGTCCCCGATCACCTATGTGCCAGTGAGACATTAAAATGGATATAACGAACGAACGATATATTATGAGCTTAAAGAATTAAGTGAATTGTACACTGTTTAAAAAAATCTCAAAGAAAAAAATAAACGAGAGGTAGTTTTTTCAAAGAAAGAAAAGAAGTCATACCTCACTCTAAAATAAAATGTGAAATCGGAAAGTCAGAATAAAATCTTGGGGAACCTTATATTTCTGTATTATCTTTTAACTCATTCATACAGCCAGCACGGAGCCGCGTGTCGAATGCAGTACGTCTCTAATGTGTTAAACTCTTATACCCACTGTACTTAAGTGGTGTTCACATGGACGATTTCTCACCGATTTTTGTCGGGCAACAATTAGCCGACAAAAGTTTCCACCTGTTCACATGGGCGTCTTTTGTCGTTTTGGAGTTGGCCGACAATTGCCAGATGTCGGTGGGGAGTTGGCAGCGAGTAGAGCAATGCTCGACTTTCCACCGATTTCCCACCAACTCCAAGCAAGCGGGTTGTTTCCTGATCGACGATTGGTTAGAACTAGCCAATCAAATATGATTTTGTTTTCAATATTCAGTCAACCTGTTGTCGAGTTCATGGGGTGATGCCCCTTTGACCGAGGTGTGCCGAGTGTCGACGGAACAGCACGAAGTAGCGAAAGTTGGTGGCGTGTCGCTGGAAAGTCGTCGCAAAATTGGTGAGCGTTCACATGGGCAACGTCGTGTTGGCCAATTGTTGCCCGACAAAAATCGGTGAGAAATCGTCCATGTGAACACCACTTTATACCCATTCTTATACCCCAAACTCATTGTCCAAAGCTGTCGGTTCGATTCCGAGACTCACATTTCAAATTTTAAAAAAAATATTGTTTGTGTATGTCGGTATGTAATCGTCCATTCATGGATGCTTTGAGCACAAGGTCCAACATAATAGGCCAGCACACATTTAACCCCTTGACCGCTACTGACGATACAGCTCGGCTGTATCGCCTGAGTAGCGGACAAGGGGTTAAATCACATAACAGGGGGAGCTGTGTGGCTCAGGTGGTAGAGCGCTTGACTCTCGTCCGAAAGATCGCGGGTTCGAACCCAGCTGGGGGCGAAATGTGTTCAGATCCTATTCGGTGCCCAGTCTTTGAAATCACCTTCATGGTGGACGAAAGACGACAAGCCCTAAACGTTTAACATTTTAACATGGCACGGCGGAGCTACGTCCAGTCAAAAATAATAAAATGACGTAAGATAAAACGTTATTTCAATCTGCGGCATGCCAGTCATACATATCTGTGAACTGTGAACCGTTAAACGAACAAAATGACATGTAGGTAAATCTGAAGGGAAAAAAAACAACAAAAACAAAAAAAAACCAAAAAAAAACACGTCAACCATGTATTTCTGTCTAGATTTCTCCATCTAGGTCTGGCGGGTAGCGCCCTCTGGCTTCATCCTCTGGGTGGTACGACATGCGGCCAGATAGGATATCAGCGAAAACTGCGCAGTCCGGCACTAAACGTCTCCTTGTCGCGTATAAAAGTTAACACGTGTCACCGCCATCAGTTAATTCCTCCAGACCTCCTTTAAATCTCCGGCTAAAAACTCCTTTCAGTGATGAAGAGAGTTCTATATGGGACCCAGCAAGAGGCATAGAGCCTCATGAGCCCCCGCGAATGCGGGGGCTCATGAGGATCTATACCTCTTGCAGTGAGATTGAGTTCATGCAGGTCTTCTGGATCCAATCCGAAAAAACAAAATCTGTACAAGGTATAGATTTTCATCGCGACTCGCAGGACCAATACGGATCTATGCTGGTTTGTTGGTGATGGGGAAAGGCCCATTTAGGTGCGTGTTTTCTAACATTAGAGGGTGAAGTCTAACATTTAAGTCTCCAAATCTTTAAATTCTGTTTCTCTTGCCGAGTGTCTTAAATTCTCCACTGGTTGTTTTACAGCTGGCAACCCCACGTTCGACCTTGCTTATCCATAATTGTTTAACACGATTAGTTTTGTTTTTTGTCTGGACGATCTAATGCCAAAAGTGTCGGTCTGTTTACTGAAAAATACGAAAAGAGGCAATTAAGGCATAGACTTACTGGGGCCGCTTCTACGCTGATTTGAATCTCGTGAAGCCCGTTTTTATTTTTCCTAGTTAGTTTTTTTTTATTCTCTTGAAGCGTTTGTCTTTGTATTGAGAGAAAAAAAAACGCTCTGTATGATTTGGTTGATTAAGAAAAAAACATTATTGTTGTATGTATGGGTGTGCAATTAATTAAATGCAAAAGGTGTTTTATCCAATGGAAAACCCGTTAAAATCCAAGAAACCATTAAGCAACCTCAACCCATTTTATCCTGATACAATCGTGCTTGAAATTAATTTGAGTGGGATAGTTCAAGGCTGGTGCCAGAATAGCTTGGCGCCAAAGGAGCCAAGCTATTCTGGCACCACCCTTGAACTAAAATTCTTGATCTATCTCCTTATCTGTAATGTTGTCTTCATAGGACAATACGGTTGTTTTTTTTAAATCAGCCTTAGGATGCAATGGGTTAACATGAACTTAGAACTTGTCAATGAAGGACGTAAAAGTCATGAACTGGATCATAAGTAAAATAATATGGTATGTATACTGTAGAACGCATCCAGTTTTACTGAGTTACTTGAATTTGACGTGTTTTAAGACAAAAGACAATGAACACATTCGAGACGTGTTGCATTCGGATATGCGGCTTTAAACCGCGTATCCGGATGAAGCACGTCTAGAGTGAGTTAATCCCTTGACTACTAGCGGACACAAATTATGTATTTGAAGCCAAGCAACTCATGGAAGGGAGACGGATTCATTAGTCGTGGGGCCAGCGAGAGTAAAAAACAAACAAACAAAAAACCCGAAAAAACAAAACAAAAAACAATCATTCATACGTCCCCTATATATATATATTATATATATATATATATATATATATATATATATATATATATATATATATATATATATATATATATATATATATATTATATATATATATATATATATATATATATATATATATATATATCATTCTCCTACACAGAGGTTGACGACGCTCGCGCGCCCACTGTCAGACCTCTGACACACATCAGGGCTAGAGCATTTAGTGTAGACTAGGAATGGTATACTGACAAGCACAAGACATGAGACATTTTTGGAATCATCATTCCAAAAATGGCGCATTTCGTGTGCTCGTTAGTAAAATAACTTCCCAATCCAGAACAGCATAGGCTAATTCCTGCAGGAATCCTCGCGACAAACCACGCTACTGACAGCCGAAGGGTTAAAATGTGGACTTACCATTGCCAGAGGTATATCCCGTGGTGAGGTCCCCTAGAGGATGGATCTTGTCGGAGTAATACTGAGGGCTGTGCACCGTCTGAAACAAAAATCGAAACAAAAAAGTCTCATTAAAAAAAAATTGTAAAAATCGAAGACCACAACTTGGGTGATTTTCTTCAACCTGAGGATGCGGATGCAGCCAAATCGCGGCAGGCAAGAGGCATAGATTCTCATGAGCCCCTGCATCTAATATCTTGCAGTGGGTCATGAGATTATATGACTCGGACACGGGTGGTTTATGAACGACTCTGCATGCTTTTATGATAATTATGTGCATTAAGACGCTAACTTTTATTTTGTTGTTTATGTCGTTGAGCTTATATTTCGAAATATGTAAGGCGAAAACTACCCAGCTGCAAGAGACATAAACCCTCATGAGCTCCCACTGTCGCGGGGACTCATGAGGATTTATGTTTCTTGTTAGTTCTGGTGTTCTTTATGCCTGCTTTTTGGACTCATTTACGTCTGTGTTTTTAGCGGATGTCAGTCAGGGTTTCAGACTGGCAGCGAAAGGGTTAACGTATTAGAAACAAACAAAACAACAGCAGCAAACAAAATATATATTAAAAGTAAGATGAGTATGATACAATGCAAGACCTTCATGTGCGAACTTAAATAAATAAATAAATAAATACCTTTTACAATCACCCAGATTCAACGTAGATTGCATAAGTCTTTCTGGGCAATACCAAGTAATACCAAGACTGTGATAAAGCAACACATTTCACTCATTCAGCCCCGACACACCACAGCAAGACACAGATCGAGCACGATAGTTCAAGGGTGGTGCCAAAATAGCTTGGCGCCGATGGGCGCCAAGCCGCTATTCTGGCACCACCCTTGAACTATTATCTCGATCTGTCTCTAGAATTGTAATACAGTCCTTCAGAGGGCAACTTCAAAATTTGGGGATTTCGGTCCTGGGGTAGAATGTGTTAACACATTGAGGCGTGTCGCAGTTGCATGATACGCTGCTTTACATCGCGTAACCGGACGCGAAGCGTCTCGAATGGGTTAAAATATAAATTTAGTTATACTGACGCCGCACTCGCTTGTCTGGAGTCAATTATGGAAACACTTATGTGTAATTCCTATATCTTCACTGTGCACAATATTTCTCTTATACCCTTCGCTCACAGGGAAGGAAATTTAAATATCTGTGCATTAGATGTCCGATTCCACACTCGCTACCTTACTTCACTGAAGGCATTAACACAGACACACATCACCGAACGTGCATTATGGTCGAGCAGGTGGTATACGTGCATCTTCCCCGAGGTCAGTCCCGGCGTCTATTCAGAGGCTGATGAAGATACATGCCTCTTGGTGCTGTTTAACACATTCTACCCCAGGACCGAAATCCCCAAATTTTGAAGTTGCCCTCTGAAGGACTGTATTACTATTCTAGAGACAGATGGAGCATGATTTTATAGTTCAAGGGTTGTGCCAGAATAGCTTGGCGCCTTTGGGCGCCAAGCTATTCTGGCATCACCCTTGAGTTGAACTATCATGCTCGATCCATGTCTTGCTGTGGGTGTGTCGGGACTGATTGAGTTAATGAAGGAACGCTCAGAAGCTCGTTTGAGTGGGAAAAAGTGCCCATAAAACATCCAAGCTAAATCGGCATAATGGACCTTTTTGATGAACTGGCTTGCAAGCCCTGAACCGGCGCGGACTGAAATCATGTCGGCATGACCCTCCTCACGAGAAACACAGATGTAAAGTCCTTCCACAAGGCATAGATTTTCATGAGCCCCTGCTTCGCAGGGGCTCATGAGAATCTGCGCCTTTTGTGGATTGTTTCCCTAATGACTTTCTTGATGAACTGTTCTAGCGATTCTTGAAGTGGATACGGTCCTAGACTAAAACCCGGTCGACATGTCTAATCTAAGACGGAAATTATGTGGACGATGTCCTCGTGCAAGAGGCTTAGATTCTCTCGAGCTCCTGCTGACACAGGCGCTCGTGAGGATCTACGCCTCTGCAGACGGAAGAGTTCGGGTAGCGGTTTGAAGAGGGAACACCCCTGTTTAATACACGCTAAGTGTCCGATAGCGCTGACGCCTTCGTCTTTCAAGAAACTTTCACCGAGCGGTCTTCTATTCACCCACTCCAAGCTCTCTCATGACCCCCTTGCAGCCGGGTGCAGGCTCAGACAATATTTGCCCCGAAGCTGGACAAGGGTCCGAATCCAGGGGGAAAAACGGATTTGTTCAATAGCATGTCCTTTGAAAGGTCCTGGTAAATCAAAGTGGCACAGTTGGAGTGCGCCTGAGTTGATCAGTGTTCAGGTCGTACTCCATAGGCAATAGATTTCCCTGTCCCCCCATAACCCGCCCGTCAGGGCCGTCCATGATCACCTCGGTGCTGTGGACGTTAAACCCGAACTAACCAACCACCAACCAAGGGTCCGATCTATGCCCCATGGCCGGCCATTGTCCACTTCTATGTCTACTCCGGCCTCAGACGGAAGGCGAAGGTCCTGGAAGGGAACATAGCGTTTATCTGTCAACTCGGTGAAATCTTCCTCTGTTCGCTGTTTATGGTCAAGATGCTCTGCGGAGACCAGAGTTCATACCTGTACACGCTTAAAATGTCTCTGGTGCCAGCTAACCACTTCACTGACAGTGGTTCAGAATGTCTGAAATCTTTTGTTGATTGAACGCCCAAAAGCACCGTCCGTCAAAGGAATATGGATACCATAAAGAAATCAAGAAGCGTAGGCCCACATGAGCTCCAAATGATGCCTCTTGCTCAGTGGTGGGTAGTGCTTGCTGTGTTTTGGCAATGGAGGGTGTTAACTCATTCAAGGGGTGTTAACTCGTTTTTTCTTCTATTTTGTATTTAATTTTTTAAAATAATGTTTTATATCTATTTTAACTGATTATCTGCTGGATTTCTATCTTCTGAACTGGTTTGTAGTCTTTAAATGGACACCTCCCAAATATGCATGCTTGTCTGCCGGTGATCGTGCACCTTGCGATTCTTCGCCGTAAGTGAACGTCTAGCCCATACAGGCAAGACTGAAAAGACAGTACATGTTTGTGAGAACGGAGACTTCCACTGTATTGCAATGAAAATCTCGCTTTTTACAAAGAAACAAAAATGGACAAGCCTAAATGTCTTCCGAGGTACCAAATACCCACATTTTGGCGTTATCCTCTGAGGACTGCATTACAATTCAGGAGACAGATCGATCATGATAGTTCAAGGGTGGTGGCAGAATTGCTTGGCGCCTATAGGCCTGTGTTGTGTCGCGGGAAGAATGAGTTAATTTTCCTTCACAGGGAAGACATATGTGGGTGTATTCAAACTACAACTTCGTATTGTCTTAGGTTGTTACCACAAATTCCAAAGCTGTTCCAGTGACTGCTGTGAATCGTGGACGAGCTGGTGTCCTCTCAAGAGCGACGCTTTAATCGCAGGACGCTTACACTTGAAGTGCTAATTGAAAGCAAGCCGGTGCTTGAAGAAGACGTTAGCTTCCCCAACACTGCCGCCTTTCTGATCTTTGGTACACTCCATGAATGAAGCATAGTTATTGGAACGACCTATGACACGGCTAATTTCTCACCAGGAACACGGGTATGAATTAAGCAACTATAAGATAAGCCAGCAAAGAGGTATAGATCCTCATGAGCCCCCTCTGGGTGCCGGGGCTCATGAGGATCTGTGCCTCTTGAAATTGGGACACAACCCTCTTCTTGACTGAAAGGTGCATTTGCCAAAGACAAGTCAGTTTTTTCTGATTCCTGAATTCGGAGATCAGTTGCATGAGTGAATTTAAATCCTGAGCATGCCACTAAGCAAGGTGCTTCGCTAAATTAAAGCGGAGCACCTTGATTAGTGGCATGCACAGAATTTAAGCTCACTCATAATTGTAACTGGTTCCAGAACCTTTTAGGCCAAGGAGACAATTATTTTTACAACCGCCGCAAAGTTTACAATAAGCGGAGTAGCAGTAGGAACAGCCATAGTAATAGTGTAGTACATCTGTACATATTCACTTAGTACACGTACTGTTTGTTTACTTTTTGTAAAGCCAATGATATAGCAGGAAATGACTCTGCCCTAGGATGGCGAAAGACGGCAAGTTCATGTTTACGAAAAGCAAGATTTTCATTGCATTTCAATGAAAACCTTGCTTTTCTTTAAAAAAATGGACTTGCCATCTCAGTTTTGCCTTGGCAGTCAGATGGTTCTGCCTATCTATTTGCACGGCGAGTACAGCGCTGTGAGCATGGAGTGTCCACGGGGTGCCATCTCACCGTCATCACCACGTCAGTTCCTCGCTGACGCCCTCTCTTCGCTATTTCCTTCTCCGTCGTTTACTTACCCAGGTAACCTCCTCCGCGGGACTCGCCGGTGCATCAACGGATGTAAATGGGCCAGAGATGGCAATTGCTGCAGGGACTTATGAGAGCCTGTGCCAATGGATCGTAGATGTGAAGACTTGCGGGCTTGCCGATCGCGAGATGCCGTGTGTGTGTTATCTATGCGTTTCAAAGCACTCGAGTACTCATCGCCGCCTCAGTTCTAGTTTGCTCTGTCTTCCTACACAAGGCATTAGATTGTGGGCGTAAGGAGTCCACAGTTAGATGAAGTCCCTGGGTCCTTGGGCTGCCGCCGTTGGCCCGACTGAGGACGTTTTGTGTTCTAAACGAAGGGTGTTATTCAATTTAAAATGATCATAATAACAATTACGGTTCGAACGATTTTGTTCAAACGGAAATGTGTTTCATTAAGTTAGTTATTGGGGCATAGCGCCGATCAGGCAACTATATAAGGTCATGTCACTACGGCCTTTTATTATTATTATTATTTACCCCTTGGCTGTCCGGTAGCGCTTTCGCTCGCGGTGCAGGAATCACCGCGACCAAAAGCGCTACCGACAGCCTAAGGGTTAAAGTGCATTCCAGGTTAAATAACATCGGAGGACAATAGATGCTCCTGAAATTGCGACCAGTAGGTCCAGAGCCATTCCCCCGCTAGCATCGGACGGAACACTGGAGAAGAAGTCCCACGGCGGTACGGGCGCAAGTATCACGTGCGGTGCCGAGCCGGCTGTGCACCGACACCCCGTCGCCAGTCCTCGCCTCCTGACGACTTTACCAAGTGCGCCGGACACGCTCTATTACTCACGCGGCAATAAACGCGACCCTCCCCCGTCCCAACGTCTTCATTTAGTCCCAGAGGAAACCGCCCTCAATATGTAAGAGGCAGAGAACTTCATGAGTCCCTGAAGTTCTGAAAAAGAAATCCTGGCAAGCCTATGGAACTCTATATCTCTTTCTTCCGACTCATAGTCCATTCGGCGGTTACTTGGAGTGAAGAGGTTATACCTGTGAGAGGAATAGATTCTCACGAGCCCCTGCAGTCGCAGGGGCTCGTGAGAATCTATTCCTCTTACTAGCAGAGATAGGGTGTCTGAATCTGCTGCTCGAAAGGGGTGGGGTGTTTGGTTCTGTTTTAGCGTGCGACTGCATTTATGTAGCGCGCAAATATTTTGGAAATGCTGGGAAGCTTGTGGGATAAATATGACAGTAAATCATTTAGAGAGGAAGTTGGAAACTGATGAACATTTTTTTTTTTCACAGTCTAGAAATGATTGACGTGTTTGTTTGATACAGTGCATGCGAAACAAATTTTCGGGTTTTTTTTTCAACCGATGAAACAAAAGACGACATAACTGACGGAAAATAAAGAACTTATAGTTCGATAACTTTGTTTATTTGTTATCAGTTTAAATCACTTCTATTTTTGGTTTTAGATAAATCAGCCCAGAGACTAATCAGATGCCTTAATACGAAAACTCTCCTCTCACAAGAAATGAACGGAATCAACATTGAGGAAAAAAATGCATTACAACTGTATGACACGTGCCGCATACGGATACGCGGCAAAAGGCCATGTAGCGGCATGCAGCACGTCTCCATCAGATGAGTTAATATAAAATCTGTGCTGGTATGAATCGACCCGTTAGGTCCAAGAGCACAGACTAGTGTCCATTTAATTTTTTTTTTTTCTAGAACTTGATTATGGCAAGGTCCACATCCAATACACACCGCCGCGAGATGACCTGCTAGTATTCCTCTAGGAAGTTACTCCCGCTCGGGATTAACCCATTTAACCCCACGGTCGCATTTCCCACATTTTGGATGCTTTACCTGAGGACCATGTACCACGTGCAGGAGGCAGACTGACCATGATAATTCAAGGGTAATGCCAGATTAGCTTGGCGGGTTCAGGCGCCAAGCTAATCTGGCACTACCCTTGAATTATCATGGTCAGTACACCTGCTGCTGTAGGGCGTTGGGGCTTAACTAACAGCGCCACCGAGCCTGAAAACCATTGCAAGTTACTGCAAAATTTACGAGATGTCCAAAGACTTCTTGTGAACATCCCAAGACCGCGGCCTTTCTCACTTTCATCTGCAAGTAAAAATCCTGCTTATTTTTTTTTAAACCCCGCAGGCTGCAGGCAACTCATGAGGATCTATGCTGCATGACTGGAAGAGAATCAGTGTCGTTTTGTCCCTGAGGTTGTGCATGAGTGCAATGGAGGACCGGAATGACTTGTCCAGTCGTTCGTCTAACTAGTTACTGCATGTACTAAGGAATGGAACCTGACACCGTGTTGACACGATTTATGGGGCAGTCAGTTCCTCTCACAAAACAACTATACTGAGAAAGACAAAGAGTTTCATGAGCGCCGGCAGGCGCAGACGCCATGAGAAAATGTAGCCCCATGCTTCTTGCTTGTAATTAAAAATCGGCTGATTCTATAGAGATCTCTTTCTGAGACTGATGACCAAGAAAACGTAGGTCCTCGGGCCGACGTCTGCCTTAGCTGACCCGCGCACGGCCGTGCGCGGGTCAGCTAAGGCAGACGTCGGAACGAAGACATTTTGCTCACCAGTGACTTCTGGGCAGCTCAAGGCCGAGTAATGAATCCCAGACACGGGTGACTCAGATTTATGTTCTCGCATATTTGGGATGAAACAAAATTTGTAACACAGGAAGTGCACTGGTCCGTTCACAGCACTGAGGCATTCTGTTTCTGACAGAGAGAAATTTTGTTTCAGACATACTGAGAAATGTGCTTTTTTGACACAACAAAAGTGTGTTGTTTTTTTAAACAAAGAGAAATGTATTTTTGACACAAAGAGAAATTTATTTTTTAAAACGATTTTTCTTCTCAAAAAGATAAATACAGTTTTGACATAAACATATAAACAAATGAAAATTTTGACAGAATATACAGGAAAAGTATTTTTAACAAATAAAACTTACTTTGTTTGACAGAAAATACGCGACAATATGTTTGCAATACAGTAAACTTTGGATATAAAAAAACGACACGGAACTCAAATTTGCGGGGGGCTCATGAGGTTGCATGCGGCCTGTAGCAGTTGGGTGGTGTTGACCGCTTCGTCTCGGCAAGCTAAGGGGTTAAAAATTGCACAACTCTTCTTACTCTCACACAGTTGAAGACATCGCGTAACAACAGCATATGGAAACAAGACTTATTCTAAGAGCGTCACAATAAAACAAAAGATTTTTTTCCGCCGAAAACACGAGCGTTAATGGCATGATTGTGAAACGGATAGAGCTGAAGAAAAATAGACAATGCCCGCGCATAAAAATAGGCCCACAAACAAACAGAATTTCACAAGAACAAGAAACTGGCAAGCAAGAAACTCTGTCCAAGAGCCTAGGAAACTGCCGACGGATGGAAAAGCAAGGAAGCTATGCGCGCAGTCACAGAAACTCAAAACGCTACTCAGCGAACGAGCAGACGGAAACAAAAACACCAACAGTGAGCTTTTAGGAGCTGCGGCACCTCGAAACTCCTTAACCTGTACTGAACAAGCATGTATTGGGAATGCGTGGGCCCAAGAGGGTCTATGACTCTTGCTTTAGGAAACGTCTGCATAATTTCTGAGATGCGTGACTGAGAGAGCTCAGTCCTGCGCCAGCCACTAAGCAAAGTGCTCCGCTATAGCGGAGCACCTTGCTTAGTGGCTGGCGCAGGACTAATCTCACTCATGCAACTGACCCTTGATGCTGGGTCTATGCCAACACCCGTGGGACTCATGAAAATCCATGCCTTGTTCCATGGACGACACCATCTCTGTCGGCCTCTGGACATCTACGCCTCAGGGGCTCATGAGAAACAGTAGTCTAGTGACCTGTGAGGTGCAGTGGGTCTGCGAAGGAAATTAATAAGGACCCGTGCTGTCCAAGGATGTCGAGACAGAGTGTGTCCAATTTTTGAGGAAAGAGAGATAATCATTGTAACACAATGAACATTTTCGCTTTCACACAAATTGACTTACTGCCTTTGCCTTCACAGAGTGGCTTACAACCCTCTTCCAGTTGCAGCAAGGATTCGCACAATTACCGTCTATCATTCTAGAGTCTAGGAGGTCTTCAGAGTATAACGTCTGCAGAATGGGTATGACCGCGAAATGTTTTGACGGCAGTTTGACAGAGCATCTGAAAACCGAGAGCACCCTCACCATACTTGAGAACCGACTGTCAGACGTGGTTTTTTTTTCAGCATGAGAAACGTAAGTAAATGAAGCCTATCCCTTACGGGGGCAAGAGGTATAGATTCTCATGAGCCCCTGCATTCGCAGGGGTTCATGATGATCTATGCCTCTTGTGGATCAAAAGGGTGTTGACTGAAGGACTGTTTTTAGCCCTGAGAACATTGTCTGGGGCTAAAGTGGCGGAAACCAAAGCAACGACAGGAAAATAAACGGGAAACCTTTCGTCCAACTGAGCGGGACATCCGCCTCCACGTTGTTGTTTCATAGATGGAGGATTTTGGGGCCGGGAGTTAAATCAGTAAAGCTCATACAGTATTAAAAATTAATACAGACATCGGAGATAGGGAACCATCTTGACTGGGACATTGCAGTATCTATGACATTATCAGCAACATGGTGCTCTGGCAAATAAGTATTACATCACTTTCATAATCACATCATAGCTACCTGTAATATATTTAAAGAACATTAACATCATCTAGTGCGTCACCGTTTGTTTACATTGTGCAGCTATTTTTACATCTAGTCACACGGCAATATTTGCAAAAAGAAGGCTAGTAAAGCCGACATTATACCCAGAAGGTATTGAGTTGTATATGTCGTCATATGCAAAGGCGGTCATTTGTGTGAATAAAATTAAAATGTTTTCATTCGGTTGATGTTCACTGGAGCTACTGACGCAAAGACAGCTCCTTCCCTGGAGATTAAATGTTAAACCCTTTATTGCCGAGAAAAAAATAACACACCACCCAACTGCAAAGGTATAGATCCCCATTAACCCCCGCTTCATGACGCGTATCAGGATGCGGCACGTCTCGTATGACTTTGTTTATCTTAACCCATATCATACTGAGGCTAAAAGCGTCAAATTTGTACACTGCCATATGCAAGCTATATTATAGAACTCACAGATAAGGATATAGCCAGCCATGCACAATTCATCACCACTGTCTGGCGAGTGCCTACCAGCATGGCTTCCGTTTTGTCGTCGTTCAGTTTAAGCTTGTTTGCTGTCATCCAGTTTTTCACGTCTTCGTAGCAGTCAGCCGTGCGAGTCAGTAGTGACTGAGTGTTGTCGAGTTTGTCTTTGTCTAGTAGTTGTGAGTCGTCAGCGTAGAGGTGGTGGTTTATTTGGAGAGACTGGATGATGTTGGACAGGGGGAGGTGTAGAGTGTGAAAAGGACCGGGCCCAGGAAGGACCCATGTGGAACTCCGCAGAAGAGCGTGACTGGGTTGGAGGAGACGTCGTCGATGGTGACGGACTGCTGTCTGTCGGAGAGGTAGGTGAGAAACCAGGAGTGAGCAGAGTCAGTGATGCCAAAGGAGTGGTGCAGGCGGTGGAGGAGGATAGAGTGGTCTATAGTGTCGAAGGCGGCAGAGAGATCGAGTAGCGTAAGAAGGGAGATGTTGCCTGAGTCGGTGGAGAGAAGCAGGTCGTTTAAGATATGTAGAAGGGCTGTTTCAGTGCTGTGATGTTTGCGATAGGCAGACTGGAAGGGACTGAGGAGGTTGTTGTCGGCGAGGTGGAGGTTGAGTTGGTTGAGAACAACCTTCTCAAGAAGCTTGGACAGGAAAGAGAGATTGGAGACTGGGCGATAGTTTTTGAGTTCGTTTGGATCGAGGTTGTGTTTTTTGAGGAGAGGACGGACGATGGCGGACTTGAAGATATCAGGGACGGAACCGTTCTCTAGAGATGTGTTGATGATGTCGGTAATGAAGGGCAGAAGTTTTATAAGGCCCTCCCGGTAGAGAGAATCTGGGAGGGGGTCTAGTTCGCAGGTTTTGAGAGGCATGGACTTTAAGGTCTTGAGGACTTCGTCCTGAGAGAAGGGGCGGAAGGACGAGAGTGGGGTGCCGGAAAAGGGGGTGTCGGGAGGGCAGGGCGGAGAAGGCAGAGTGTCAAGTGTGTTGCGCAGAGTTTGGATTTTGTCGGAAAAATAGATGGAAAAAGTGGACGGGAGTTCTTCCTTGCTGTGTGTGTTGGGGAGAGGAGAGTCTTTAGAAGTGCCTAGGAGTGTGTTGAAGGTAGCGTACAGGGTTTTGGAAGAAGTGGATTCCAGGATTTTGTTTTGAAGGTGTTTACGTTTGGAGTCGGAGATCATTCTGCAGACTTTGGATCTAGTTGTTTGGAATATCTGTATGTGAACGGTGAGGTCAGATGAGCGCCAGCGGCGTTCCGCTTGACGGCGCTCGCGCTTGGCCTCAGCTATGTCGTCAGTGAGCCAGGGGGAGGGGAGTCGGTTGGGAATGGAGCAGGTGGTGACAGGTGCATGGGTGTCTAGAAGTTTTCGAAGGGAGGAGTCGAAATGGGATGCAAGATCAGGAGAGGAGGCGGGGTCCAAGAGAAGGTCGACAGCTTCATCGAAGAAGCTCTCTCGGTTGACAGATTTTAGTTTGCGACGAGAGACAAGGAGCTTGTTTTTTTTTTCTTTCCCACATTGGTGTATTCCGAATGATAAGGGTTACTTAAAGGAGGCACGCATCAATAGACGTGGGAATGTCGTATAGCGCTGTCGCCTGCGCGGACCCACCGCCTCGGAAAGTGAACGGGGTTGTACCGCTCTGCCAGCAACTGGCTTGGATTTTTACGAGCTCCTGCATGTAGTCATCAGAAATCACGAGAAGCAATGGCGCTGAGGAACTGGAGAAGCCATACAAAGGACGGGTCGACCGGCTGTGTACTGACTTAGCTCACGACGGCAACAAGACCGTCTCAGGACGTCACGCAACGGAGGGATGGACGCAGGGACTCATACGCTCAGACCTCTACAAGGACTAGCTAACACATCCGTGTGGGAAAGGCCAAATTGGGCCGCACTGACCCACAAACCGTGTAAGTCTTTAGGCCGCATCTGCCCGCAAGAGGCGAAGATTCTCATGAGCCCCTGCATCGCAGGGGCTCACGAGAATCCTTGCCTCTTGCAGATGTCTGAGGTTGTCACGCTGGATGAAAAGTGCACGTATGGAGGGAGGCCCCGCAAGGTTGGGAAGGCGAAGTCACGCTCAATTGGAAACAATTGCCGGCCCGCCATTGAGACAATTTGCGAGGGGAAGGCAGCGAGATGAGAGTGGTGATTGTGTCGTGTGGGAAAAATGAGTTGTGTGCTGGCATTCCACAGACCCTGCCTTCCTCATGCACTGCAGCCGGACGCGGCCAAACGCGAAAACTTTAGAAACTTATCATGAGGGCAGAACGAATGACAGCTACTGCCATCAACTTGTTGATTTTGTGCCCTCTACGGAAAAAGGAGAAGAACGGATCTTTAACACAAATAGGAGAAAGATGTACAGAAAATGAATGTAGAAAAATGTTCACTTGAAGGAAAAGTGCTTTAGAGCTGTAAAGCAAAACACGTTGACTTGTTGCCACTAGTCTTTCTTTTATTTAAAGGTCCTTGTCTTGTTATTATCACAAACTACTGGAGAGTTCAGCTGGAACCGTGGCCAGAAATATCTTGTGCGGCGTTCAAGCTGAATTAGTTACATATTGTGCACGTTCATAAATTAAAGTACACGTATTTACATGTTTGTAATAACGATACTACTACTACTACTACTACTACTACTACTACTAATAATAATAATAATAATAATAATATAATATAAATGATGACGACGACGATGATGATGATGATGATAATAATAATAATAATAATAATAATAATAATAATAATAATAATAATAACGTGTATGTATATAGCGCTTAATCTTAATCCAAAGCTCTTGGCGTTTTACAATCTGTACACGACAATACAATGACATCTATATGACTGACATAATGATGAAAAACCCTCATTAACCAATACGGAAACAGAACCCGTTCACAGAAACCAAAGCCGCTTGGTCGTGACCAGTCTGAGAAGTTCTCGGGGACCTAACTGCCCCTCAGCTATGTGGCACAGCCACAGAAAAATCCGGACGAGTGCGTAAATTTTCATACTTGCGAAAATACGAGAGTGTTTTATCTTAAACGTTCTGTCTGAGCCGATTGGGGCAAAGATTTTAAACCGGAGTCGTTAACAACCGTTGTTTTGAAACTCGCTGTTTAAACTTTGTAATACTGAGTACAGTCAGCGAGCACGACTGAATTCACGACTCAGCCACTACCTTCTTTGAGCAAGAGGGATAGATCCTCATGGGCACCTGCGATAGCAGGGGCCCATGAGAATCTATCCCTCTTGCTGGAAAGGGTCTGTTGTCGCTGCCCCATAATCTGAGGATGTCATTTGGGTTGACAGTTAATCCGCAAGAGTAGACAAACAGACCGACCAGAAAACGGAGGCCAGAACGAAATGAACTTCTAACCGGAAGATTATTTCGATCTCTGTGTCTAAAACAAAACTGTTGTATATATATTTTCTTCCATTATGACTGCCTGAGTGCTTAGAGAAGAATGAAGACATGTAAATATTCAATTTTCCATATGTCCACGGTGTACTGAAGAAACTGGGAACTGACATCTGAAAATTTATTTTCTAAATTGCAGTTTTCTCCTCAGTTTTTTACATTTGGGTTTACAAAGCAAGTTCTAGCGCATAATTCTGCTAAGATGCTGCAAATCCTTTTTTTAAATGCGCTTATTTCATTTTCTGGTTAACACCCCCCTTTTTAAATGGATACAAGAATAAAATACACTATTTATCACTACTTTCTAAAAATACTATTCTGAATGTTCAGATATTGACTCGTTTTCATAACAATTTTGGGTTTTCTAGGGTTGCTTTCAGAAGTTTATTTTTAACTTAATTAATTTCAGAAATGTTACAAAGAAGGACAAAAAAATATAATAAAAAAATCAGTTACTCAATTTTTGTTTGTTTGTTTGTAATAAAGTGTATCCATCGCACACTATCCGATGAAATGGCCTGTTTGTTTCGGCCGGCCGGACACACTCTTTTCTCACAGCAAGTCAGTCAGATTTTTGCGTTTAAGAATGAGGTGTGTTTCGAGGACGTTTTGCTTTCGAAGCCGGTACTCCTCTCGTCAGCGGACAAACCGTTTGAGATTTCCACTTTCACAGCAGTTTTTGGCTGTTGTTGTTTCAATCTCCTACATTTAGCCCCGATTTACTTATCGGGTCAGATGTGTTTGCCCCTGGTTTTGGGGCATTTTTCTTAATTGTTTTTTATGTTTTACCAAGATTTTTCTTTTTCCTCGTCTTATTTGACCGAGGGTGTGAAGCTTCGTTTGCTTCGCTGGGTTAGGTTTTCCAACTCGGGTCGACACATTGGGCTGATAGGTTTGTTGGCGTGGTTTACACGTAACCCTTCGCTCGTAGTTTGGTATGGGACCACGAGTTCTTCAATTCTTTCAACTGCGTTATAGCAGTTTCTTGTGATGCGGAGTGTTTCTCCTTTTAATAGTCCTTTGAAGACTCGGTGGGTGGGCCGATGGGTGCTGTAGGTACTGATATGTTTCAGTTGTGCACTCTGATCTTCTTCACTCGGTTTGAGCGTCGGTCGTCGTTTCAGCTTTCACTTTGTAGTCTTGATGATCTTTTTCACTCGGTTTGAGCGTCGGTCGTCGGTTCAGCTTTCAATTTGTAGTCTTAATGATATTCACTCTGTTTGAGCGTCGGTCGTCGTTTAGGCTTTCAATTTGTAGTCTTAACGATCTCCTTTACTCGGTTTGAGCGTCGGTCGTCGTTTCAGCTTTCAAATTGTAGTCTTAATGATCTTCACTCGGTTTGAGCGTCGGTCATCGTTTCAGCTTTCAATTTGTAGTCTTAATGACCTTCTTCACTCGGTTTGAGTGTCGGTCGTCGTTTCAGCTTTCAAATTGTAGTCTCAAATGATCTCCTTCACTCGGTTTGAGCGTTGGTCGTCGTTTCAGCTTTAAATTTGTAGTCTTAAAGAGTTCAGGCTTATCATGAACAACCTAGCAGCAAGAATGGAGCAGAAACTGGTGACCGATGAAACAGTGACGGAGCACGACTCACAAGGAAAAGATGACGAAACAAGTCTCATTAAGACTACAAATTGAAAGCTGAAATGACGACCGACGCTCAAAACGAGTGAAGAAGATCATTAAAGCTGAAACGACGACCGACGCTCAAACCGAGTGAAGAATACCATTAAGACTACAAATTGAAAGCTGAAACGACGACCGACGCTCAAACCGAGTGAAGAAGGTCATTAAGACTACAAATTGAAAGCTGAAACGACGACCGACGCTCAAACCGAGTAAAGAAGATCTTTAAGACTACAAATTTAAAACTGAAACGACGACCAACGCTCAAACCGAGTGAAGGAGATCATTTGAGACTACAATTTGAAAGCTGAAACGACGACCGACACTCAAACCGAGTGAAGAAGGTCATTAAGACTACAAATTGAAAGCTGAAACGATGACCGACGCTCAAACCGAGTGAAGGAGATCATTAAGACTACAATTTGAAAGCTGAAACGACGACCGACGCTCAAACCTAGTAAAGGAGATCGTTAAGACTACAAATTGAAAGCCTAAACGACGACCGACGCTCAAACAGAGTGAAGATCATTAAGACTACAAATTGAAAGCTGAACCGACGACCGACGCTCAAACCGAGTGAAAAAGATCATCAAGACTACAAAGTGAAAGCTGAAACGACGACCGACGCTCAAACCGAGTGAAGAAGATCAGAGTGCACAACTGAAACACTGATATCAGTACCTACAGCACCCATCGGCCCACCCACCGAGTCTTCAAAGGACTATTAAAAGGAGAAACACTCCGCATCACAAGAAACTGCTATAACGCAGTTGAAAGAATTGAAGAACTCGTGGTCCCATACCAAACTACGAGTGAAGGGTTACGTGTAAACCACGCCAACAAACCTATCAGCCCAATGTGTCGACCCGAGTTGGAAAACCTAACCCAGCGAAGCAAACGAAGCTTCACACCCTCGGTCAAATAAGACGAGGAAAAAGAAAAATCTTGGTAAAACATAAAAAACAATTAAGAAAAATGCCCCAAAACCAGGGGCAAACACATCTGACCCGATAAGTAAATCGGGGCTAAATGTAGGAGATTGAAACAACAACAGCCAAAAACTGCTGTGAAAGTGGAAATCTCAAACGGTTTGTCCGCTGACGAGAGGAGTACCGGCTTCGAAAGCAAAACGTCCTCGAAACACACCTCATTCTTAAACGCAAAAATCTGACTGACTTGCTGTGAGAAAAGAGTGTGTCCGGCCGGCCGAAACAAACAGGCCATTTCATCGGATAGTGTGCGATGTGATACACTTTATTACAAACAAAGTGTTTGACCCTGCCTCGAATCCTTCCACTGGGAACGTGAAATCCCGGTATAGACTGGGAAGTTAGTGAGAAAATCTGCACAAGGTTCTGAAAGGCATCTTGACATCTAACATACAATGGCAGAGTCAGAACTATCTATGTCTATTGACACGCAAAAGAAATGCGACGTCATTTCGGAAACACTTCAGTGTTTCCGATGGCTCGAATGATGTCACATTTCCTTTGCGCGTCTAATTTTTCTATTCCAGAAGAATGACGCTCTGTCAATATACCTTTCAAAAGTCACCTTTGGCAGTCACCTTTTTGGTCTGGATTGCTTTCAAAAGTCGCTGCTGATTTCGGCGAAAATCCCACGAAAACGCAAAAGAAATGCAACATCATTCGAGTCATCGGAAACACTGAAGTGTTTCCGATGACTTCAATAATGTTGCATTTCTTTCGCTCGTCGGTATTTATTCTTCTATTCCAGAAGAAATGTTCTGTAACTATACCTTTCAAAAGCTGAGGCTGATCTGGGCGGAGACCCCACTAATGCATGATCTACTTGCAAGGTTTTTTTTTTTTTTTTTTTTTTTTTTTTTTTTTTTTTTTTTTACGTAATGACCGCCGTGGGATGGCCTTAGTCGCCTGCTCGGCGTTAAACCCACATAACTAACTAATTGACGTAATGAACAGAGACTGGGCTGCAGTGCTTTACACCCTCTCCCCTCGGCACTTCAAAAGCCTACAAATAGCGGAGAGAGGTGACGGGAACTTGAAAAGGAAAGGTACATGAATATTTTTGTCAGTTCAGAACATAATACTTGTACTGGTACGGCGCACGTTGTGCCAGCACAACTTGAGAATGAACTTCCTGCCCTGAGATTGAGTTTTGAGACTGCTGACAATTGTGCATAGGCTTACTTCCGCTCGGCGTTTAAACTTTAGCCCGTAGGCAATGTTTTCATTGTATTATCTTTCAACAACAACAACAACACAAATAATAATTATGATAATTGTAATAATTATAATAATAATTATAATAATGTTTGGAGACAGCTGACGAATTGCGCATGGACTTACTTATGCTCAGCGTTTAAGTTTTGCTGATAAGCCATTTTTCATTGTATTCTTCTTTGACAACATCACTACTACTACTACTACTACTACTACTGCTACTACTTATTATTATTATTATTATTATTATTATTATTATTATTATTATTATTATTATTATTATTATTATTATTATTATTATAGCTGGTAGATACGGCTAAACAATATTCCAGCGTGTGATATCTTTTTCCTTTGAACTTCAAGTCGGACTAACGAACCGAAATTCGCAGGGACGCACCGTGGGAACTTTCAGTGACTTGTTTCTGGTGAGAACAATTGTTCCAGAGAACCATCCTGGTCGCATTACTGTAAACCTCGCACTGGACACACGTAATACTCCTCCTTTTGAGAAACGATTCAAATTGTTTAACAGGGAAAGTGTGCAGCTTGGAAACATGAGTATATATGCTTCTTGCGGGCAACAGGTCTCGGATCATAGTATTCGCTCGCATCTCAGTTTATGTCTTTGAAACACCGTAGTCTGCCCTCCGTCTGAGTAACATAGATTAGTGGACACATGATAATCGTGAGTCTCGCAAGCAAGAAGCACAGAATCTCATGAGTTCCTGCGGGTTCCAAGGCCAACCCATCTCGCAAACGGTATAGGCGGTTCAAGTTGTGAAGCGTCACGTCACATTTTTCAAGGCTAAACAAGGGTCAAACGTTTAACCACTTCCCTGACTGACGAGAAAAAACTGTACACGATCCAAGAGCAAGAGACATAGATCCTCATGAGTCCCCGCAGTCGCGGGGACTCATGAGGATCTATGTCTCTTGCTGAAACCACTATATATCCAAGTTTTTTTGGACGACTGGGATTCTTAGGCGTTGAATTAATAATGATCTCAACAACAAAATTTAATTCAGAAACTGCGTCCCCTGGCGGCAATGGGGTTAAAACAAATAGCACTCTCAAGCCGAAGAAAGCGTCTGGAGCCGATCAACGTTAACAAGAGACATAGATCCACATTAGCCCCTGCGACTTCATGGGCTAATGAGGATCTATGTCTCTTGCAGATATTTGATTTGGATTGCAGGGCTGGGGACCCGATACGGTTTTCGACTTGACGGACTGAACACTATTCGGTGACCCTGTTTGTTGTTCCAGACGGTTTGCGCACTGACCCGTGAAGCGTTCCAGCATTCTGATACGGCACAAACGGTCATATGGTCGACAGCGGTCAGTAACAGTAACGCAATGACAGTTCAAAGTGAAAGAAATCTAAACATAGGCTGTATCGCTGACCGCGCCTGAGTGCCTGTTTGTTTCGATTTTTTTTTTAAGCCTTTCAGTGCCAACTAACGGAGACTGTGTTTCTGTAGTTTTTATTTATTCAAGAAAGAAAAAAAAAAACGACATAAAAACAAACAAACAAACTAGATCTCCCAGGCACATGGATTTCATGTGATGTCAGCAAGAGGCATTGATCCTCATGAGCCCCCGCAAATGCGGGGGCTCATGAGGATCTATACCTATTGCATGTTTGGGTGGTGTTCAAATTTTCTAACGGGCTTCCTCACTCACACAGAGACACGAAACGGAACATCGGTTTCGTCGAAATAAGCGCATTTCAGACATTTCTTCAACATTTCATCGTTTCACAAAATGTGAAACGGCACATTTCGAGCAATGGAGTCTGTGCTGCCCGATCAGTGTCGTTCGCTCAGTCACGTGTTAATCTGACGTCATTCAAGCCAAAACACTCAAGGTGGCGGATAAAGCTATGGCGTGGAGTCAGTCTATTCATGGCTAAAAACGCATGGTGTGACGCACGATTCTGTAAGATGTTAGCGGGAGGATCATTTTCGAAATGGAATCTGTAAAGAATGATCACTAAAGTACCACAAAAATATGATTTTAGGTCAGTTTTCTGAACCCCACTTTCATTGGCTTTCCGCCCGGCGGCGCTGCAGAAACCTGCAAGATGGCGGCAGTATCGCTTCGAGACGGCGGCAGCCTCAATTCACTTGAACCATCCCTGTTTAAGCATTCAAAAGCTCTTAAGTTTATTCAATATGGCCATGCATGCCGGGAATTCACTTGTGTAAGCGAAGGCACACATGTCTTATAGTGTGTTTAATTTTTAAGCGTCGGTAGTCAGAAATATGCCCCGACTACCACCGCCAAAACCAGACTGCACGAGTGTGTGAAAAATTACCTCCCCTGTACCAATCGAAATGAATTTTCATCGCGTTCCTGCGTGTACGGAGGAGGCATTTCGATGCAATGAAAATGTTTCGTTTCTTGTTTATTTCGTTTCTTGGTGTAGTGAAGCCTTAAGCACTGAACGTGATAAATGTCGGTAAACTGTTGAATCTTACCCTCTTTTCCTCCTGAAACGGCTATACGTGTAAATTCTAGGAAAAAATCAACAAAAATTGTTTGTTTTGGAACATTAAAGTCGAATCTCTTTGCTTATGTCTTTTGTTAATTTAAAAAGAAAACCACATTTTGATCTCATGGCATTTTAGTCATTATCAGCATTACGTTTTATACTTCGTCTTACTCAGTATTTTTTTCCTAAGGACAATAACGTCGATAATGATTCTATATTCAATTTGTAATGAGACACAAGAAAATAACTGGATGTTGCTTCCACAGTTGTTGATTTTTTATTTTTATTTTTATTTGTTATTTTCTTTTTCAATAATTTTTTTTTAAATTTTAGTTTTTATTTGTTTAAATTATATTTCACCGTTGGATGGATGTATTTTCATTTTCACTGATATGGATATCAATCTTGTTGTCTTCCAGAAATCGGTTGTCACTAGGGTGCAGCAACTCCCTAAATGCCCACACGTATTTATTTATTTATTTATTTATTTATTTGTCTTTTGCTTTTATATTTCTTTGGAGGAAAGCTAAGCTGTGTGATCGGAGAAAAACACACTAATAAATGTTATACTCCTAAGACATCACTTTCGAGTGTTCATTTTTCAGATATTTGTTTTAACAACCGCAGCTTGGTTTTTCTTCATTTGCGGGGTCATGCACCTCTCCTTAAACGTTGAGGACTCTATCCTGTGTTCTGAAATTGCAGATCCCCTTTCCATGTACTTTATTGCCCTTCTCACATCTTCAAAGATAAAGGCAAATGCCCACCACAGATCTCGAAATAACGATGTCTCCCTCAACGTAAGGGAACTGGATCTAAATTTTGCCAGATTACAAAAGCGCATCCTGAGCACGAGGCATAGATTCTCATGAGCCCCCGCATTCTGCGGGGGCTGATGAGAATCTATGCCTCTTGCATATGATGGTTAGTTGCTTTAGGACTAAACTCTGTGATGCTATAATACTTAGGTATATAGCCTTTCCCTCGGGGACGCTACAAGATAGTAGTATACTGACTCAAACCCCTGATGATTCCATAAATTCAGGATGTAAATGGGAGCAAATTTCGGTCATCAAGAGACGTGGATTCTCATGAACCCCTGCATGGTTGCAGGGGTTCACGAGAATCCACGTCTCTGGTAGATGCAGTCTGAACTGGATGAAGGACCGACCATACTCTAGATCCTGGAAGGCACACTGTGTGCACACGCCCTTTCTTATCAGCACGAGCTCCTCGTGCAAACTGCACGTGCGCACCTATCTGCGCACGCATCTCCTCCCCCTGTCACCCCTCGTTGCACGACGACGCAGTGATCGCCCCTGCTGGCAATTTCATAGTTCGGTGGGTCCCCCAAAACCAAGGCAAGCGAGACGCAGGGTGTATGAAATTATGATATTAGAGGGAAAAATAAAAAGGGAAAAAAGCAGGGAAAGAAATGAAAGAAAACGAGTGAACGTACCAAGAAAAAGACATTTCTCTTTCTTAGTATGTTTGTTCTTTTTCTTTTATTTCATTTCTATATTTGCCTACTCTCGATATTGTACAATCTTATTGTAAAACTAGAAAATAAAGATTGTACTTCTTTTGTCTTAAATTAGAGAATACAAAGGGGGGGGGGGGAGGGGGGGGGGTATTGGAGAGACTGTTCCTCGCTGTGATTTCAAATCTCGGGGTACAGAGAAAATCACCCTTCCATTCTTTTAAATGAAACAATCTCCTTTCAGCATAATAATTAATTAAAACATCTAGTAGTCTCTTAACTGACAGTGGACGCAGACTGTACGTGTTTATTTATTTATTTATTTATTTATTTATTTATTTTTGGGGTGTTTCTTCGACGCCGAAGAGCCGGGCCAGTCGTCCAAAGAACATGGATATACAGTGGTTTCAGCAAGAGGCATAGATCCTCATGAGCCCCCGCGAATGCGGGTGCTCATGAGGATCTATACCTCTTGCAGTCTAATTGCGTCAACCATTTCTCGGGCGTGAAGTGGTTAATCTCTTGACTGCTAGTGGCGACGCCGCTCTGCGGAAAAGACTCATAACTACCGCCGGCCTGTATTGTCAGAAGCAAGAGAGGGCAGGGCCAACGTACAAGCAAACAGCCGATGGGACCAATCAACCAGTCAATAGCTCATCTATTCTCCTGAGGGCACCGATAAAGTAGTTTGAATTTGGGCTTGACTTTGAATCCGAGTCAACGTTTACCGCAGACTACGCTCAAGAAACCCATTCCTGTTCTGCTTAACTATTAAACTCCCAGCACTACATGACTTCCATTCTGAAGAATAGCAGTCATTTAGTTCAGGGAGTTTAAGAGTTTGAAACACAATAAGTTCAAGGAGACATTCTTGTGGAAAGCAAGATTTTTAATGTAGACAAATACTTATTTTTTTAAAGCGTTTCTCGGTTGAAACCTGTGATCTTTACATTAGGATCAATCTATATTGTTAAGATGGTGTTGGACAATTATACCAAAACCAAAATCCGGACTAAAAATGTGACTGCCAAGCGTGTAAGTGAAATGCAAAGAAATTTTTTTACAAAAAAGGAAAGAAACACTCTAAGAAATGCAAAAATACAACAATGTATTGTACTTGTCCGTTCTAAGCGTGTTTATTTCTTTCGTGGGTACTTCTCTGGGGGCGAGTGAGATACGGGGGCTACCGTAAAGTGTGGGAATGCAATGCTCCCGGACACACCCACTTTTGCTGGCATTTAATTTGTGGCCAAACGTTATAAGACCGCTTCAGCTTTGAACGGCTTCCTTTATCTCGGGCAATACCGACACTAATCGCGGGAGATGGATCGCGAGCGATAGCTTCAGGGTCGTGCCTGATTAGCTCGGCGCCTTTCCAGGCGCCGAGCTAATCAGGCACTACCCTGGGGCTATCAGAGTCGACTCAACTGCAGTCGCAACGAAGTGTTTTTCACGTATGTGATGCTAAAATGTGAGGGTTGTTGTTGTTAAATTGCGATGCTTTTGGTGTTTAAACAGCGGCCTGATGACCTGTTGCTAACTGGTCAGTTTTTACCGTCAGGTTGGCATCTCATCAAGAAAGATACGTAGAGCATTGTGTACTTGTTTGCACGTCTATTTTGAAAAGTTAATACATTGTGTTGCAATTATCTTTTCAAAGCGACTGTTTGTTACTTTGTTGGGGACTGCCTCAGTCTTATACTTCGGCTCGATGACGTTTTGGTAGTTTGGCTGCAAGTTTTTTTTTTTGCAGCGTCAAGCCATCTCATCATTCATTCGGAAAACGCTCATTGACAAATTTCACGTACAAAAATGAATTTGGGATATAACAAATCGCCATGGGACCCAATTTTTCTTTTAATATCCGGATTTTTTTTTTTCTTCTTCTATAAGCTAAGTAATTCATTTAACTCATTCAGCCCGACGGCTGTATTTCCCAAATTTTGGAGGCGTCATCTAACGACTATGCACCAGTTGCAGGAGATGGGTCGACCATGATAATTCAAGGGCAGTGCCAGATTAGCTTGGCGCCGACAGGCGCCAAGCTAATCTGGCATTACCCTTGAATTATCATGGTCCAGGGCCGGATCCAGGGGGGGGGGGGTGAGGGGGGGGGGGCATGGCCCCCCTTCCCCCATAAACACTATACAACATAAAACTTTGATACACTGAAGGATGATCTTTGCTCACCTTGGTGAAAAAAACCAAAATAAAGCCATACTCAAAACAGTCAAAACTCTGCTTTAGGTGTCTGTTTCAGGTGGTTAATTTCTCCAAAAAAAATTTGCCCCCCCCCTCAAAAATGTAAGTGATCCGGCCCTGTGGTCGACCCATCTCCTGCTGAACGGCGTCGGGGCTGAATGGGTTAAAGAGTGCTGTCTGGACGTCTGAAAACGTGTTGTGATGTATCAGATTTTCGTTACGTCCGACCTTGCTACTGACAAGCGAAGTGGACTGTAGAGGAACGTTTCCCCAGTCAATCGCAGCTATTAGTATTAGGAGCGTGTGTGTCTTCAGTGTAACGGGAAACCTAGTATCCGGCGTATAAATGAATGTATCAGTAAATGTGTAGTCAATGTAGACCCTAAGTCGTGAAAACAACTAGAAAAGGTTCTTTCTCCGGGTACTCCGGTTCTTCCACCCTCACCCCCCCCCCCAACCCCCCCCCCCCACCCCCCCACTCCCCACGCTTTGGTACCGGTCTCAGGCCACTTTACAAATTTCAAATACAAGTGATCAAAAATCTCTGTAACTTCAGTAGCTGACTGGCCCTTCGTTTGTCTTGTACTGTGTTTGTACTGTGCTTGTCTTAAATGGCGTAAATCCGTGTCTGTTTCGTGAGTGTGTGTGTGTTGGGTTTCAGGCGCGGCGCTTTGAGTCGATTTCCCCAAAATTGTGAAAAAGCGCCTATATAATAACGGTATTGTTATTATTATTATTACCTCCCAAGGAAAATCCAATCCCAAGAAATCAACACGCTTAAACAAGACAAATACATTACAATAAATCGTCTTTTAATTGCTTTTTCTAAACGTTCTTATTAGTTGGTGTTTATTATTATTTTACGCGCCTGGCAGTCGCAGACTTTTTTTGTCTGGATTTTTGAAAAACCTCCGGAAACTCTGACGACACATCGACCTTTTACCATTTTTATTATCATAATGATCTTTGACACTATAATTCATATTCCTCCGCACATCAAAATCATGACGCCGCACGCTGATCCACACGTGTTTCAGTTAATTATTTTCAAAGACCATTCCGGGTCGCGTCTGGAAATATATTCATCTTGAGGCCTGTGGTTCGCACTCAAGAAAGCCCTTGACATGGAAGCCACTGAGTACGCCTATACGCTCTACAGTTTTAATGTTGAGATTTTAAGGTTGCAGTTCCACTTGTTACTTATCATCGTGTCACGTTGACATTTCATAATATGATATAATTATGTGGCCGCCAATTGGCTTTACAGTTTTAATGCTGAGATTCTAAGATCGCAGTTCCACTTGTTAATTATCATCGTGTCAAGTTGACATTGCAGTTCCACTTGTTACTTATCATCGTGTCAAGTTGACATTTCATAATATGATATACTTGTGTGGCCTTGAATAGGAATAGAGGAATAGCCTAACAAATCCATTGACGCATTCGCCGTAAGCCGCGTATCCGGATGCGGCACTCTCGAATGTATTAACCCCTTTCTTGCTGCTGGACGTACATTGTGTTCTTGAAATCGGTATTGACTGAACAACCAAAAGCCACAACTGTCCAAAGAACGTGGGTACACATTGGTTTCTGCAAGAAGCATAGATCCTCGTGAGCCCCCGCAGTCGCGGTGGCTGATGAAGATCTATGCCTCTTGCAGTTAGATCGCGTTTACTTTTTCTTGGTAGCGAAGGGGTTAATTTGAACCCCAAATCTGCAAGACATCTGAAAGAAGGTTCACATATGACTACAAGATCGGCTCAGCCCTCAGTAACACCCTCTGTTCAAAGGAATAGCTGGGCCCAATATGCAGTCTTGTGAACCTTCGTCTCTTTTAGGTGGGAGGGGATGAACAAAGCACTGTACATTTGTGCGCTGCCAAATAGCGAAAGTCCACTTTTGTGAAAAGCAAGATTGTTATTGTATTACAACGAAAATCTCGCTTTTCACAAAAACAGACTTACCGTCATTTGCCTACACGAGGCAGATTTTGAATGGTATAGGTCGGGTTTTTCTCTTTTTTTTAGTGCCACTTCTATCAGTCCGTTTGTATTTTTTATAAATGTTTCATAAAATGACGCTGATATCAGCGTTTTAGGGTTTGAATAGGAAAAGTAAATTGAACTATTGACAGCACAACGAATGATGCTCTCACGGTATCCTGCGGGTTTTGCATTTTTATAGCAACTGGATACATTTCACATCGGAGAAGGTCCATTTGGAAGAAACTGTCCTACGTTTTCAAAAGAACTTGACATGATGAGTAAAAGAGCTGGATGAGAGTTAGAATACTCTAATAAATGACCCTCAGAAGTGCCTTGGTATCACTGAGGAAGAGATTCGGTCCTGAAAACAGCAAGTTAAATGTCGTCTGATAACGTATAAAAGTGCATCCAAGTGTAATTTACATTTATTCACCAGAAATGTGCGTCATAGTTACAAAAAAATCCAATGTGTCTAATTAACCGGTTCAGTGTCGGGAAATGTTGAACACCGTCCGACTGCAAGAGGTATAGACCCTCATGAGCCCCCGCAATTGCAGGGGCTCATGAGGACCTGCATATATGTCATGTATGTCAATATTAGCATAGATATCTGTATTAGTATAGTTGTCAGTATTAGTATAGTTCTCAGTTTTAGCATAGCTCTCAGTATTAGTATAGTCCTTAAGCCTGTGTGTCTGGGTGTATATGTGTGCGTATGTCCGTCTTATCCATTTTTTTTTTTTTACTGCACTTTATATATTTAAATAAATAAATAAATCAGCGCATTAAATAGGCGTTTTATCCCAATTGAAAATCGGCTCAAAGCGCCGCCGCGAACTGAACCCAACAAGCACGCTCACGTGAATCACGCGCATTCACTCACACACTGTACACAGAACATTCACGTGGTGCTAAGGGCAAGCTCAAGCGAGCTACTGAAGTTTTGGAAATTCAAATTAATGATATTTGCAGTTTGATTAAGTGGGTTGAAATTGATGCCAAAGTCGTGGGGGACGAAGAGCCGGAGTATCCGGAGAAAGAACCCCCGACGGTCCGCCCGAATTAACGGCGACACTTACTAGAGGAGAAAAGCCCGAAACCGGAACCGGGTATCGAACCACGCACCTCTGGCATTTGTGGCAGGCGATTTTACCGCTGCGCCACGGACCGCACCAACACTTATTGGATACGTTCCCGTCCAACTAGAATTGCCCCTTCATGGGATAAATAAAGTTTTTTGACTTGACTGAAACCACTAACTCCAAGTTTGATCCATGTTCATTAGGCGACTGGGAATCTTTGACGTTAAATTCACACACAAAAAACAGAGATAATTGCGTCTGACGTAAAAGAAGCAACTCTTCCATCATGCAGACATACTCAAAATATGACGTAATTCTCTCTGTCGCTTGCACGTTCTCTCTCACTGCGTGCATTTCCAAGAAACATAGATTCTCACGTGCCCGGAGGGCGCATGAACATCTATGCCTCTTGAGGATGTTTGGAACGCGCGCATGCACGCATGCACGCACACACATAGAAACACATCGACGCGCTTTCAGAAGAACATGCAGGTGTACTTAGTATATCATGTAGCTAGGTAAAGTCAACCTGCTTTCACACAAATTATAGCAAGACTGAAATTGTACCGTGAAATTCTAGTTTTGTCACCATTTTCCCAAGTCTTGAAGCGAAAGCAAAACTCATATCACGTTAAATATAAAATTACGTAAAAAAACAAAAATATACGTCATGACAAATGACGTTTGACAAACCGGCAATGACGCGTATGCACTGCGCGCGCCCCTTATAAAGTTCACTATGGCGCATTGGCACATCTGCGAGGCTTTTTTAAAAGGAGATATTTCAACATCAGAATCAAGTCAAATCAAAAGGTAGAGACCCTTGACAGCGAAGACAGCTCTCATATAGAAGGCACTTTGTGGGTTATGGTTCATCCCATCTTGTTTTTTTTTTTTTTGTTGTTGTTGTTGTTTTTTAGTGCCACATCTGTCTATCACTCTGTTGTATCTTTTATAAATGTTTCATAACTCTGATATCAGCGTTTCAGGGTTTGAATAGGAAAAGTAAATTGAATATTGACAGCATAACGTATGATTCTCTGTATCCTGCGTTTTTTTGCATTTTTATAGCAACTGGATACATTTCCCAGCGCAGAACGTCCAGCTGGGAGAAATTGTCCTACTTTTTCAAAAGAACTTGACATGATAGGGAGTAAAAGAGCTGGATGAGAGAATACTCCAATGAATGACCCTCAGAAATGGCTTGGTATCAGGAAGAGATTCGGGCCGGAAAACAACAAGATAAATGCCGTCTGAGAACGTATAAAAGTGCATCCAAGTGTAGTTCAACTTTATGCACCAGAAATGTGCGTCATATTTTTTTAAAATCCAATAAGCGTCTAATTAACCCGTTCAATGTCGTGAAATGTTGAACACCGTCCGACTGCAAGAGGTATAAACCCTCATGAGCCCCCGCAATTGAAGGGGCTCATGAGGACCTGTATATATGTCATGTATGTCAATATTAGCATAGATATCTGTATTAGTATAGTTGTCAGTATTAGTATAGTTGTCAGTATTAGCATTGCTCTAAGTATTAGTATAGTTCTTAATCCTGTGTGCATGGGGGTATGTGTGTGCGTATGTCCGTCTTAATCTTATCCATTTTTTTATACTTCACTTGATATATTTATACCGGCGTTCCCGTCCAAACTGGAATTGCCCCTTCATGGGATAAATAAAGTTTTTTTACTTGACCTATGCCTCTTGCCGCTGAAACCACTAACTTCAAGTTTGATCCATGTTCATTAGGTGACTGGGAATCATTGACGCGGTTAAATTCACAACAACAACAAAAACGCGAATTGCGCCTACTGCTGTCGAAGTGGTTAATTACATTTTGGTACTGGTTTCAGGCCACTTTACAAATTTCAAATACAAGCGATCAAAAATCTCTGTAACTTCAGTAGCTGAACTGGCCCTTCGTCTGTCTTGTACTGTGTTTGTCTTAAATGGCGTAAATCCGTGTCTGTTACGTGAGTGTGCGTATTGGGTTTCAGTTCGCGGCGCTTAGAGTCGATTCGCCAAAAAATTGAGAAAAAGCGCCTTTATAATAACGGTATTAGGCTATTATTATTATTATTATTAAGATGAAGTCGTGCAGCATTTGAAACAAACAATCCAACAAACAGACAAACAACAAAATGGTTTATACATGACTCAATTTTTCGTAGCTGACACAAATCTGTTTATTTGTAAACCAAATTATGTCAGACAAGTACCCCGATCCACATTTTAGATTTCCCATGTAGTCATAGTTGCAAAAATTGACTGAGCTAAAGCGACTTTTTAAAAACTTCAAAAATGTGTTTTTGGTTACAAATATATTCACGTGCCCACGAGCGGGACGCTGGTTTATCTAACGACTTACACATGTTAATGGTCAGTTTTTTTTGTTTTTTTTTTTTTTGGTTGCACTTCCAACTGACTTGTCCCCACTAACATTGGCATAATTATGACAGTTGGACAAAGTGGTGACAGTGGGGGGTTTCAGCCGCAAATGCTCCCAAGTGGCCAAAGGAACAGACATAAAGCCACAATCACACACATGGCATCCAAGCAAGCACTCTCGCCATTCTCTTTGTGAACTCTAGGCGTGGTGTACATGAACCAGCTGAATGAGTGAGCTTAGTCCTGCGCCAGTCACTACGCAAAGCGCCTCGCTATTTTGCGTGAGTGAGCTTAGTCCTGCGCCAGCCATTAAGTAAGGTGCTTCTCTGTAGCGGAGCACCTTACTTAGTGGCTGGCGCAGGACTAAGCTCACTCATGACCTGGCCCCTGGTCTGTGATTTTGGACCTGACCACTTCAAGCTGGGATCCCCAAAATCACAGACCAGCACCCAGTAAACCATTATTGTGCGCGCAACCACCGGTATGAGTGGGTTAAAAAAAATTAGGCACGCCACATTTTTCTCACACCATCCCAGTTTCTCTCCCTCGATTCGCTGCGCTGACAACCAGTGTGCGCTCACATTTTAGTCAATGCACTCACCATATAGTCGGAGCCACCACTGGAAGAGTTGCCGTCAGTGTTGCAGGGGGCGCCATCGTCAGGACGCGCGACTCGTGACCCGTGCAGCAGCTCCTCCAGACTCTCAATGTACTCGATGGCGTTGCGTAGGATCTCCACCTTGGGCAGACGCTGGTTGGGGTTGGGGCACGTCCGCCGCTTCAGGGTCTCGAAGGCCTCGTTCACTCTTTTCAGTCTTCGTCGTTCTCGCATGGTCGCCGCTTTTCGCCTGTCCACCGCTACTGTCTTTCGCTTGCACGCCTTGCAGGCCCAGAGCAGACAGCGGCGGTTAGGACCGTGATAGCCCGGGGCCAGGACGTGCGGCACGTGGTCATCCTCCTCATCGTCTGAGGCCAGAGAGGCCGTGTCCTTGTCGCCGCCGTCGTCGCTGAGGTCTGCCATGCTGGAACCCATGTGACCGCCCCCTGTGTCCGTGCACGAAGTGTGGAGACTGTGCGGCCCGACTGGTGAGCACGGCTTGCACGGGGACGTCACGCCGCTGTCGGGTAGCGCTTTGTCTGACGTAACGCCAGATGCTGATGACGTTCTGTGCTGGCTGCTCTGAATGGAGGACGTGTTGCTGTTCTTGCTGCCGCCAGTGCTGCTGTTCCCACTGTTCTTGCCGGCCTTCTCCTCCTCACGACCGTTCCCCGCTGTCAGATCGTCTTTAGTGGGTGTTAGGAAGTGTTTGTCTTTGTCGTGTGAGGGTGTGGCCGCCACCCCGCGGGCCCGGAAATCCAGCGTAGCCGGGTGCTGGTCCGGGTAGTAGGGCTGTGAGGTGAACGGGTTGCTCCCGTACCCGTACATATCCCCGTACTGGCGGGGGATGCCCCTGGGGTAGGACGCCCCGGGGTGGGTGGCGAAAATGTCCTGTGGGGTGGGGTGCGAGTAGGAGATGTCCATCAGGCTGCGCGGGTCCGTAAAGTCGCCGCCGTTAAAATGTCCCCCGCCCACGCCGCTGAGCGCACCCCCACCACCGCCCGCACCACCACCAAACACAGCGGCGTTGTGGTCGTAGCGGCAGCTACGGTAGTCGGTCATCATCATCATTGTCGTTGTCGTTATCTCTTTTTTACTCACTCTCACGTCGCCAAACTATTTCCAGCGGTGCACACTGTCCAGCTCTTTCACTGCCGACTCACACTGTGTTCACCATTTGACAGGGCCGGGTACAAACTCTTCTTGGTGCACTATTCACACACTTGACGTACCAATTATGTCAGTCTAGCCTGTCTGTCACTGAACTGAGCACCGACAAATATATTTGCACTCCGGTAAATTTGTTTGTAAGTAACTGACTGGGGGCCGGGAAAACATCATTCACTAATGAAGTATTTACGAATATGGATACGTGAATGTCCTTGTACACCGTTGTTCATCCTTTGGATCGACTCATGATATGATTCTGCAAGACAAATGCAGTTTAAATCAGAACATTAACTTGACGATAATAACAGCAAAAGGAATTTAACAAATGAGAATTCATAAATGACAGTCAATATATATTCATATGAAATAATTACGTTCTACATAAACAAAGTAAAAGAAAATCCAGTGCTAGTTTTGTTTTTCTTGTGAATATATTTTTTGTAAATATATTTATGATAAATAGTTTCACTGAGACACTGAGGGAAAAATAAGGTATGCTTGTAACTAATACATGTACATAACACACACTTTTTTTCAAGTGTTAAGGACAAAATTGCACCCAAAAGCAAATTTTGTTTTATCAAGTGTTTAAACAGACTTTGCAGTGTCTCGTCCGTCTTTATGTCTGGCATTCCACATTTTTGTTTATGTGGTCGGATACTGAATTTAAATAAATATTGATACGATATTGAATGACCATCTGTGCAGACATTTGAGAGCTGAGGTGAGACTGACACGAATTAGCTTTTCCGAGCGACATAAATCTGAAGTGCAGTTCCGCCCTAAAAACGTATATCTAAACTCAAGACATCATCGGCTTTAGGGTTATTAAAGTTATCTCTTTAAAACTTATTACTGTCGTTTATCTAACCCTTTGGCCGCTGTCGGTAGCGGTTTTTGTTGCGATGTTTCCTGCAGGAATCATCGCAACAAAAACCGCTACCTACAGGCAAAGAGGTGACAATTATTATCGCCTCAAAAATTTGTTTCCCGTGAAATCAGTGTACGCAACTGTCTTGCATGAGACTTTAGTCTTTAGGCGACTAAAACAGTTTGTATGACTGACCTAGTACGCATAATCACATTTATTCGATTTTAACCCTCTCGCGCGCGCACGTAACCTCAGTCCTGTGCTACCACAACACCGGTAGTTGCATGCACTCTAAGGGGTCAACACTAAGCAGGCTGTTGTAATCGGCCATTACATCCTGAGGCTGACTCTTTCAAAATTTGCATATTGTCTTTGAAAGCTACATTTCACTGAGTTTCGGCGGAGATAAATCAACCATTTTCGTTCAAGGGTGGTGCCAGAATAGCTTGGCGCCTGAGGCGCCAAGCTATTCTGGCACCACCCTTGAACTGTCAGTCAAATTTATTTCAAGCTGGCAAGTGCGTAGCAGGATAAAGAGCGACACTGAATCACTGAGTAATCATACTCACCTTATCTCAACACACTATCGATGGCATCTGATTCAGGTAGTCCTGAAAACTGCACACAGCCCTATCTTATCCGCTTTTCAAACGAAGTGTCAGAGTTTGTGCTGCTCATTCGTTTATCAGCGCTCCAAACAAACACGCAGTACCACAACCCCAGGCGACAAAATGACCCAGGTTGTACCAGTCTGCGAGACGTTTCCCACTCTCTTTGATGATGCCTGTGATCACTGCTGACGGTTTTTGCCTCAAAAGCACTGTAGACGTGTTTAGCGCTACCTCCCGTACATACTGACTCAAAACGTGGTTCTTCTCGCCAGGTGAGCCGGTAGCGTGCTAGGGTCCCCGCTGCTTGATTCGCAAATGAGATTCCAAGTGCCGGCTGTCTGTTGCCAGCTTCTTTAGTTGGAGGCAGAAATAGGGGGGAAGGTAGCTACCAGCAGCCGCAGTCGCGCTAAAATTTCTCGGCTTCCATGCCCTCCATCTGAGGAGTGGGAAGAGTAAGCGGAAAAATCGCTCCGTAAACCGGCAAGACTGAGGCATAGATTTTAATGGGCCCCTGCTTTGCAGGGGCTCATGAGAATCTATGCCTCTTGCAAATGGAGGATCATGATAGTGGCCAGACTTAAACCCGGCTCAGTCAGTAGTAAAGCATCACACTTTTCACACCGGCCCACTCAGCGATGCCCGAACAGCCAAAGCTCAGCACAGTTCTAGCGAGCAACAGCTAAGAAACGTAGACCTAAACAGCTCCTTATTTCTCTGCCAGCAAGCGAGAGACGTCACTCTCACAAGCCCGGCACAGTAACGTGCCTGAGATCGTGGCAGTCTATGCCTCTTGCGGAACAGAAAAGGTGTCCGCTACTGACTGACTGTCGGAATTCCTCTGGTTGAGCCGTCGCTGCCTCTTAGGCCCGTCGATCACCCGTTAAGCCCCGCCCAGTTCCAGAGACGCGTTCCAATCGGACTGCAGGATTGGGTCGCGGCAGGAAAGGGTTTATGCCGGCGGGGGAGGAGCGGTGAGGCGGCAATACAACAACACGGCCACGCGGGGGATGCCATGAGATGGTCATAGAAGAGATGAGGGGGACGGGTAAGAAGAGAGAGAGAGAGAGAGAGAGAGAGAGAGAGAGAGAGAGAGAGAGAGAGAGAGAGAGAGAGAGAGAGAGAATGACAATGACAATGAACCTGTATTTTCCAACGGTAAAGTTATTGGTAACAGGACCAGTTTTCAAACTTGCCGTTGCTACATAAATGACAAAAATACATGCACGCACGCACGCACGCACCGCGCACGCACGCTCTCTCTCTCTCTCTCTCTCTCTCTCTCTCTCTCTCTCTCTCTCTCTCTCTCTCTCTCTCTCTCTCTCGCTCTCTCACACACACACACACACACACACACACACACACACACACACACACACACACACACACACACACACACACACACACGGTATACGTTTCAATGCATTCCAAATATAACTATCCAAACTAAGACAGGGAGATTGTGAAAAATGTTAACATAAAGAAAGAAAAAGTTAAAAAAAAAAGTAACTAAATGTAACTAAAATACACACACGCACGCAGGCACATGCCGCGCATTCGCATACATACACACGCATACTCCGCACTTACACACACATACACACACGCACACACACACACACACACACACACACACACACACCATATCCTGCGAAGAATGATCTTAGTACTGTGACGACTACATTATGTCAAAGATTGCAGCTGCTTAAAGAGGCTATCCCTCAAGGTGTTAAGCGTGTTTGCAGTTCGAATCTGCTGGAATAAAATTCCAGAATAAACTTCCTGAGTAGGACAAACTTGTTTTTAATAAATCAATACGAGGAAGAAGGACCCTGAATTGTCCATGCCTAGAATTTTCGGGGGATTGCTTTGAGAAAAAGGAACTCAGATTCATAGGCAATGATTGCTTATACAGCTTGTACATTAACACACCCTATTGAACAGAAAGTGATCTTTTAGAGGTAGTATGTTCAGTGCCTTGAGCGTTTGGTCGGTTGAGAGCTCCGGATTAGGAAATACAAGTTTAGCAGCTCGCCTATGTAGGGAGTTCAGCCTCTTCAAATGTAGGTCTACATCACTAGAACCATCCCACACTGTTGATGCATATGATGTGCGACTTGATGTGAGCATTGTAAAAAAGAAGACTTGTATCTGTGTCAGTAATTGTTTTCAACTTTGACAACATATACACATTCCCAGAGAAAGTTTTACACCCACTGTTAATATGCAGTTGCCATTTAAGCTGATCATCTAAAGTGACCCTCAACACTGAGACGGTGACGTGTTACACCTGCTCAATTGGGCTGCCGTTTACACAGAGATTAAGAGAGAGTGGGCGGAGCTGGTGCTTCTGACGTGTGGTTATAACCATGCAGTCTGTTTTTGAAGGGTTCAGAGACATGGAGTTGGAATTACACCAGACAGAAACTTCTTTTAAACTTGTCTGCAGACGTGTGCTTATTGTGGATACGTTTTTGTCAGGCGTGTGCAGTGTGCAGTGTGCAGTCGTCGGCAAACATGTCACATGAAACATGCCCACAACTAAGATTCAGCTAAAGGTCATTAATAAAAATACAAAACAGCAGTGGCCCTAGGACAGAGCCCTGAGGCACTCCACTTTTGACGAGACCATACGAGGAGTAGGATCCATTTAATAGTACTTTTTGCTTCCTTCCACTCAAATAGGAACTAAAAAATAAGACGGCGTCTGAGTTGCAGAGATATGCTTGAAGTTTCAATAAAAAAAATGTCGTGGTTTACAAGGTCAAAAACCTTATTAAAGTCGATAAAGATTGAACCAGTTATTTGAGAGTTATTCATGGAAGTTAGCCATGTATCAACAAGTCTAGTTAGTGCTGTGTGGCATGGGTGTTTTGGGCGAAAGCCGGACTGGAATATGTGCAAAAGACCGCGGTTTTCCAAATACTGGTAGAGGTGCTCGTGTATGTGTCTCTCGAGAGGTTTGGCTAGGCTGGATAATAATGAAATGCGTCTGTAATTATTAACATATGTTAGATCTTTTGATTTCGGTAAAGGCATAACCTTAGCTTGCTTCAGTTCAGCCGGAAAAAATGTTTTGTTCAATGCATAAATTATAGATATGTGTTAAGGATTCGATATATAGAGAAGGGAAAGTTTGAGAATTTTAGGGCTAATCTCGTCAGAACCCGATGATGTTTTGTTTGCTAATGACCCGATTAGCTTTCCTACTTCATACACAGCTAGAGGCGGTATAGTGAAGTTTTTTTCCCATCAGTCTTTAGCTTGCATAAGTTAAGTAGTGCCTCAGGGCATGTGTACGGCGTGTTGTCATTAGAGGGTGTGATTGACTCGGCGACAGACAGAAAACGTATGTTAAAGGTGTCTGCAGTAATGCTGGAAGGAATGGCTGTCGATTTCTTGTTGCTACCTCGGGTGACGAGATTAATTTCGTTCTGCACGACATTAAATTGAGTTTGATTAAGGTCTGATAGAAAGGCCGACTGATCAAACCTTTTGAAAGATCGATACGTTATTGTCGTGTGTCCGTGTTTAGGATGCGCTAGCAGTTTTGTTGACCAGGAACACACAGTTGGAAAGTGATCGCTGATGCTGAAATCAAAAACACTAACATTGGATTCACTAAGGGGGCGGTTGGTGTAAATGTGATCAATGAGTGTTGCTGTTGTTTTTGTGCTCCTAGTAGGGGACGAGACTAACTGTTCTAAGCCAGTTTGCGTGGTGATGCAATCCCATGAAGTATGGGGCTTCAGCATATCTATGTTAAAATCACCCTGTAACAACACGTCGCTGTTAGGCAAGCCAACATTTTCTACTACATGCAAGAACTCGTCATACCAGTCGAAACTGGCTGAGGGATTGCGATAGCAGAAAGCCTATAAAGACTTGTTTAGCTTTAGGACACTTAAATTCTAGACAAATGCACTCAACTGCTGAAGTTTCAAGATCCTCACGCCTTTTTACTAAGTGTTAGATTGAGTTTTATGGATGTAAACGGCAAGTCCAGTCTGACCAGGTACACGGGGCTCGGGTCACGTCAAGTGGTGCTAAAGTTAGGTACTTGAATGGCAACATCGTTTATGTCAGAGTTAAGTCGTGTTTTACTAAGACCAAACAGGTGGAATGGTTCAGTCTTGTTTAGAAAAACGTTCAAATCAGTCACCTTCTTAAAAAGATGGTATATGTTTAAGTGCCCAATTTGAAGGTTACTGTGTTCATGCGTACGGCTCAATTTTATATATATATATATATATATATATATATATATATATATATATATATATATATATATATATATATATATATATATATATATATATATATATATATATATATATATATATTTTTTTTTTTTTTTTTTTTTTTTGGGGGGGGGGGGGGGAGGGGGCGGAGTCATAACTAACGACAGAGAGGTTAGATCACATAAAAATGACGAACAAGAAAGCAAAGAATAGTTCTTAAAATTGTCACTACAGGACTATCGTGGCTGAGATAATTTTGTACTGTGCACAAAACGTCAAGCACAGTGTCCTGATACAGCAATGTCAATCAAAGGTTATTCTTAAATATCCAGATAAAAGAGTATTCATGCCACTCAAACTGCTGAAAATGGCGGCAATGTATGTGTCCACAAACTCGTGTTCCATAGTCTAAGTACGTGAAGAACTTAACACACAGAGTGACGGTGGGTGCATAAATATAGTTTGGGTTTTTTTGCGCACGCTAGTGAGAGAGAGAGAGAGAGAGAGAGAGAGAGAGAGAGAGAGAGAGAGAGAGAGAGAGAGAGAGAGAGAGAGAGAGAGAGAGAGAGAGAGAGAGAGAGAGAGAGAGAAAGAGAGAGAGAGCAATATAACTTACAGTATCGTAAAAAGTAACACCATCCTGAAGTTTCAAGTCCGCAAGGTTTCAATGCCCGGCGGATAGACTGAGAAACTGTTTACTCGCGTTACAACAATGACAACGATAATCACGACGATGATGATGTTTATGATAAAAATGATAAATATTACTAACAACAACAATAATAATAATAACAGCATCAAATTAACCCCGTCACTAACGGGAGAATGTGAACGCCACCTAAATGCAAGAGGTATAGATCCTCATGAGCCCCCGCAGTCGCGGGGGCTCATGAGGATCTATGCCTCTTGCTGAAACCACTGTGTGTCCGTGTTCTTTGGGCGCCCGGTGATCAGGCTCTGTCCATAAATTTACTATAATTTCAAAAACACAGTCTGCGTCAGTGAAGGGGTTAGTTATCATAGACCTGATCAGTGACGTGAGCCGTTCTGGCCGGCACTGCCTCTGAACTATGATCACAGTCGATTCGTCTTAGGTTACTCTACCGGTTTTTAGTCGTGCATGCTCCGGAGCCTCCAGCACGTAGGCCTATCTGATTTGACAAATTTAGTGACAAACAGTTGTAACAAGTGAAGTTTGTGTCAAATTCACCACAAAGATCATCCAACAAGCGGGCGGTTAGTTTGGAGAGATTACAGTGATATCATCAGTTTGCGTTTATTGCGAATGATTGAAACAACAGAAGATTTAACACATAGGTTATTTTAAAAATCACAAAAGAGCTTGATTGTATTGTAATTCAATAACCGTTCCCTCCGCAAGACTCAAACATCTTTAATTAACCCGTTTAGCCCCAAGGTCCCATTTCTCAAAGTTTGGAGGTGTTGTCTAACGACTATGTACCAGGTGTAGGAGATGGATTTATCATGATAATTCAAGGGTAGTGCTAGATTAGCTTGGCGCCTTCAGGCACCAAGCTCATGTGGCACTACTCTTGAATTATCATGATCAATCCATCTACTGCTGCAGGGACCCGGGGCTAAATGTGTTAAACATTGTATTAATGTTATGTTTGAAGGGGGGATGGGGGTGGGAGTGTCGTACGAATTTGTACGTACTCACCTACTTTCGAAAACAAAGAACTTTCGTGGTTTTTTTTTTTTTTTTTAATTGTCTTAAAGTTTACAGGACAGCTTGTAAATTGGTTTGTAGGCCTATGCTCTATCCTGCATTGAATATCATTCGTTGTGACTATATGCCGTCTGGTTGTCAATCTGTCTGGTTCAGTTGTCTGTCTGTCTGTCTGTCTGTCCGTCTGTCTCTCTCTCTCTCTCTCTCTCTCTCTCTCTCTCTCTCTCTCTCTCTCTCTCTCTCTCTCTCTCTCTCTCTCTCTCTCTCTCTCTCTGATGGTGAACATTAGCACACAATTTCATGACAGCCTTTCGCATTTTCACAGCTGATGTAATCATGGAAGCGGACTGGTCGTAAAGTCACACTTGTGTTTACATCAAGGCAAGGTCACGGCATCAAAGCGAAAGTTACGTCCCCTTCGGCCCCGAAAAAAAACATGCAAGTGCTCATCCGAGTGTAGCAGAACCTCAATCACCCTCCTCCATCTACAGCTGCAAGAGGCATAGATTCTCATGAGCACATGCAAAGCAGGGGCTCATGAAAATATACGTCTCTTGCAAGCTGAGATCGACCACGTTCATATATTCAGATTAATGGAAGCACACAACAGTTTTTCACCAAAAAAATCTCACTCCATTTATAGGACATGGACCAAAGGCAAGAAGTTCATTTCAGGCCCAAAACCTACTAGTATCCGCTGATGTATCGACCATGGCAGTTCATGATCTCATATCAGTTTTAATATAATGGAATTCGTTTTAGTTCAAACCAAAACTGATCCAGGTTTTAGCAAAACTGAAGTTGTCAGAGTCAATTAGAGCAGTGGCACAGTCTGAGGATGTGAATAAAGCTGCTCTTTTATTCAAGAGACATTAACGCAATCAGCCCCACGGCCGTAATTCCCAAATTTTGGAGGCGTTATCTATGCACCAGTTGCAAGGGATGGATCGATCATGATAATTCAAGGGTAGTGTCAGATTACTGAGCTTGGCGCCGACACTGAGGCGCCAAGCTAATCTGACACTACCCTTGAATTATCACGGTCGATCCATCACCTGCTGTAGGACGTCGGAGCTGAATGGGTTAACTCTTATGACCCCTGAGGGAATCAAGAGGCTACCTCAGAACCTGTTTTGAGCGACCATCCCTTAAGAGAGATCACCTGTTGCTAAGACCATCAGTAAGTTAGGTGGTTGTAGCCGCCTAAATGGTGGTTTGTAATGACAGGTGAACATTTTACCCTTGAAAATGTCTCTGGATAGAGCACTTGTCTTTTTTTAAAAAATCACTTTTTCTCGCAAACATTGATAGCTGAAAAACTAGGGGCAACGGTATTTAAAGACTGTATTCACCCTAAAAATCTCCGACGTACAGCTAGTAACGTTTGGTGATTAGTCACTAATTCTGAGCACAGTGGAACATACTTTAACCCTTTTGGCCCCCGGATCCTTACAGCAGGAGATGGCTTGACCATGATAATTCAAGGGTAGTTCCAGATTAGCTTGGCGCCTACCCTTAAATTGTCATGGTCAAGCCACCTCCTGCAACTGGTACATAGTCGTTAGGCAACACCTCCAAACGTTGAGAAATGGGACCTTGGGTTAACCTCTTGAGTGCTAGTGATCTGAATACCGCTCTGCGGGGGTGGGGGGGGGGGGTGGCGTCTTTTCCGTTCAGCGGTATCGTCACTGGCGATGAAAGGGTTAAAGAAGTAAATTTCACCAAAAGAACATTTCTTAATGACGACCAGAGGGACATCGATCGTGTTTTCATTTACAAGTCACTTTGCCCACAGGAGTGTCCACGTCCTTTTATTCATAAAGTACTACTACTACTACTACTACTACTACTAATAATAATAATAATAATAATAATATAATAATAATAATAATAATAATAATAATAATAATAATAATAATAATAATAATAATAATAATAATAATAATAATAATAATAATAAATAGTTCTTGTATAGCGCTGTTCTCCAGGAAAACACTGGACTCACTGCGCATGCACAACAGCACTCTCTCTCTCTCTCTCTCTCTCTCTCTCTCTCTCTCTCTCTCTCTCTCTCTCTCTCTCTCTCTCTCTCTCTCAGAAAACAAAAGGTATTACTAAATGGATCATACTCGAATCAAGGTTTAGTGAAGCATGGCGTACCACAGGGCTCTATTCTTGGTCCCCTTCTATTCTGCTTGTTCATAAATGATCCTCCTCTTGCGATAAAAAAAATGAAAGCGTTACATGTGATATGTTTGCAGATGATGCTGCTGTACACACGCCAGATAAGGATATATCAAACATCAATTCACGACTGCAAAACACACTGCAAGATATTGATGAATGGTGAAGTCATAATATTATGATTTTAAACCCGGTAAAAACGGAGAGCATGGTAATTAGCACCCGCCAAAAACACCAGCTTGGCTCTCTCTCACTCAGTCTGTCTTACTTTACTTACTTACGCCTGTCACCCCTACCCGGGTATAGGCCGTCGACGAGAGACCTCCAGCAACTCCTGTCCTGTGCTTCTCCTTCGATTCTACTCCAGGTGGTTCCCAGTCTCTTGATGTCTGCTTGGAGGTCTCGACGCCAGGAGTTTCTCGGCCTACCTCTTTTCCTCTTTCCCTGGGGGTTCCATGACAATGCCTGCCTAGTGATACTGGAAGCTGGCTTTCTCAGACTGTGGCCGATCCATCCCCATCTTCTTCGCCCAATTTCATTCTCTGCTGTTATCTGCTCTGTTCTCTCCCAGAGTCTGACGTTGCTGATCTTCTCTGGCCAGTGGATTTTCAAAATTCTTCTAAGGCAACTGTTCATGAAGGTCTGTACTCTGTTGACTGTGGTTTTTGTCAATCTCCAAGTCTCTGCTCCATATAGGAGAACTGCTTTTACATTGGAGTTGAAAATCCGGACTTTGGTGTGCTGTGACAGCTCTCTGGAACTCCACACTTTTTTCAACTGGAGAAAGGCTGCTCTGGCTTTACCGATTCGTGCTCTGACATCTGCATCAGTGCCGCCTTTTTTGTCTATGATGCTCCCGAGATAGGTGAAGGACTCCACCTCCTCCAACGGGGTGCCAGCAAGCAAGACTGGTTCTTCCCTGGTTGCGTTCAGCCTCATTGTCTTTGTTTTCTGTTTGTGAATGGTGAGGCCCACTTGGGACGAGATGTCAGCAAGCCTCGTGGTCTTGTCCTGCATTTGTTGATGAGTGTGGGACAGTAATGCCAAGTCGTCTGCAAAATCAAGGTCGTCAAGCTGTGTCCACAGTGTCCACTGTATTCCACTTCGTCTGTGCTCTGTGGTCATCTTCATGACCCAGTCTATGGCCAGTAGGAAGAGGAACGGAGACAGCAGACACCCCTGCCTGACACCAGTTCTGACCTGGAGCTCTCTGGTGAACTGCCCTTCGTGGATCACGCTACATGTCATGCCATCATAGCTGCTCTTGATCAGGCGGACGAGCTTTGTGGGTACACCGTAGTGTCGTAGGAGTTTCCACAGAGTCTCTCGGTCCACGCTGTCAAATGCTTTCTCATAATCCACAAAGTTGACGTACAGCGGGGAGCTCCACTCCAGAGACTGTTCCACGATGATGCGGAGAGTGGCGATCTGGTCTGTACATGATCGGTTCTTCCTGAATCCTGCTTGCTGGTCTCTCAGCTGGGGGTCAACGGAGCTCCTCATTCTCTCTAGGATGATCCTGTTGAAGACCTTTCCTGGTACTGACAGCAAGGTGATTCCTCTGTAGTTGGAACACTTGCTGAGGTCGCCTTTCTTGGGAAGCTTGATTAGGTACCCCTCCTTCCAGTCAGCCGGCATCACCTCCTCTTCCCAGATCTTTCCAAACAGTGGGTACAGCATCTCAACTGTTGTCTCTAGGTCTGCTTTCAGAGACTCCGCTGGGATGCCATCTGGCCCTGCTGCTTTGCCATTCTTCAAAAATGCCACTGCTTTTCTGATCTCTTCCCGGCTGGGTCTGTCACAGCTGATGGGTAGGTCGGTCTCTGCCGGCTGGATGTCGGGGGGGTCGGGTGGGCTAGGTCTGTTCAGTAACTCTTCAAAATACTCGGCCCATCTGTCGAGTTGGTCTGCTCTGTCTGCAATAGGCTTGCCTTCTTTGTCTTTTACTGGTCTTTCTGTATGGCCATACTTACCCGACAATCTTCTGGTAATGTCGTAGAGCTGTTTCATGTTGCCGCTGCCTGCTGCCTTTTCTGCCTCTGCTGCCAGGCTGTCTGTGTAGGCCCTCTTGTCTGCCCTGATACTCCTCTTCACCTCGCGGTTGGCTTCCGAGTATTCCCCCTGTGCCCTTACTTTGGCTGCTCTCGTGCGACTGTTGTTGACCGCTGCTTTCTTCTGCTTCCTCGCTTCTATCTTTTTCAAGGTCTGTGCCGACAGCCAGTCCTTGTGGTGGTGTTTCCTGAACCCTACAGTGTCTTTGCAGGTTGAGTTCAGCGCCTCTCTAACTGCCTTCCACTGCTGCTCTGTGGTGACCGCCTCCTCTTCATTTACTAGCTCCTGTAGCGCTTGAAACCGGTTGGACAGCACCAGTTTGAACTCTTCTCTAACTCCAGTTTCTCTCAGGAGGCCTACATTATAGCGCTGTCTTCTTGTTGTCTCTGTGCAGCTTTTCTTTAGCTTGAGCTTCATTCTTAAGGTAAGCAGATGGTGGTCTGAGGCGACATCTGCTCCCCTCCTCACTCGAACATCTTGAAGGGATCTTCTAAATTTCTTGCTAATGCAGATATGGTCTATTTGGTTCTCTGTTGTATGGTCAGGTGAGACCCAAGTTGCTTTGTGTATTCTTTTGTGTGGGAAGATGCTGCCTCCAATGACAAGTCGGTTTAGAGCACAAAAGTCTACAAACCTCTCCCCGTTCTCACTCATCTCCGAGCCTAGTCCCTGTCTCCCCATCACCTCTTCGTATCCGGTGTTGTCCTCCCCTATTTTGGCATTAAAATCGCCCATGACGATGGTGATGTCTCGCTCTGCACATTTGTCCACGGCACTCTGGAGTCGGTCGTAGAACTCTTGTTTCTCTTCCTCGTCACTGTCATTGGTGGGCGCATAACACTGGATGACGTTCAGCTTGAGCTTTTTCTTGGTTCTAAAGGCTGCTGTTATAATTCTTGGCCCAAGAGGTTCCCAGCCCATCAGCGCTCTCTGTGCCACTGGTGACAGCATTAGTGCTACTCCTTCTGTATGGGGGGCATTCTCCTCTTCATGACCTGAATACAGAATCATCTCCCCACTTAACAGCCTTTTCTGGCCAGACTGCGTCCATCTGGCTTCACTGATGCCTAGCAGGGAAAGGTTGTACTTTTGCATTTCCGCTGCTATCTGGGCGGCCTTGCCGCTCTGGTACATGGTCTTGACGTTCCATGTGCCCATGGTTGTATCCCTGGATAGAGAGAGGCGGCTCGGTCCTGTGGCTTCCGAAGACTTCCGGCTTTCACCACAGGACGTCATAAGTCTTCTAGTAGAAGAACCTTCCTCCTCCAGGAAAGGAATTACTGTTAGTCTTTTCGTCGGCGTTTTTGTAGCTATTTCCTTTTTTGCAGGGTGGGGAAGCTACCCCCACGCCCAACCCCCTTACTAGGAGGACCAGGGGTTTTCTGTCAGGGTCACCTTCCCTTAGACCATGTTGGTTCACGGCACCTTATTTCATTCGGTGCACCCCTCTCACGAGGGACCCCCTATCCACCACCCAGGGGACGCGCCTCAACGCCGTATGGTCCCAGCGCGAGGCACTCAGTCTGTCCCTCCAAGGCAAAACCATCAGCCAAGTTACTAACCATCGCCTGCTAGGAGTCACGGTGGACAACCAGCTTAGGTGGCAGCTACACATCAGTAACGTTTGTAAAATTGTCTCCAGAAATCTGTACATCTTAGCAAAACTTAAACACATTACTGATATGGAGACACGTCAACTGTTCTTCAATGCCCATATTAGATCGCATATAGACTATGCTTCTACTGTGTGGGATGGTTCGAGAGATGTCAATTTGAAAAGATTGAACTCTCTACATCGGAGAGCTGCCAAACTAATACTCCCTGATCCCAGCTTAACTACTGACCAAAAATTGGCAGCCTTAAAAATTCTGCCCCTGAAAGATCATCTAATTTACAATAAGGGAATGGTTATGTTCAAGGCATTAAACGATAAGCTACCCCGATATATCACATCGCTATTTACCGTCCAGTCATCAACATACTCCAGATCAAGAAAATCCCTTATTGTGCCGCGACCTAGAATTGATCTCTATAAAACGAGTTTGAAGTTCTCTGGCTCTAGTCTTTGCAATGCCTTGCCTAGAAACGTCACGACATCAGCTACTTTCTCCTCGTTTAAAGTCAGTCTCATCAAGTACTTATTTTTGTCAGCAGCATCCCCGTGACTGTGCACATATTGAAAAATACTATTTCTCATTAGATCATTAATTGCGTGTACCACAGGTTTCGACTGATGACTCATATTTATTCGGTACAGCTTGTATGTAGCCTAAGCCGCGTAAGCGTGTGTGTGCACGTGCGTTGTGCGTGTGTGCGTGTGCGCACGTGTATATTAGAGATAGAGAGTGGCGTGCTCAAATGTGCATGCGATATGTATGCGTATTAGGTTGTGTGTATTCTTATTATATTATTTTAATTAAACCTCACAACATGTCATTATGCCCGACCAGTAAAGTTGGTAATTCCTATGTCACTTCCCCCCAACATTATTATTATTTTATTTATTTATTTATTTATTTATTTTTTCATTCTTGGCTTGTGCTGTGTCATGTAATTTTTTTCCCTTCTTAGTAGTAGAAAACAATTAGTACGATAGTAACTCTGTAATCAGTAGATTAGCAACGGCAAGTTCGAAAAATGGTTGTTACTACCAAAACTTTTACCGTTGTCAAATAAAGGATCATTGTCATTGTCATTCTCTCTCTCTCTCTCTCTCTCTCTCTCTCTCTCTCTCTCTCTCTCTCTCTCTCTCTGTCTCTCTCTCTCTCTCTCTCTCTCTCTCTCTCTCTCTCTCTCTCTCTCTCTCTCTCTCTCTCTCTCTCTCTCTCTCTCTCTCTCTCTCTCTGTCTCTTTCATGTTTTTCATGAACTTAGTGAACATCAGTATAATTCTGAAAAGAAAATAAAAGAAAATAAACAATCATATGACTTCATTTTCAGCCCTTCATCCGTCCGACTTGTAGCAATGCGTGGTGCATATGAACACAGGTGTATGAGCCCTAAGTGTTATTAGTATTTTTTAAATTCCAGTTCTCGTCAGTTCAATCTGTTTCAGTGTGTCGAGCACTGATCTGACAATCCTTTGATCAAACGGTGACATTTCTATACGAAACGGTTTACTGTGCTGTTGTTTTAGTTTCACCTCATAGATTTGACATTAACATTTCAGTGCGATGCTTTTGGTTTATATGCGATGCGGCCGTATCACAGCAACATGTGTTGCAGTCTGACAGTTTAGGGAAATCGTTGGACTATTTGTACTGTGGTTGACCTGTGTACAGTACAGTTGCGCGTTTGACTTGTGTCTGGCCGGCATACACACCGTTTTTGCAAGCCGAACTAAATGTAAAGATTAGTGATTATAGTGCATAGCCAAACGTGTTGTGCTGAATGCGAGTAGACAGTTCTACAAACTATCATGCAAGTTATTTTTGACAGTCGTTGTGATTATAAGTGGATTTCGTTTATTCCATATTTTCGCACAAGATCACTCCTTTTAGCGACTGGACTGTTTCACTGAGTTTTGGATATTGAAAACTTTATATTTACATTTTCGTCATCAAAATGTGTACACCATCAAACAATTACATGCATGCCCACGGGATGAAGGTCGGGCACCTTAATGTATTTCACCTTTACAATAAGGTTCCTGACATTTCAATATTTTTAAACCAGCCTTCACACTTCCATCTCTTTGGGCTAACAGAATCTTTGACGTCTGGACTCAAGAATTAGCGACGAAAATCTGTGCATTCCAAACTTTTCCTTAATTCGTCGTGACCCAAACACCCCCAAACACACAGGGATTGCTGTTTATGTCCATAACTCGATTGCACATATGGTACGCAGACATGATGATCTGGAGTCAACTGAGATTGAGAGAAGTAAAAATGTATAACTCATCGCCAATTATAATGGGTTATGTATATAGAAATCCATCGTCCACTGTCGAGTGGTATGATGACTTTGGTGCAGATGATGGATAAAGTAAATGACACTGACAAAGATGTACTGCTGTTAGGTGATTTTAACATTGACTTACTGAAAACAAATCCCACGTGGCAATCGACAACAACTCTTTTTGGGTTGAAGCAACTAGTCCAAGCTCCTACTAGAATTACCCAATCATCCGCTACACTCATTGATCACATCTATACCAACAACTGTAAGTCAGTACTAGAGACCAGCGTCCCCCCACTAGCTGTCAGTGATCATTTTCCCTTCACCTGTACATGGTCGTGCAAGATGCCCAAACAAAAGAGGGATCAGCATGTGTATATTACCTATAGGTCTGTTAAAAAAACTAAACAAAGATGCTTTTCTACACGATCTTAGCCTTACACCGTTTCATGATGTGTACAATTGTACCAACCCAGATAAGGCTGTCTCTCTCTTACTTGATCTGTTCCTAGGGGTGCAAAACAAACATGCGCCAGTAAGAAGAAAGCGAGTCCGATCCCGCCAGCCTCCCTCATGGATAACCGATGAAACCAAACAAGCAATGGATGATAGAAATAAGGCTAAGAAAGAAAAGAACTTTCATGAATTTAAAAGATTGCGAAATAAAGTTAAGTACTTAATTAGAGAGGCGCAGAGATCGTTTGTAACCAAAACATGATTGATTGATTGATTGTACATTGCTTAACGTCCCGACAACAACAAGGCTTTCTCAGGACGTGCCTGCACTGCTTGTGAAAAAAAAAAAAAAAAAAAAATAAACAGAACATTGAATGTATGTCGCCAGCCGGTCAAATACATTAAATAAACCTAACACATGGGGCCTAAATAAAGCTAAGACCATTTAGCAACACACATCCAACATCAAGAGCTACAGGCAGTGCAGACAGTAGGGAGAGTTTTAAAAAGGCAAATACAGGTGAATGGACAAAGGGTAGACAGAAACACATGCCCCAGAATAGAGAGAAAAACCCACCCTGTGGGGCTGACCAGGGTGACCCTGGGAACTAAAAAATACCTAACCCCACCCAAATCCCCCAGGGCAGACCCGGGTGGGGATGTAACCAAAACAGTCGAAGAAGACAGAAACCCTTCCTCTATCTGGACAGCACTTAATACGCTTACCAACAACAAGCGTAAACAGTGCAATACCATTCCAGAAAACCTGTCCGCTGAGGAGTTTAATAACCACTTTCTATCAGCCCCCAAAGACTTACTCAGTTCTCAATATCGCAATCAGTCGATATATTCCACACCAGAGAAGCTAACAAAGTTCTGTAAGCAAAGATTGTCCTCAGATGATATTTTCGTCATCAGTGATATTGCTGTACACGAGGTAGGCAAATACATTTCCATCCGAACAAAGAAAACGTCGCAGTGATGGTATCAATGGATATATCCTTGACCTGTCGCAACCAAACATAGTGGAACCTCTTACATACATTTATAACCTATGTATACAAAAAATGACTTCCCAGTAGCTTTCAAAAAATCAAAAATAGTGCCTGTTCCTAAAGCAAACGATTCTTCTGAAATTAATAACTTTCGCCCCATTTCCCTTCTATCAGTTCTCTCGAACCCCCTGGAAAAGCATGTTCACAAACATCTTCTGGAATTTCTTGAAAAAAGGTCCCTATTATATCATTACCAGTCAGGTTTTCGTCCCAAGTATTCATGTCACACTGCACTCGCACGAATAGTGAATTCGTGGGTCAACAGCATAAATGATAATAAAATGGCTGGTGCTGTCTTCTTGGATCTAAGAAAAGCGTTTGATCTTATCGATCATACCATCTTATTGAAAAAGCTTGCCACCTACTTAAACAAAAAGAGCCCCTCAGCTCTTTCGTTTCTGAACTCCTATCTTACAAAAAGAACACAAACAGTCTACGTCAACGGAAAAGATTCTTCTGAACAATTTGTGGAGTATGGAGTGCTCCAGGGGTCTATTTTAGGCCCACTACTGTTTGTATCTTCGTTAACGATCTACCGTTACATGTAACGTGTACTGAGGCTGAGTGTGACATGTTTGCCGACGACTCAACATTACATTCCGCTGGTAAAACTGTGCCTGAAATTGCAAAAAATCTTCAAAAAGAGAGTCTTCATGAAGTCTCTCGGTGGTGTAATGAAAATCGCATGCTTGTAAATCCCACAAAAACAAAAAGCATGCTTATCACAACCCGCCAGAAACATCAGCTCAAACCTCGATCACTCAACCTTTCTTTGGACTCCATACTAGTTGAGCAGGTCAGTCAACACCGCCTGCTTGGAGTAATAATAGATGATGATCTAAGCTGGCATAACCACCTATATTATATGAGAAAACATTTGTCCAAAAAGTTGATTCTACTTTCCAAACTTAAAACGATCATTGACCTTAAGACGCGCAAACTATTTTTTAATGCCTACATTAAACCACACATTGAGTATGCCTCAACAATATGGGATGGCTGCAGTGAAAATCACTTCAAGAAGATAAACTCATTATACAAGCGCGCTGCTAAGCTTATCCTCCCTGATCCGTCTCTATCCACTGATGCCAAGCTGCAGGCCATCGGACCTCTCCCTCTGGATAAGCACCTCGCACTAAACAAATGTGTACTGATGCACAAAATTCTTAACGGGAAAACTCCACCTTACTTATCTAGGCTTTTTTTCGCCAACTGAAAAAAAAGAAAATACAGCACCTCCAGGAACAGTCTCTCTATAAAATGGCCCCGTATAGACCTGTTCAAATCAAGCCTGTCTTATTCAGGTGCTCTTTTATGGAATTCGCTTCCTCCCACTATTCAACAAACCACGTCCCTCTCTCTGTTTAAAAGTAGAGTACATACATGATTACCTTTCTAAGACAACGTTATGCTGATCCTTTCTTCTTCTTTGTTTCTCGACATAATACGCTTCGTGTTTTTAAATTTTTGCTATTTTTTTTTCTCCATCTAGCCTCCAAATTGTTTGTTCCGTTTTCTAACTTGTTTTTGATAGTATACAAAATATCATACCTACTTATATGTTAGATAATTATGTGCGCACGTACGTGTGTATATGTATGTACAAAAGTGCGCATGTGCACGAGCACATGTATGTGTGTCTGTGTGCGTGTGTGTATGCGTGTGTGTGACGTTTATTATTAGTTAGTTTTTGTTGTTTGGTTGGTGTTCCTTTTTTTAAGTAGCTTAGCAAGGACAGATTGTAAGAAAGGCCTGCGCGCCTAATATCTCAATCCTTGGAAAATAAAGTTTCGTTCGTTCGTTCGTTCTCTCTCTCTCTCTCTCTCTCTCTCTCTCTCTCTCTCTCTCTCTCTCTCTCTCTCTCTCTCTCTCTCTCTCTCTCTCTCTCTCTCTCTCTCAGACACACACACAATTATACACCACTTTAAACCCACCCCATCCCTTCCCAACACCGTACGCCCACTTCCCTCCAGAATCAGAATAAAAGGCAGTCAACAGTTAGCTAAAAGTGAGCTAAATGTTTTTTAATGCCCGACAGAAAAGAAAAGTCTTTAAGTGAGCTTTGAACCGTGACAATGTGGGCAGATTCCGCATTTCATTTGGCAGCGAGTTCCACAGACTTCGAAAAAAGTAGTAAAAGAGTCTGACCCGATTATCTTTGCTCTCTGGGTACTGACTTAAGCCACTCAATTTAACCTATAAAGCTAGACATGCTACGACAGGAGGTGGATCGACCATGATAGTTCAAGGATTGTGTCAGAATAGCTTGGCGCCGGTAGGCGCCAAGCTATTCTGACACCACCCTTGAACTATCATGGTCGATTTGTCTGTAGAAATGTGACGCAGACCTCAAAGGACATCTACTGAAATAAAATTGATAATTTTATCCTTAGAGTGTAATTATTTAACCTACTCATTGCTACTGACGATGGATCCGGGATTTGAAAATAAAAGCTTATTTCGTGCATGTATTTTTAGTAGCTAAGTCAAGTGTGCTCCGCTTCCACGCTCATTACGTGTCTCGCTTCCAGTTCTTCCCCATAAAAATGGCGATCACAGAGAGGTTCGTGAAAGGCCGCACAACATTCTCTTTGATGTCGTACACAGCGAGAATTTATTCCGTTACATCTTGACAGCGATTCTCAGTCTTCCCGCGTGTACGAGGCAAAGATGCTCATGTGCCCATGCAGGCAGCAGGGGTTAATGAATATTTATGTTTCTATGAGCCTCAGTATTTGCATCAGTGTGTCTTTTTTTTTTTTTAATAATTATTATTCACAGGATGGCGTCTTCTAGGATCAGTTCTGCAACGTAACTGTGAGCTCGGTGTAGAATAAATGTGCAGCCGTACTTAGCATTTTAACCCCACCCTTGACTGCTTCTGACGATACTGTTAGGCGGAAAAAGACGCGTAGTCACGCGTCATTTCCGCCGAACGTCATCGACAGTAGCAGTTAAGAGGTTAAAAAGAAAAATAGCATAATTCCCACTACCCTTGCTCTTTATATAATTCTCATTATCACTCATATCATGCACACAGTCATCACGTAAAAATGTTATACATTCTTCTTATTCTTAAGTTCTTTCTAAATTCACGTATATCCTTAACACAATCTACCCCAAGGACCGAAATCCCCACATTTTGAAATTGCCCTCTGAAGGACTGTATTACAAGTCTATAGACAGATCGAGCATGATAGTTCAAGGGTGGTGCCGGAACAGCTTGGCGCCTATAGGCGCCAAGCTATTTCGGCACCGCCCTTGAACTATCATATCATGCTCGATCCATGTCTTGCTGTGGTGTGTCGGGGCTGAATGAGTTAAAATAACAAATAACAGCCACGCACACACACGTTACATCAGTCACCTGGCTTCCTCATAAGACAGATAATTCTCCAACATACTTGTTGTGAACGGCGCAGAAAACTTTTTGTTGTTTGTTAAGTTCGTGGTTGTGTTATTCTTTTGATAGCATGCCTCTGCGTTGATCATAGGAAAGATCCGATATTCATTTGAGTTATTTTGGATAAGAATTACGTACCGTTTTAAGTAGGATTCATTTTCATTTGCACGGAGAATTGGTGATCGATTTTTGTTATGACGCGTATTTTCGCTATATTTTTGTGAAGTTCAGCCTACATTAGACTGGAATGTTCGGGCAGGGTCACGACCTTTCTAGTGACTTCAAATATGACGTCAAAGTAAAGATGTTTGGCTACAGTTTGCAACATTCACGACCGAATGCACGCAACTTACGTAATACACCTAGACGTTCGTAGAAGTTTGTAGACGAATCTAGCAGGGACGGATCCAGGGGGTGGGGTGGCGGGGGGTAAATGCCCCCCCCCCCCCCAAGACCCCAAATTTGTTAAAATGCTATAACAAAGTCCGTTTTCGGGGTTGTTTGGCCCCTCCTCCACCTCCCAAACAAGAAGTTGCCCCCCCCCCCCCTTGGAGGTAAGTGATCCGGCCCTGTCTAGGGTGTTCTTTATCATGAATATTAATGAGTCTTGGCTACGTTTTCTTTCCTGATTGGTTGAGTTGTGTGAATTTGCTGGGTTGTTCTGGAAATCTATAATAGTATAAAAGACGGTGTTAGGATAGGAGACGCAGTGTATCAGAATTGTGGATGCATTGTACCAATATGTAAATACATTTGTGGACGCATTGTGCTGTCACGCATATTTCAGGCTTTGTAAAAAAAAAAATTGACCCCAGTTAGCAAAGGATCCTTGAGCCAACGTCGGCCGCAGTGGGCCCGTGCCCACAGCGGCCGACGTCGACCCGAGGACCTTTGCTCACTGGGTTGCTTTTCAGGTCAAAAATGTAATCACCTTGCCACTCAGATTGAAGGGTTGTAACAGTATTATATGTTAACGGCCATATCTACCCTGTGACGGTATACGACAATAAGTCCATTTTTGTGCGAAAAGCAAGGTTTTTGGTTTTTGTTGAAATACAATGAAAAACTTGTTTTTTCACACAAGTGGACTTACTGTTTTTTACCTTCACAGGACGTTATCACCACCACCACCACTACCATCATCATCATCATATTCATCATATTATCATCATATTCATCATCATATTCCTCATCATTCATTATTATTGTTATTATTATTATTATTATTATTGTTGTTGTTATTATTATTGAAAGATTACAAAGTAAAGTAGGTAAAAGCACTGTCAGGGGAGAGAATTGTGCAGTAACGACCAATGGCCAATAATAATATTGTGGATATTATTATTATTATTATTATTATTATTATTATTATTATTATTATTATTATTATTATTATTATTATTATTATTGTTGTTATTAATATTAATATTATTATTATTATTATTATTATTATTATTATTCCTCAGGCAAAGGAGGTCGTCCAGTGTTCAGTGTGCGATAGAAAAGGGTGTGCAGGGGGTGGGAAACAAGGAAAAAGGGGGAGGGGTAGACTTATGATATGGCATGACAGATTAAACTTCTCGCTAGCCAGTCTTACAGCCAACCCTTCTAGCTCCAATGGAATACATTCTCATCATCAGTTCAGTCCTGCCACCGCACGGGCTCACAAGAATCGGTATGCCTCTCATTTGTAATTTACCGTCAGCTTCTGTAAGAAGTTAAGAGGGGTTTAACGCAGAATTTCGACTCCACCTACTGAAGTACGCTCGTGGCATGGCTTTCTTTGATTCTCTATCGTAGATCACAATGACTGAACCGAATGCAATCACCTCAGTCCTCCGCTAAAGTAACACACACGACTGAAATAGTGATGGAGATGACGAAAAAAATAAACCAGCAAGAGGCATAGATCCTCATGAGCCCCCGCTGACCGCGGGGGCTCATGAGGATCTATGCCTCTTGAAGGTGACAGGAAGATTTGCCAGTCAAAATGTTTCAGTTGCAGCATTTTGCCAACTCTCGCGAGTCTTATCGCTCTCGGGGGAAAACGTGATTTATTAGCCTCGTTCCGATGTTGAGTAGATAAAATTTGGAATCGGAATTATTGGGGATACGCATCAACGATAGGTCCGGCACATTTCGACGCCTGAGAGCAAAAAGTGTCGGCGAAATTGCGGTTCGTAGATATCTCGCTTTTCTTTTCCACTCTTATCTCGCAAACTCTAATTCTTCTGCTCCGAGTACTTAGGGCGAGTTCAGGTTTGAGAACCGGAGTAGCGCCCAAAAAATAACGAAAAAACAACAACAACAAAACAAAACAAATAAGTCGTAAAAAAAATTCAAAGGCGCGTACGTAATTTAACCAGGAACTCTAGACGCCTACTTGAAATAAGTATTTTTGCAACATAAATTTGCGCTATTAGAAATTGAATTACTACTTTATTTTTGTTTACTTTATTCTTGATACGCCGGAGTTGAGTCCTTGGATGCAGCACCCTGCCCCTTGCTATAAGATGGTCTTTAAAATGAATCATCGTAAACTGAACAAATCAAGTCAAGACCTCCGTCGTAATTTTCTTTTTCTTTTTCTGTATCATTTTATGCTCACTGGAAGCCTGTAACATATTGGAATGGTCCGCATACGAGGTAGACAAAATGTCGCTTGGCTTTTGCCAGACTGACCCGTAGTACCTGAGTCTGGCACTTCAACTGTGCATAGTGGCCAGCAAAAGAAATGCGACATTTTTTCAAATCATTGGAAACACGTTAGGTGATTAAAAGATGTCGCATTTCTTTTGTTCGTCAGCATATGAGGGGAGTAAAAACGCCAAAATGACTCCCACGCCAAGTCAATGTGGCGTGAGATATATTTTAACTCATTCGAGACGTGCCGCACCCGGATACGCGGCGTAAGCCTCGTATCCGGATGCTGCACGCCTCGAATGAGTTAACTCCAAAACGACATATCGCCAGAATGACTCCAATGCTAACTCGACTGATGGCATGCGAGTCATTTTGGCGTGTCATTCTCGTTTTGTGGGCAATTCTGTCCCGAGAAGCCGAAAGACAGTAATTCCGCAATTGGGAAAATCAAGATTGTTTTGTAATACAATGAAAATGTCGCCTTTCCCGACGTGGACTTCCTGACTTTGCCTTCATGGTGCAGTACTGTCCAATATCCACGAAGGCGGGAAAAAAACCCTCAGAATCCAGAACAAGTTGTACGGCTGCATGACTGACTGAGGAAATGACAGACGACAAGCAACAGGACGGCCATTGACATCTATCTAGGTGGCTTAGCTCTGTGGGGACAAGTTGGCCATGGAGAGAAAAAAAATGAAGAAAAGATGAAAAAGAAAGGGAAGATCTGCAAATCTTTTTTCTTATGCCGCGTATCCAGTTGAGGCGGCACGTCTCGAATGACTTAACTCTGATCTTTCTACCCCAGACACACCACAGCAAGATAAGGATCGACCATGATAGTTAAAGGGTGATGCCAGAATAGCTTGGCGCCTATGGGCGCCAAGCTATTCTGGCACCACCCTTTAACTATCATGGGCGATCTATGTCCTGCACTAGAGTGCAGTCTTCAGAGGACAACGGCAAAATTTGGGGATTTCGGTGTTGGGGTAGAATGAGTCAAGGCGCATTTTCAGTGCGTTAGCAATCTTTGGCAGTAACTGTTCTAGTAACGGTGTGTGTGTATATGAGAGCTTTTGATATGTAGTGTCACTTTAGAGTTGTATCAATTTTATTGTAGCTTTTACTTTCTTGTACTTTTTGATCTGTGATTTTCTTTATCTTGTAAAGCGCATCGAGTATCATTAATTTGGAGGTTAAGCGATATATAAATGTACATTATTATTATTATCATTATTAGTATTAGTTATCGTTTGGTGGCAAGAGACATTTTCATATCGCGCAAATAAATGAGTCAAATAATCAAGCAAAGAAAGAAACGCGAATAAGGAAATACAAGGACAACATTTTACCTACGGCATGTTATTTCTTCTGTTATTTTATTTCTTGTATTTAGCATGCTTTCAAGCAGTAATTTGGTCCGGAGTTTGAACCGAAAAAAATGATAGACAAATTTCGAGGAGCAGAACTTCACCACGAGTTGCGTCGCGCGCGTGCAAGGGAGGCAAGCTAGACGTCGCCAGCACGGGGTTACCGTTCTTGTGATGGGAAGGGGCGCGTGCTGGCAAAGATGGCTGCCTCGATACGGGCGGATAAATTTCAAGCATTAAATTTGTTTTAGACGGCTTTCTCAGCTCTCTCCGGATACTCTCGGGTTTCTATTTCCAAGCCGCAGACCTAGTCCCCGATTCGCTTTCCGAGAAGCAGAGACTGATGTCGAGGGAGGGAAATGCAAGAAATCAGCAAATACACAGTAAGCGAAATTTCCTCGGGCCGGCGTGGGCCGCAGTTGGACCGCGCACAGCCGAGGAAATTTCGCGTACTGGGTATTTAAGTAAGTAAACGAAGCCAGGAGGAGAGGTTGATGAGAATCCACCGCTTCTTGGGGATTCAGTGAGTCTGGCTGGGGGACTGTTTTCGGCTTGAGATTTGATTCAGCCTCCAGATTGCTTTTGCTGCCACGATGTCTCCATCAGCACTTTTCAACCCTATCCACCCCCCCCCCACCCCACCCCCACCCCCCAACTCCCACCCATCCCTCACCCGCCAACCCACTCTAACCCCACGCCAACGCAAGCCCCTTTAACTTTCACTTCATCCGCCACGAGCATTTCTATTTTAAGAACAACAACAGTTGTTAGGAGTTTCAGTCTTTTGGCATCTAGGATGATATGATCGAGGCATAGAGAGTAAAACAAGGAAAGATAAGTTGATATAACATGAAATTTTGGGGTTTTGTTTTGCCGCGTACTTTTTGCTTTAACTCATTCTACCCCAGACACACCACAGCAAGATAAGTATCGACCATGATAGTTCAAGGGTGATGCCAGAATAGCTTGGCGCCTATGGGCGCCAAGCTATTCTGGCATCACCCTTGAACTATCATGCTCGATCTGTGTCCTGCACTGCAATACAGTCTTCAGAGGACAACGGCAAGATCTAAGGATATCGGTGTTGGGGTAGAATGAGTTAATGGATTTTTTTAAAAAACATTTTTATGTAAGATTTTCACATTTTTATGTTCTCTGTGAGGACGTCTGCTAACACATTCGCCAAAGAAATTCCTAAGAGATGTTCAATTAGTTAAATGCCCGTACTGTCGCGCTGTCTCCTGCTGCTCTGTCATTGCTAGATGGTGGTGTGGCTCGTTCACGGAGAGTCGCATCCGGATGCGACTCTCCGGCCCGAGAATGAGTTACACCATCATCTAGCAATGACAGAACAGCAGGAGACAGCACGGCAGTGCGACCATTTAACTATTGAAGATCTCCTGAATAGCAGCTATTCCTAAACCAGAATCAAGTTTTTTTTTTTTTTAATTAAAAAGGGAAAGATAGCAAGGGTTCCCCTTTATGATAAGAACTAAAGGGATTGTTTTTCTATCACTGCGCCGCGCGTCTTTCACACCAATAGTACTGATATACCCCATAAATGCCTCAATCAGTCAATCTAAATAAGTCAGTTCCTTGCGAGGAAGACGCGTCGATTCTATATAGAATGTGTGCTTCTTAAAGATGGAGTGGGCTGGATGAATCCATCGAAGTTTGAAGCCCGCGCATCGTTTGACCTTTTTTTCTGATTTAGAGATAGCTTCTATCCGCTTCTAGTCTCAGTTTAAAACACAACTCCTAATAAGACGATTTCTGAAAACCAGAACTAGGCAAAATGTCCACGTGTTTGACGCAAACCAGTTTGCTAAAGAAAACCAGCAGTGGATTAAAAGCTGAGACAAGCATGCGACATCGCATGTTTGTCCGTGCTTTTAATCCGCTGCTTGCGTCAAACACGTGCAAATTGTGACCTGTTTCTAATTTGCGGACGACCTCAATCTGGGAAGTCAGTTGGGCCGAAGATTTCGACCTCAACGCTCAATCAGTAAGTCAATGTGTTAAAGTAATGCACGTTGACAACCAGCTGAGATGACTTGAAGAACGCCCTTTCCAGCTCCCATGAGGCTAAGCGTTCCTCAGATCCTAAACGACCTTGTGAAATGGTGCGAGTCCCGAGTGAGTGAATCAGCACAATAGGCGCCTGTGATAGCTTTCAAACAGCCGGAGATCAAACTAATCCTTTTTAAACGGCCTGCGCCGAGCACAGCCCAGGTTATTGAAGAAAAACAGCAACGCTCGATGCCGGCCCGAGCACTTTCGCTCGGTGGGTAGCTTAAAAGTATATAGGTCTACATTATATGGAAGGAGAAGAGGCGTGCACGGTTTGCTTGAGAACAAGACAGAAAGATGCTCTGGATAATGATGTGGTCCGGTATATATACTGATTTTGGCTTCTTATTACCTTTTGGCGTATGATGAATTTGAGTGTGTGAATGTTTGTGTGTGTGTGTGTGTGTGTGTGTGTGTGTGTGTGTGTGTGTGTGTGTGTGTGTGTGTGTGTGTGTGTGTGTGTGTGCGTGCGTGCGTGCGTGCGTGCGAGCAAGCGTGTGTGTATGTGCGTGCGTGCGTGTAGTGTGTGTGTGTGCGTGCGTGCGTGCGTGCGTGTGTGTGTGTGTGTGTGTGTGTGTGTGTGTGTGTGTGTGTGTGTGTGTGTGTGTGTGTGTGTGTGTGTGTGTGTGTGTGTAAACAAAATCGACATCATAGTGAAGAGGTCTACTACAGTTTCATCAAAATTCAACTAAAAACATGTTTTAACAAACATTGTCTGACTTGGTCATTTACAACTAAGCATTGGATGCCTTTTCAAAAAGTTATTTGAACTGAAAGTGGGTGAAGGTGGGTGGAGGGGACGTGGGGAGATGGGGGAGGGGAGAAATGTGGGGATGAGGGCAGAGAATGTCATCGAGAAATACAATTCTACACCAGCTCTAAACATTATGTAACAAAAATCCATCAGTCCAAGTTTCCCTTTGAACAAATTAGTCCTAATGTTAAAACAACAACAACAACAACAAAAACCTGATATAACTCGGTGGTGAATAAAATAATTATAACGCACACAGTGAGCGGTGATTTATGACATTGAAACAACAGTCTAGATTCAAAACATTTGAAATGAATACACGCAATAGATGAAACCGAATCATATATGACAGAACTGTTTTAAAAAAAAGAAGATACATAATACACTTCCCAGACCAGCGCTGGTTAAACAACGATGTAATAATGGGTACTTGATTAGAAAATCTCACGTGCAGACGCGAGACACGTGAGTATTTTCACGAACTATTTGACGTCGCGGAGCTTTTTCCCGCGGAGTGAGCGACTAGGCCCACTGCGCTCTGGGAGTATCGTGTAGCTGCGCGCGTAGCAATCATGGCTGCCTCCTGCGTGGTAGAAAATGAAAGTTACATTTAATAGTGCGTGACGCGTGCTTTTCTCTGTGAAGTTTGTTTTTTGGGTTTGTTTTTTTTCAAAATACAAACACGCGAACAGTTTTCCTTTGAGGAAAACTTAGCATGTTTGTAGTTTGAAAAAAAAATGTTTGCAATTTAATTGAACACAATGAACCGAGAAAAAATCAGATACCAGTACACCTGAGTCTCTTGCCAGGAAAAGACGGTGTTTGCATGTTTATGTCGGTTTGAAAAAAAATGTTTGCAGTTTAATTGAACTTGATGATCCAACAACTTGTTTTTTTACATCACTTATGTCAGTTACAACATAGGAAAAATAGACTACAAATAGGCGTCAGCTGTTGCGATGTGGAGTGGCATGTTTGACACGTTATGATTTTAACATCTCATCCCTGAAGCAAACACTATACGTGCGATTCATTGGTAAGCCTACAAAATAAAAGAACTAAAGTACAGCAAAGCGAAACAAAAACAAACAAAAAACTGAAAGCAGAGCAAAAATTAAAAAAAAAAGTAATCGAAGCAACAAAAAGCAATGCCAGTATGATAAAACATTAAAATATGAATAGGAAAAGGGAAGGCACAACAGTGCTTACAAAGCAACAATACAAAGCAACGAAAAGGCAAAGCAAAGACAAAAAAAGCAAAACAAAGCAGAAACGAAACGACGCAGTACCAAACCAATGACCATACAAAGATAAAATAAAAATCTAGACCCTTTAATTCTAACATTTCACGGGGAAAACAAAGTTTTAAAAACATTTCTGCAGAAATATTTGCCTCATAACGTCCACGAGCCTGTGTAAAGCGTCCACACCCAAGAGCAATCCGTTCCAGACAGTTACTCAGCCAAACCATTGCACTTGCAAGAGCTGCAGATTCACATAAGCCCCTGCACCTGCAAGGGCTCATGAGAATCTATAGCACTTGCTGAAAATATCAGACACTCCACTATGTCTGTATTTCTCCGTATGAGTAAGTTATGATAGTTTATGTTTGAGACTGCATTGAGGTTATGTTCCATGTCCCACGAGCTGTCCTTCAGTCAATCTCCGTCATCAACAATAGGCATAGATCCTCATGGTCCCCTGCTGCCGTAGGGGCTCATGAGGATCTATGCCTATTGTTATGAGCTCACATATACCCCCCCCCCCCCCCTTACGTAGAAAGTGATCCGGAGGTTTAGTCCAGCTCTACGAGGGTTAGTTCCACCTGTCTCCATTATATCACGCAGTTCTCTCCCCTGGCGCAGACTGTGGCGATGTGATGAGTTCCACAGACAATTCTCCGATGACTGAATTATCACCCCTGCTTTGTGCTTGACTGCTCGCACTTTTTGTCCGCTTAATAATCTCTGGTTTTGTTTGTGAAACTTTTTTGAGGGGAGGTTTCCTTTTTTCAAGCAATACACGTGGTAGTTTACTGTAGGGCCTGTCATAAATGCGCACTGTTAATATCCAGAGCGAGTGTTGGGGATACGAAATTTGTAGTAAATTCCTCGAAAAGAAAAGAAACAAAATAAAACAAAACAAGTCCAGTCCGGGCTAATAAGCAGCCAAGCAAAAGCAAAGCAAACAGCAAAGCAATCGATCGATCCAGTGATCGACCAGCCAGCAAACCAACCAAACAACCAGCCAACAACCAATTATCCAGTCAGCCAGCTAACCAACCAAACAATCAATCAATCAGCCAGCCAGCAAGGCAAGCGACTACCCAGCCAACCGACCAGCCAAACATCTCACCAACCAACCAACCAACCAACCAACAAGGAACACTACTTAACCCTTTCAGCGCCAACACCCAACAGCAGGAGATTGATTGACCATGATAATTCAAGGGTAGTGCCAGATTAGCTAATCTGGCACTACCCTTGAATAACAATAATAATAATAATAATACCGTTATTATATAGGCGCTTTTTCTCAATTCTTGGGCGAATCGACTCAAAGCGCCGCGAACTGAAACCCAACACGCACACTCACGTAACAGACACGGATTTACGCCATTTAAGACAAACACAGTACAAGACAGACGAAGGGCCAGTTCAGCTACTGAAGTTACAGAGATTTTTGTTAGCTTGTATTTGAAATTTGTAAAGTGGCCTGAAACCGGTACCAAAGTGTGTGTGTGTGTGTGGGGGGGGGGGGGGGTATTATCATGGTCAAGCCACCACCTGCAAATGGTACTTTGTCGTTAAGTAACACTTCCAAAATTCGGGAAATGCACCCATGGCGCTAAAAGGGTTAATTACACATTCTATATGCTGAGTGGTTCAGTTCCCAAAGCGGATGAGGTACCCCAATGAATGCCTCAGTACACATCAATTTGGGGCAAAATACTACGCCACCCCCTTCTAAGGAACCAGATGGATGGTAAAGTCACACACAGGTATTACTTTTCAATGTCAGGCCTCTGACCCTATACTGGTAATGGCGCCCAACCCCCACGCCCCCCGCCCCCCCCCCCCCCCTCTCTCTCTCTCTCTCTCTCTCTCTCTCTCCTCTCTCTCTCTCTCTCTCTCTCTCTCTCTCTCTCTCTCTCTCTCTCTCTCTCTCTCTCTCTCTCTCTCTCTCTCTCTCTCTCTCTCCAGCAGCGAGCCAGATCGTCCGTGTGGAAAATATTTGTTCGGAGGAGATAAACTGGCACTCAGGTGCGACCAAGGTTCGCTGGCAAACGAAAAGGTGCGAGAAGGGGTGATCCTCTATGATACTCTTTTGTCTTCGCGAAGCGCAGATCAGTCCACAACCTGGTAGGAAGCGTTGGCCTTCAGAGGCTACAGACCCAGACAAGCACGTTTACTTTTATGTTCCTTGGACTGAGAAAGTATCATGCGCTCAGTGTAATCAGGAAACCGTACCACAACACGAGGCAAAAACCCTCATGAGCCCCCGCGACTGCGGGGGCACATGAGGGTTTATGCCTCGTGCAAGTCATCCAGGGTCATGAGGGCCTGATCCTCGAGCAAGTCTTCTGCAGTCCCTCGTCCGACTAAGTATTGAAAAGGTGAGAGGGGAAGGTACTTGGAGTTAACAGCCCATCACCAGCCAGCTCTCAGCACCTCTTCTCAGCGCTCTGTTGTGTTGGTCTTCACTCACTCACTCACTTTTCTTTTTGTCCGCACGGTAGGTAAACGAGACTACGCTGGAAATGGTCGCCTCTGTTTGTCAGGGAGGATTTCCATCTCACGAAATTTGGCAGCGCCTGTCTGTGGAAGTCAAAGTCCATTGAATTTATAGAGGGGGGAAAAAACGACAATTTTAGCGGAATATCTTCCAGTTAAATCATCATATGTGGTAGAGAAACTAAGGCATAACGTGGAGACAAAAGAAACAAAAAGCAACACCTGGCCCTATACTCCACCCCTGCCCCGCACGCAGTCTTTGAGCACTTCGCAGTACAGCAGCTTATCTACCGTACATCTCTCTTTTTAACTTCTGTCGAACATTGACACAAGTTTCCACAATGAACCTGTTTATCGCTTTGGTTACACCAAATCTCGTACACTACTGAGATGATGTTAGCTTCAAACGTCAGGCCTCTCTTTCCTGCGAGGATAGTGATGGGTCTGCAAGAGGCATAGATTCTCATGAGCCCCTGCAGTCGCAGGGGCTCGTGAGAATCTATGCCTCTTGCAGATGGAAATAGTTATTAGAAGTGTAAGTTTTTCTTTCTCCGTCTATCTCGCGTTCTCTTCTCTTTTTGTTCCACATTCTCTCGCTTTAATGTTGTCAGTCTCCGATTACTTGTACCGGATTTTTCTTTTGCGTCTGAAAGTGTAGATCTGTAATGAGTGACATCTTCTCTGCTTCAGATCGTAAATACGGCGATTAAATTGTTAGAAATGAGATAATTTTAGTTGGAAGTAAAGTAATGGTTCTATATTTACCTTCAAACACACGTGCAGTGTGTTTTTGCTTTACGTTTAGTGAAAAAAAAGGGCGCTTGGATTTTGTTTTCTCATGTCTTCAACGATAGAATTTCTTTTCTTGAACACATGATAACGTACACAATGTGTGAATATTTCATAAGAAACAATTTGACCACTCAACTCGCAGCAGATGCAAATAGTATTTCTGAAATCTGAAATTCAACGAGAAAAGAGCTCCAGCCATCACAAGAACATAGACTGAAATTGATATCAGCAAGAGGCATAGATCCTCATGAGCCCTCACTATTGCGGGGGATTCATGATGCTCTATGCCTCTTGCATTTGGGTGTTGCTTTTTGTGTTCCGGCAGCGAAGACGTTAAATTTGAGTCAGATATTTTCCCCTTAGTGAATATATTAATTCTTTGTACCTTGTAAGTGCTGAAATTCGTATGCTGTTTTTACAGTGTTTTGAAAAGATTTTGTAAAAGTTATACTAGGCAGCTAATCAAACAAAAAACATTTGTTGAGATAAGAAAAGTCGAGCCACTTGTGAAAGATTTTTCTTTGTAATGAATTACAGTCAATAAATCAAAAATGCAAAATGAAACTTAGCAAAGATGTTAATCGCTATGTTTGTCGGAAATGAGCAATTTCTCAAAGTGAACAAATTTGTCTTTTTCCTTTCCTTTCACGAAAGAACTTTAAAATTTGAAACCAAGACTTTTCCCGAGTAATTTACATTTTTAGGAAGCACATGAGGCTAAGCAACAGCTGTCTTCATATTATATAACACGTTATAACATATCATCCTGATTTCTCTCTCTGTGTCCTCTTTCCCATCTACCCCCTTCATCTGTCCCCTCACCTCCCCCTGTATTTTACTCCCAAAGACAAAAGCTCACATTCCGGCATATAGTCTGAAAAGCTACCAAAGTGAAGGCAAAAGAAGTAAGTCCATTTTTTGTGAATAAATGACTAAATTGTCATTATTTTACAAGGAAAATCTCACTCTTCACAAAAATGGACTTACTGTCTTTTGCCTTCCGAAGGCAAGAGACAGTAAATCCATTTTTGTGAAAGTTCGCGGGGTAACAGTGTTTAGCAAAGCGATAGAGGTGGGCTGACCATGTATTCAGTCATTGGCAGTATACGGGCCATCTTGAGCGTACGTCGCCCCGGCAACCTTCACTTACTGGAATAAGAGGGCGGCTAGCTCTAGGGTGAGCGAGCACGGTCGATCTAACTGCTGCAGTTGCAGTTTATGCACTTTACCTTGAAGACCGACTCTCTTGGATTGCGATGGCCGGATCAGAACGGATCAGACGTAGAAGATGGATCGACCAAGATAGTTCAAGTGTGGTGCCTGAATATCTTGGCGCCAGAAGGCGCTAAGATATTCAGGCACAACCCTTGAACTATCTGGTCGACAGGTCAGCTGTTGCAGGGTGTCAAGGCTGAACATGATGAGAGGAGGGTGTGACTGACAAATACTGCTGCCTCTTGAAATGCACGCCAATATTTAACACATCCCTATTCCTCGAAATCAGTTGGCGCCGAGCTCATCAGGCAATACAATTAAACTGTCTGCGTGGTCGGTCAACTTTTCCCGACGGTCAATTTTCCTCGTATAGATACCAGCCCATAGATATGATTTTCATTTAGAATCAGATGGCACTAGGAGTGAAATTTATCAAGTGTTTTCTTCACGCAGTCCGGAAAGGTCGTTCTTCGTATATTATTACGCGCTAAAGTCAACGGAGCGTGTCCATGATGATGACAGAGCATCAAGCATGTGCAAAATCCATCACGAAGGCATCGCGAAACTCGATCTCCCTTATAGAATTACTCCTCACATTCCTTCTGCGAATTATTATCTAAACCGGCTTCAGAAGGTGCTCGTTGCTTTTTTTCCCCCGTCATTTCTAAGCAGTGGCAGAATATATTTATACAGCCGTTACGTTTCATTTTTACACTGACGAGCAAAAGAAATACGACATCCTTCGAATCACTGGAAACACTGCAGTGTTTCTAGTGATTCGAATGATGTCGCATTTCTTTTGCTCGTCAGGATATTCAGTGTGAAATTAGCTGGTATATTTCAGGTAAATTAATTACACATATCATTTGTATACTCCTACATTGTCTTAATTATGCCAGACGTGTCTTCGTCTTCACAAGTGTTTGTTTTGGTATAGTCCATCGAACGTACTTTTGTACGGCTGAACAAACCGAATGCTCGGCTAAATTTTTGTATATGGTTTACTGCTTTTTTTATTATGTCTGTACTCTGAAAGCAAAATGACATTTATAAGTCCATTTTTATGAAAAGCGAGACTTGCATTGTATAACAATATATTTTTTTAAAATCTCTTGGTTAACAAAAATAAACATACGTTCTTTTCCTTTAAATGGCTAATATCTTCTTAGCCCCCTACCACCACCACCACCCCCCCACCCTCCCCCCCTTCCTACCTCCCTCCCCCCGCCTGTTAACTCTCCCCTTTGTCCCGCAAGCCATTCTGCGAGAACCACCATCCCCGTCTCTTCATCTCTTCACCACTCTTGTCACGATTACTTATTGTTAATGCTTTTGATTGCAGTTGCGAATTGAACACCTTACAATATCCTCCACATAAGGAACACGGTCGCATATCTTATCAGACAGAAAAATGATAAATATCTTATAAATAAACCAAAACATTGACCATATTAACATGTTTCATATTTTCATCGACGTCATTTTTTCGTACTTGTACACTGCAAAAAGTATTTTTTGTTTTGTTTTGTTTTGTTTTGTTTTTCTAGCACAGAATTCTTGCAAGAGGCGTAGATCCTTATGAGCCCCCGCATTCTGCGGGGGCTTATGAGGATCTATGCCTCTTGCAGATAGTCGTCGCCCGCTGGGTGAATGAAGGAGGAAAAATCAATTTCAACCCTTCTGAAATAGCGCCCCATTCTGCGAGTGCCGGTTATTTAATGTGACAAATTTCGCACCGCGAGTTCCAGATAGCATCTTGAAGTGAAAAGAGCGTGACGAACTAAACGGCTTTTTCAACTGACGAGGCGTGGACGAAGAGTGTCAGTGAGTGAGAGAGAGAGAGAGAGAGAGAGAGAGAGAGAGAGAGAGAGAGAGAGAGAGAGAGAGAGAGAGAGAGAGAGAGAGAGAGAGAGAGAGAGAGAGAGAGAGAGAGAGAGAGATGTTCATGTGCAAGAAGCAGAGATTTACAAGAGCGCTTGTAATCGTCGGGGGTCTAGAAAATCTATCTTTTGCTGATCCATATAGGCTCAATACTTGCCTTAAATTGAGAACGTCATCATGATGTGTTTTAACCCATGTCATCTTGATATCACTATTGTTTGAAATAAAGTTGACTATCATAGTTCAAGGGTGGTGCGAGAATAGCTTGTAATCGCCAGGGGTCTAGAAAATCTATCCCTTGTGCTGATCCAGGTAGGCTCAAGACGTAACTCAAACTGAGAACGTGAACACACGATGTGTTTGAATCCTTTTCATCCTGATACACATTGCTTGAAATAAATTTGACTATGATAGTTCCTGACGCGCCAAGCTATTCTGGCACCACCCTTCAACTAAATTGGTTGATCTATCTCGCAATCTGTAATGTAGCCTTCATAGGACAACAAGCAATTTTCTCTTGAAATCAACCTCAGAATTTACAGGTTACAGACAAAGGTTTAGGTTAGAGAGAGAGAGAGAGAGAGAGAGAGAGAGAGAGAGAGAGAGAGAGAGAGAGAGAGAGAGAGAGAGAGAGAGAGAGAGAGAGAGAGAGAGAGAGAGATCACGTCAAACGCTTGGAAATAAAAGCACGAGTGGTGCGCCGTATCTGAGAGAGAGAGAGAGAGAGAGAGAGAGAGAGAGAGAGAGAGAGAGAGAGAGAGAGAGAGAGAGAGAGAGAGAGAGAGAGAGAGAGAGATCACGTCAAACGCTTGGAAATAAAAGCACGAGTGGTGCGCCCTATCTGAAAACTCTGTCAAGTCAAAATGGATGATGGAAAAGGAAAGGAAGCGGACAGCTGGCGCGAAATGCAACTTCTAAAATTATGTTGTGATTTCAACTTTTAACCCGAAATAACGCCTCCCTGTATTGAGTCACAGCTTGTGCCTACCTTCAGCATTTTGGAGAGGCAACAGTTTTCAGACTGCCTCCGACTGAAATGCTGGCATGAATTTAGGTCCCTTGCTGGAAGAAAGGGCTGGATGAGGTATTTTTCATCACATTTGCTTTTTACTTAACTCAGTCATTCCAAATGTGCCGCATCCGGTTACGCGGCATAAAGCCGCGCGTCCGATTGCAAGGCGTCTTGAATGCGTTAACCCTTTCACTGCCAACTGACGTACAGTTTGTTTCTGAAAGCGTGTGCTCAGTGGAGCGAACAAAAGCCAAAACTGTCAAAAGAACACTGTGGACACCAAGGGGTCTCATCAAGAGGCATAGATCCTCATGAGCCCCCGCAGTCGCGGGGGCTCATGAGGATCCATGCCACTTGCAGTTAGATCACGTTCACTTTTTCTCGGCAGTGAAGAGGTTAAAAATAAACTTTTTTTTCTTGCTGTGGAGGTGACTAGAACATGAAAATAAACTATGAAGGGGAAATGGGAGGGGATTTCATGGGGACTGAGGGAACCGGGGAAATGGAAATGGATTATCTTCCATGCAACACGATCTATTGAATCAATCAATCAATCCAATACTTGTCACAGTTTCTATTTTGTGTATGAATTTTCAATGATTAAAAACAACAAGCGTGTAATTATATAAGATCATTTTTAGTTGCAGGTGGCAGTGCAGTTAGAATTCCTAAAATTGCATCATTCGGGCTCAGTCCACTTAAATGAGGAGATTCAGAAGTCACCGGTTTGGAGCTGGACTTTTGAATCAAAGACCAATGGGTGACTGCTAGCGCATAGCGTTAGCAGTCACCCATTGGTCTTTGATTCAAAAGTCGTGCTCTAAACTGGTAAAGCGCTAGCAGTCATCCATTGTTCTGTAATTATTCAAAAGTCCTGCTCCAATCCGGTGATATTATAGCGGTCACCCATTGGTCTTTCAGTCAAAAGTCCATCTCCAGACTGATGAAGCGCTGGCAGTTACACACTGGTTTTTGATTGAAGTGTCCTGTAACAAATCGATGATATGATGGCAGTCACTCGTTGTCTAAAGTCAAAAGTCCATCTCCTAACTGGAGAAGTAATAGCAGTCACTCATTGTTCTTTGATTGAAAAGTCCTGCTCCGAACCTATGATTATGATGGCAGTCACTTATTGGTCCTTAAGTCAAAAGCCCTGCACCGAACCGGTGAAGCGCCTGTAGTCACTCACTGTTCTTTGGTTCAAAAGTAAAGTCCAGATCAAAACCGGTGATATGATAGCAGTAACCCACTGGTCTTTAAGTCAAAAGTCCATCTCCAGACCGGTGAAGCCCTAGCGGTCACCCATTGATCTTTGATTCAAAAGTCCAGATCCACATCCAATCCGGTGATCCAAACCGGCAACCTCGGGACAGCCTGATTGTCAAGGTGCTTTTGGTCTTTGGACAACGACAGTGCAGTTTTCTCTCAAACTAGCGCTTTTGTTCCTACCTATTTCGAACATTTTGGAGTTTGAATTAAACCAAGAAAAGTCGTATGCAGACTCTTTTCTGTGTTATTCCGAGGCTTTCCTCTTCCAGTCCGAGTCCCTGCCATCCAGGAGCCAGTTGCATGAGTGTTTAGTCCTGCGTCAGCCACTAGGCAAGGTGCTCCGTTTTAGCGGCCACAGAGGCAAATGAAATCGCTATATCTGCTGATGACCGAGGTCGTCTATAACTCTGCTTTAACCCCTTAAATGACGGGGCAAGGCAACCGCTATCCATCTGCAAGAGACATAAACCCTCATTACACGTTAACCCTTAGTTACATTTTCTTCTTCACGGAATGTCGGTCAGTGTGCATTGGTTTAAGACGCACAATTTTTGACATCTGGCCTCGAAGGGGTTAAAAAGAGGGTGCTTTAAGCACTACCACATTACAACACATTACAACAAGATATGCATGCGCCGTGATAGTTCACAACGCTGTTCGACACTTTCGCAGCTACTGATGCGGGATGCCTTGAATGAGGTAATGTAGTCTTCAAGGTCAGCTCCAAACTCAGGGAATTTCGTCCCGTGTTAAAACCCTTCCCCTGCCTGTAGTAGATGGCAAACTATGTTTTTGAAACGTTGGTTAATTATACGCTACTGAAAGAGCCCCCATTCGTCCGAGAAACATGGACACAAAGTGGGGTCACCAAGAGGCGTGTGTCCTCATGAGCCGGCCCCCGCAACTGCGGGGGGCTCATGAGGATCTATGTCTCTTGCATCTGGGAGATGCTAGTTGTGTTCTGGCAGTAAAAAGGTAAGCGCGTATAACTAAACCCATGTGATACTGAGGCTAAAAGCTTCGAATTTTTACACTGCCATATGCAAGCTACATTATAGTACTTACAGATAAGGATATAGACCAATGGCTTTAGTTCAAGGGTGGTGCCAGAATAGCTTGGCGCCTAGAGGCGCCAAGCTATTCTGGCACTACCCTTGAACTATTTTAGTCAAACTTATTTCACACATTGGTGTATTCCGAATGATAAGGGTTAAGCTGACGAACTCAACCCAGTCCATGAGGAGTAACGTGAAGTCAGGCGACAGACCGCATCAAGGGCTAATGGCGGTATGCCCACAATTTCCACCGCGACTTTGAGGCAGCAGTCTTTATTCCCCATTCGTACGTCACACGGCGAGATTGGCACGAGAAGTTACGTCGTCCCGGGCCTTCTTTACGGCTGCGCGCGCATTACCGGACAAGCGGGGCATGCTGGGAAATTCGCGAGATAAAAAGAGCATGCACTCTGAACTGTTGCGATCGACATTCTCTCCCCTCGATTATGAGGAGAGAAAATTTCTTCTCGGGCAATTGACGACTGATAGTAGGTCCCCCCTTACTGCAAGAGGCGGCATGGATTCTCATGAGCCTCTGCAGCCGCAGGGGCTCACGAGAATTTGTGTCTCTTCCTAGAAAGACGTCGGCTTCATTTTCAGTTGTACACCCCTTGAACTTTTACTTAGATCTCTGCTCCTCAGACTCCTTAGAATCTTGTGGATTTAAGCTGTGACTGGAGTGACTACAGTTCTCCGTCTTCTGTTCCGGGGCGCAAGGCATTGTGGGACGTCCATTCCGGACGCGCTCGAATAATTTAGCATGCAGGGAGCTAATGACGGAGAACCCCACATCAAAAGCCGTGACGATTCACTCAGGAAATGGCCTGAACGCAGACAGCTCAATGTGTCTGAGCACTAGTTGCTAATATAAGTAAATAACTCGACTGATGTAGGCAGAAATGTAGATCTGTATATGTGACTGTTGACTACGGTGCAAGCAAGAAACATAGATTCTCATGAGCCCCTGCGATGCAGGGGCTCATGAGCATCTATGTCTCTTGCACATGAAAGGGATTGCCTAAGACTGACTGTATGGGAATCCAGAATGTAAGTGTATCTGCCGGTTCGTTTACCTAGCTTGAAGGGGTCCTTCTCACTTTGACATAGGTAACCATTGTCATAAAATGTCTACTGCCGAATTGGATAAAGACGAAAAAGGTTCGTAAAGTTAAGCAAGCGAATACATAAAACCATGTACGAGAGTTCCAATGAACAACATTTCATGAACTACACTTCCAGACTTCATTATTGTGGATATGTCCATTTACTTATATGCATCGGGCGTAGTAACGTTGGTAGCCATTGTATTTTCTACATGATGATCATTCCAGGCTATTGACGGAGTTCATCGATGGACCTGACACAACAAGTATGTTATTATACATTAAAAGTTTCAATAAAATTAATGTTATTTGACACAGTTTAAAAAAAATTAAGGGGAAAAAAACATGTTTCTCAGAAAAGTTAAAAGGTTTTTGTCTGGATGGCGTGTTAATAAAAACATTCGAGACTAAATGAACTGCATTTGGATACGTGGCTTTAGGCAGCGTATGTTTATGCTACTTGCCTCGAATGAGTCAACAACATCCGTCAAAACATCCGCAAAATAACAATAACACCAACGACAAAGACGTCTGCTGATGACGCTATCCTGTTCTTTAGGCTTTTGATGAAGGGTCATCACCACACTGGTTGTTTCCCTCGATTCGCTGCCGCCAGGCAGCGAATCGAGGGAGACAACCAGTGTGAACCATTACGTCAGTCAGTATTTTGTATTTTACAGTACCGACAGCTGACCCCGGAGACCCGAATTACTGTCGGCGGGCATGGTCATACATCCTGGCTATCAGCGTCCTCATCAGCACTTATGAAGCCCCGGAAGGAAAGTTTTGTCCAAACTGTCATCTGTCAGACCCCCAGACCCCCATATATTCTCCCTAGAGCCCAGCCTCCGCAGCCTCCACTTCTCCCGCGTGTTATTCTAGTCCGTTTCCAGTCTCTCATTAGTGAGGTTACGTTTGCGGCGAACGACTCCCAACAACGAACGAGAGCGAAATCGCTGTTGGTAATCAACTTGTGACATAAGTGTTGACAAACTCCCAACATCTCCAAGAGGTGTAGATCCTCATGAGCCCGTAGGGTTCATGAGGATCTATGCCTCTTGGAGATGTCTGTCTGTCTGTCTGTGTGTCTGTCTGTCCTGTCTCTCTCTCTCTCTAGTCTCTCTGTCTAGTCTCTCTCTCTCTCTCTCTCTCTCTCTCTCTCTCTCTCTCTCTCTCTCTCTCTCTCTCTCTCTCTCTCTCTCTCTCCTCTCTCTCTCTCTCTCTCTCTCTCTCTCTCTCTCTCTCTCTCTCTCTCTCTCTCTCTAGTCTCTCTCTCTCTCTCTCTCTCTCTCTCTCTCTCTCTCTCTCTCTCTCTCTCTCTCTCTCTCTCTTTCTCTCTCTCTCTCTCGCTCTTGTTTGAGTGTGTTTGTTAGTGTGTGTGTGTGTGTGTGTGTGTGTGTGTGTGTGTGTGTGTGTGTGTGTGTGTGTGTGTGTGTGTGCAGTGTTTCTGAGGCTGTTTAATTTTGTTCTTCTGTTTTGTTAATATGTATTTGTATTTATTTTTGCAGGCCGTGTGTCCATTGGAAATCACCTAGAGCTCCGTCAAAAAGTTAGGCGCTATATAATTATGCATTATTATTATTATTATTATTATTATTATTATTATTATTATTATTATTATTATTATTATTATTATTATTATTACTATTATCATCATTATTATCATTATTATCATTATTATCATCATTATTATCATTATTATTATTATTATTATTATTATTATTATTATTATTATTATCATTATTATTATTATTATTATTATTATTATTATTATTATTATTATTATTATCATCATCATAATTATTATTATTATTATGTTGAGAGTGTTTCCTATTCTTCTGGTACACACTGGTTATCCGCCGTGACTTCGCAATCGTTCGTTGTTAGCAGTCCTTCGGCGTAAATTTAATCACACTACTCAGTAATTCTTTTGTGAGGTTCCTTCTTCTTAGCACAGTTTCAGCCAATCAGTCGATCAGTTCTTAACCTTTTTAGCGCCATGGGCGCATTTCCTGAATTTTGGAAGTGTTACTTAACTCATTCTACCCCAGACACGCCACAGCAAGATAAGGATCAACCATGATAGTTCAAGGGTGATGCCAGAATAGCTTGGCGCCTATGGGCGCCAAGCTATTCTGGCATCACCCTTGAACTATCATGGTCGATCTGTGTCCTGCACTGCAGTGCAGTCTTCAGAGATCAACGACAAAATTTGGGAATTTCGGTGTTGGGGTAGAATGAGTTAACGACTATGTAACACTTGCAGGAGGTGGATTGACCATGATAATTCAAGGTTAGTGCCAGATTAGCTTGGCGCCTGAAGACGCCAAACTAATTTGGCACTACCCTTGAATTATAATGGTCAGTTAATCTCCTGCTGTATGGTGTTGGCGCTAAAAGGGTTATTAAATTGCCTTTGCACAACAGAATGAACAACAATAACAAAAAAACAACAACAGCTTCGACAACAACACCGTTCTTCCTTTTTTTTACTTTCTTTTATTTTTTCTTGGTTCATTTGTACATTTCTTTATGTATCATGCATCTTTGCTTTTTTGTCATAATGGATTGAGGCTTAAAATGTTATGTCTAACTGGGGAGATGCCGAATGATGGACAGTTGAACTCATTCAGCCCGACGGCCGTATTTCCCAAATTTTGAATCGTCATCTAATGACTATGCGCCAGTTTGCAGGAGATGGATCGACCATGATAATTGAAGGGCAGTGCCAGATTAGCCTGGCGCCGACAGGCGCCAAGCTAATCTGGCACTACCCTTTAACTATCATGGTCGACCCAAAATCCTGCTGCAGTGCGTCAGGGCTGAGTGGGTTAAAAGTAGTGTTTGGTTAGCTTGATGCACAAATCTATAAACGCAACAACAACAACAACAACAACAACAACAACAACAACAAAAGTGAACACGATCGAGATATCATTGCGGGAAACATCACCTTTATAAAATATGAACCATTTAAAGCACTGTAAGAAACAATAATAATAATAATAATAATAATTACGGTATTTATAATGCGCTTATCTTATAATAATTATAACTCTAAGCGCGCACTCACAACTCGCACACGCACGCGCACGCTTTAGACAATGACTCACGTAACACAAATAGTGAAAATACATTACGACGGTCAGCTTGGGGTGGGGAGTGTGGTGATATAGTGCTAGAACTGTTGAAAGAGGTGAGTTTTGAGGGCGGACTGGAAGGAGGAGAGCGAGTGTTTCTCAGACGGAGAGTGGGAGGGTGTTCCAGGTGGATGGACCGTATACTGAAACATCGTGGACAGGAACATTAGTTCCCACACTGAGCCTTTGGGGTTTGTGACGAGATAACCAAGACGTTGGTGCGGCCAAGGGAGGCTACACGTGGCGCAGTCTCGGCGTCATAAAAACTCAATGGCCCTCCACGCGTCAAAGAGCTGTCAAGGGACGCTACTCTCAGCAGATCAACGACCTTCGTGCCAACAAAACAAAGGAAATAAACTTGAACTTTGACAGGTCAATAATATAAAACAAACGCTTAATACACGCACGGGCAACAGATTCTAACTTGTGAGTCGTGGGATTTCATTAGACGTTGGTTGGTCTGTGATTTTAGACCTTACGGCCTCAGACCGTAAGGTCCAAAATCACAGACCAGCACACAGGTACACTTTGAGAAACGCAATTTTGTAAAATAACATTGTCTTTGGACATCGATCATCTTTTCGTGTTTTGTCAACATGTCATCACCGCAGCCGCAGGAAACTGACGTGTAAATCTGTGACGGCGCTTGTCAGTGATTTTTGACATTTGGGACTAAAACTACAGACCAGCACACCCATTAGAACACAAATTCAAATACAATCGTGAATTCTTTTACTCAGTGTCGGAAAGGTGTTAATTTGAAAGTTTAGACATGGAAAGTAGATGAAGATTCAATCGGAGGCGGCGGAGGACACAATTAAGAGAGCAGGGATGTGTGTGTGTGTGTGTGTGTGTGTGTGTGTGTGTGTGTGTGTGTGTGTCTGTGTGTGTGTGTGTGTGTGTGTGTGTGTGAGAGAGAGAGAGAGAGAGAGAGAGAGAGAGCGAGGGGGGGTGGAGGGGAAAATGGGGGGGGGGGACTGTGGAGGAGGCGGGAGGGGGGGGGGGGGCTGACCTCTATGTTACAGGCCACAGGACGTAGAAACCTGTACGAGTCAAGTCTTTTGACAGCTGCTTACCGCAGAACGAGGAAACTTATGCGAGTTATGTATCCTAACAGAGGCTCAGAGCCTCTATATTACCACAGGACAAGGAAACCTACACGAGTTACGTCTATTGACAGCGAATACGAGATTCTATGTTACCACAGGGAGAGAACATCTACACGAGTTATGCCCACCCTTACAGGTGCACCGAGTCTCTATATTACCACAAGGCGAGAAAACTTACGCAAAATTTGTCCCCTGACAGCAGCCCCCTAGCCTCTTTATTAGTACCACAGGACGCGGAAATCCATACGAGTTATGTATACTGACATCGGCTCTGGGCCTCTGTATTACCGCAGGACGAAAACGTTAAACGTTAAACTTTTAGGGCTTAACGTCTTTTGTCCACCACGAAGGTGATTTCAAAGACGGGGCACAGAAAAGATGTCTGAACAATTGACCCCAGCTGGGTTCGAAACCACGACCTTTCGGACGAGAGCCGAACGCTCTACCAACTGAGCTACTCAGTTCCCCTCCTCAGAACGAGGAAACCCACACGAGGTATGTCACTTGACATCGACTGTGGATCTCTGTACTACCACAAGACGCGGCAACCTCTCGAGTTGTGTCCCCTGACAGCAGCTCCTATAGGAGCCGCTGTCAGGGGACACAACTCACGAGGTTTCCTCGTCCTAGGGTCAGACGCAATGCATCTTCCGTCACGGACGATTGCCTAATTACCGGGCCCCTCAGAAGCGAGGGAGAAAGAATGCACGGCACGGGCAGGCTCGCTGACTTCCAATTAGCCTTTCACATACTTCCTCCTCCCGCCGGAACCCCTCACTGGCTGCTTTGGTAATTGAGCTGACGCAGATTGAGTCGAAATCATCCGGCGTCAGTCTTTCTGACGCTGCAGTAAACTGTAATTTGTGCTCGATTTATTTCCAATTTTTTCTGTCCGTCGAAATCTATCATTGACTGGAAGTACGTAATGCCGCGGTAAATTTAAAAATAAATGAGTTTTTAATTTCTATACGGTGCTTAAGCTAATTACAATCGGCGGCTTAGAAATGTTGTCGTCATTTGTGTTATCACGTTGTTAAAACAATTATTTGAAGACTTTTAAGTTGTCAGAAGTGAAAAAAGATGTTTCTCCAAACAACTGAAAATATATGACGTAAAAGAAGTGAAATCAACTCGACGATCATTCACTAAGGTATTCACATCCAAAAAATATTTTCAACAGTTTTTCTCGTCATGAAGCAAAACGTCCTCAGGCTGCTGTCGGCCTTGGTAAGCCAGCACGCAGCAGTACGCGGGCCCACCACGGCCGGCCGACAGCGGTCAATGACTTTTTGCTCACCCGGTCTAATTCTTCAACCTTTCCGTTCCATATGCCAGACATAGTCTCATGGGCCTCTGTAGCCTACATGTGACTCTATGTATGTTGCCAGGGAAATGTGCTCTAAGAAGTATAATATAATGTCCGGAAGGCAAAAGACAGTAAGTCCGTATTTGTCAAAAGGGGGATTTGCATCGTAATACAATGAAAATCTCGCTTGTCGCAAAAATGGATTTAGCGTCTTTTGTCCTTAGTTCCTGGGGAGCTACCGATGGGTACTCCATGTAATAAACAACAACAGCATTGACTGAGATGACTGAAGCACACCATGGAGGATCTGGCACACACTTATTGTAAGACATGATAAGCAGCCTGTCAGTCATTGTTTAGCTTCCATGGAGGAAGTGACGTAAGGTAATTTCACATGATCAGATTTAACCCGTGCACGCTACTCTGTCAATAAACAATGTCACAAGACGCTGCGAAACGATTCAACTGCAGTCTACGTACTTTCTTAACTTTTGACGTCTCAGCTTTTGAAGTAACACGTACATTATTTTCTTACTCGTTAAGCGGTTTGTGGCTTAAAATGAATTGATTACAAGTGATAGCTCGCGGAGAGGCACCAAACTAATCAGACACTACGTGCTTGAGCTGCAACTCTTTAGTGTTCGGCATGAATTAAACCCCTTAAACGCCAAGAAATACTGAACACAATCCAACAGCAAGAGACATAGATCCTCATGAGCCCCCGCAGTCGCGGGGGCTCATGAGGATCAATGTCTCTTGCTGAGACCAAATTTGTATCCATGTTCTTTGGGCAATTGTGATTTTTAGTCGTTGATTACAAAATATTTCAGAAATACAATAAAATTATACGTACAGAGACAGTCCTTCGCGGATAAGTGGCGACTGAATTGTTTACTTCTTTGTTTGTCTATTTTGAAAAACATTAACCCATACCAAAAGCTTCAAATGTGTACACTGCCATATGCAAGCTACATTGTAGTACTTACAGATAAGATATAGACCAATGGCTTTAGTTCAACTCAAGGGTAGTTCCAGAATAGCTTGGCGCCTAGAGGCGCCAAGCTATTCTGGCATTACCCTTGAACTATTTTAGTCAATCTTATTTCACACACTGGTGTATTCCGAATGATAAGGGTTAATAATAATAAATTGAAATATTAATAAATTGTGCTGTGACTGTCCTTTCTAAACGCGTTTCTTTCTCCGTTGGGTTTTTCTCTGCATTTTACGCGCTTGGCAGACGGACACCTCTTTCTTGAACTGATTTTGTACGGGGGCAGGGAAACCCGGGGTTAACACATTCCAGACATGCCGTATTCGGATACGCAATTTTAGGCACGTATCCGAAATCGGCATGTATTCGAATGTGTTAAATCATTCAACTCCGACACGCCACGGCAAGACATGGATCGAGCATGATAGTTCAAGGGTGGTGCCAGAATAGCTTGGCGCCCATCGGCGCCAAGCTATTCTGGCACCACCCTTGAACTATCATGCTCGATCTGTCTCTACTGAGAATCGTAATACAGTCCTTCAGAGGGCAACTTCAAAGTCTGGGGATTTCGGTCCTTGGGTAGAATGAGTAATAGGTCATGACAACGCAAGGTTAGTGGCTGATTAAAGTTAGATCGTTCAGAAGCGACTTGTGCGTCATGAAGTGAGCGCAAAATTATTAAATGTGAATCCGAAAAGCAGAAAGAAAGTTAAATAAATGTCTACCTCTTCCACTGTGTATTGCAGAACACTCAGCGAAATAAAACGTAACTCATGCCAGGCAACGAAAATGATGCCCCACAAATGGCAAAAGACGGTAAGTCTATTTCTGTGAAAAGCAAGATTTCCGTTGTATTACACTGAAAATCTCACTTTCCACAAAAATTACTGTCTTTTGTCTTCCCAGGGAATACTGCGTCTACGCACCCATTATAGTGTATTTCAGCTATACATAGCAGTAATTAAATCCACTGTCATATATTATAGATTGATCTGCATCCCACGGCCCAGGAACTAACTAATGCACATGTAACGTTTATGACCAGATTCCTCAATCTGCAATGGGCATAGTCTCATGACACTCTGCAGCAAGCAGGTTGGCATGAACATCTAGGTAGGCTTCTTGCTGTAAAAGATGAGTTTCCGTTTATAATTACACCTCAAATTGAGAAAATGACACGGGTTCTATGCTCCGACTGCAACAGCCTCTCCTGTCAATCTTACTCGGACTGATCTCTGGCGTATTTTGCATTAGGGTACCCCATCGAAATGCTTCCACCTGCAAAAGGCACAGATATCCAGGATGCAGAAGCTAAAGCCTCTGCATCCCGAAGATCTGTGCCCCTTGCATCCTGAATAATAATAATAATTGATAAAGAGTAGTTATTCTGTCCTAAATCCTCACAAAGACAAAATATAAGGAAAGAAACCCGATCGTTCCCCTCGTTAATATCTGTTCACATACTCTGGAGGAGGAGGAATCTGACTGTTATGGTTTGGGGGGTTCAGTGTCTGAGGCCGTGAGCATCCCTTGGGGATTGGTGTGATAGCAGCCCGGGGATTGCCTGCCAATTGCTGACGCAAAACTTGGCGCGTTTTAGTATTAATTAAGGTAACTCAATCGCGGGGAGTTGCCTTTAATGAAAGCTTGATTCGTCTCGAACAAGCCGTTTAGGGAATGAGCCAGAAATTAAGTTGGCGGGGGAGAGAGGGGCTGCAAGTTCAAGAGCGCAAGGAGGGATGGTGGAGCCGAGGGGAAGGTGAGCTGGACGGGGCTGGGTGGTAGGTGGGCGATGGGCTGGGGTGGGGTGGGGGACTTTCTTTCTGATTGGAACTTGCACTTATCTAAAATATTACATAAGTTATTGAACCATACATTGCCTATTGCTATAATGTTTGTCCGTGTCGTTTACGGGAGTACTTGTCAGATAGAACCACTCGAGAAGTACGCCACAAACCGAGCTAAGCATCTCATTTTAATAAAAACATGTGCTCGTGGCGTACTCCTCGATGGCTCTATCAGAGAAGTACTCCCGAAAACGAGCACAATTTTATTCAAATGAGATGCTCTTCATCTCATATGAATAAAAGTGTGCTTGTGGGGTACTCCTCGATGGGTCTATCTGGGCCGTATTCCAAAAATGATACGAGTGAATAAAAGAATACAGCGTTTTGGGACAATGAACCAATCTCAGATCTGTGTAGGCAGGACATCCTGGCATTGAAGAAGCCCATCTGAGAGAGGTCGGCGTAGCTTGTCACGAGCTTCTGAGGCGTGTGAGGATCTGTGTTCTCAGCTTGCCTGCTACACAAATGCGTCCTTGCCATTAACCATTTTTATTCTGATACACTATTCCTTGGAATTATTTTGACTAATAACTTCAAGAGTGGTGTCAGAATAGCTTGGCGCCCAAGCTATTCTGGCACCACACTTGAACTAAAATGGTTAATCTAAATCCTAATCTGCAATGTAGCCGTCATAGGACAGTAAGCAAATTTTAAAAAAAAATCAGCCTCTGCATGTAATGGGTAAAAGTCCGTGGATAGCCATCGTGTACGGGCTGATCTGAAGAGCTGGCTGGAGGATGTTGGTTTCTATCTTTAGTTGTATATGTGCGTGTAATCCATCAAAGGTTTAGCGCCTGATGGCCCAATAACCGATGGCCTGCTGTTTCACACAGTCAATGGTTCCTCGCGGCCTGTGGGATCATGTACATCGGTGCCTCTTGCAGATGGTCGCCGCACGTGCTCGAGTGGAATCCAGTTACTACGTTGCTTGTTCCCAGGGGTCAGTTTTGTAGCTGCTGGCCGCCGGTCAAAGCGAATTCTCACAGGGATCGATTGGCCTCACGCCGCCGAATTAAACGATTTTCCTCACAGTTCTGACACCTGGAGAAACCGGCAAGTCCCCATACTACTGTCTGCAAGACAAACTGAACCTCTCAGCAAAGACAGAAACATGCTTGGAAAGGTCAATTACAACTCGATCGCGTTGTAATTGTCCATTCTAAGTGGGGTTTTTTGTGGTTTTTTTATTTAACGGGATTGCCTTTGCAATAGCGATCTCACAGATGAGTATATGTGTTCAATCAGTACAAACTGAAACTTTAATCTTGTTGTTAAACTTAGTAAAATAATCAAAGACAACAACAGATTAAATACATACATGCAAAAAAAAAAAAATAAAGATAATAATGTGTAAATAACGTTAAGTATGCTAATACAAAATATGACAAATAATTATAACAAATTAAAAACAAATCCCACGAATGTGTACATGAAAATAATCAACGAATACTTGAAGAAGTATTTGGCTGACTCAGTTACAAACAAAACGTTTTCTGTTTTGTTAAATAGAGAGGGGGGAAAAAACAACTTTAAAAACACAGCACACGTTATCAAATTTTCAAGATGCACGTGCTGGCGTGAACACAATTCACTACTTATCTTTCATTTGCCAGAAGAGCACTTGCTCTTCCGGCAAAAGAAAGATAAGTAGTGAATTGTTTTCATGTCTATTCCCCATGTCCACTTTGAACCCTATCGCTGTCAGTGATCACAGATTTTGCGTCTGAAACATATGCAGACTGGCCGACATTCTCGTGAAAAAGCACAAATAAAATGGGGCCCAAAATAGAGGTAAGAAACATAGGGGGGGGGGGGGAGGGGGGAGGGGGGAGGGGAGGGGAGGGGAGGGGGGGCGGCTCATGAGGGTTTATGTCTCTTGTAGATGGGTATCGTTCTCTTGCCCCGGCAGTTATGGAGTTAAATAAAAAGATTTTAACACGAAAATTACACATTTGATTTTTTTTTTTTTTTTTGGTCATTGAATTGAGTATCATTTTTAAACGAGTGTCTTTCTGTTGCAATTGTCCACGCTTGGCACTCACCTTTTTGGTCTGGTTATATACATGAGGGGATAGATGGACCACACATACCCTTGAGCGATCGCGGTTTGTACCAGTGTACGCAGCTGACACTGCATGTGACAGACCTAAAAAATCTACAGCGCGTGTCAATCGTCACGCTCCATTCATTTTGGCGCCATTTTCGGTTTCGGGTTTGTTTGTTTTTCCAGATTATATTTCTGTGGCACTTTCAAATATTCGGCCATAAATTCCACTGTAAACATTTCGCTTTTTAAATACTCACAAAAATCTTCACCACTATGTTATTCTAGCCACCCGAACACACGATACTGTCTTTTTGCTTTTTCAACGCCAACTGCAAAAAATGAATTAATCGTGACAGCTCAGACTGATTAACACATTCTGCTCCAGGTCCGAAATCCGCAAATTTTGAAGTCAGTTGCCCCATGAAGATCGTATTACACTTCCGGAAACAGATCGAGCGTGATAGTTCAAGGGTTGTGCCAGAATAGCTTGGCGCCTATGGGCGCCAAGCTATTCTGGCACAACCCTTGAACTATCAGGCTCGATCCATGTCTTGCCGTGGCGTGTCGGAGTTGAATGAGTTAATTTACTGAATGATTGGATTACGATTCAGTGGGTGCGCGCTTTGACAATTAAAAACGCCCAAAAGAAAAATAACGAATGCGTGTAAATAATATGAATGAACGAACGAACGAACCAACGGAAGAACGAACGACCAACTGACTCAGTAACCGATTGACCGACCGACAGACAGACCGATCAGCCAACAAAACCAACCAAACAGCCGGGCCAACCAACTAACTAAATAATACACTATAATATAATTAACTAACTAGCTAACTAATGCAAAATAATATGTAAACATAAATAGATAAGATAACTCATTGTGCCCGAGGTACGAAATACCCACATTTTGGAGTTATCCTCTGAGGACCGCATTACAATTCAGGAGACAGATCGACCATGATAGTGCAAGGGTGGTGGCAGATAAGCTTAACGCGAAGCTATTCTGCCACCGCCCTTGAACTATCATGGTCGAGCCATATCTTGCTGTGGTGTGTCGCTGGCAGAATGAGATATGATATACTTTATTGTCCACAAAAGTGGAAAATTGTTAAACGGGTTCAGCGCGTCAATAAAAAAGAAAATGTGTAAATAAAATAAATAAATAAATAATCGTAAAAAGTATTACAAGACAAAAGAAACTGGCGGAGTGTTGGCCGAGCGTGAAACTTGTTCACAACCAGAAGTGTTAGTCTGCCGGATGACTTTCTCCATTCTGTAGAGATGTAAATAAAGGACCGATTTGTTCCAGCGAGGGGCGTAGATTCTCATAAGCTGCTACACCCATTCAACCCCGACGACCTACAGCAGGAGATGGAACGACCATGATAATTCACTGGTAGTGCCAGATGAGCTTGGCGCCGTCAGGCGCCAAGCTCATCTGGCACTACCATTGAATTATCATGGTCGATCCATCTCCTGCAACTTTTCGATGACACCTGCAAAAGTTGGAAAATACGGCCGCGGGGTTATAATATGGGTTAAGCTGACTGTTGCATATTATGTGACGTGCAGAATACAAAATTTTCTCCAGGCCGTTGACGCTGAAAGCGAAAGGGATGTAAACGACGCAGCAGACTGTACGCCTGTTATGCCAACACAAATATTTTCGAATTGCGAAACAGTTACGCGAAAACAACTAGCCGGGAAAGTTCGAATTCATAAACATTTCTTTTGAGTGGCCGGTTAGCGCGGTGGTGAGAGGGTGCAGCCATTTGTCAGGCGGACGCGCAAGCCGGCCATAAAATGCAAGTCTGCCTCTTTGAAACATTAACCCTGAAATGTAAGGGGGTGGGGGACGAGGGGGGTTGCTGCAGATGGGTGAGATGGGTGGTGGTGGTGGTGTGAAGGTGGTGGAGGTGGGAGGATGCGGGTGGAAGAGTGGGGAGGGGAAGGGGTGGCGGGAGCATACAGTAGCCTAGTGACTGTGACCGGCGCGCACACCCCATGTGCCCAGAGAAAACAAATATGCGATCTTCCGGAAATTTGTGAGGTTTAAGCCGGACGACTCCCAACACCGAACGATAGCAAAGTTTGGGGGATGGGGAGGGGGACTGACTGACTGACTGAAACTTTATTTACCACTATGAGATATTAGGCGCACAGGCCTTGATTCCAATCTTTCCTTGCTACATCTACTGACATACACTAACAGGCAAAGTTACATTACACTCACAAACAACATCGAAAGTAATGCGAATTACAACAACACTACAAACAGAAACAATGATTTAACAAAACACACAGGTACCCATACGAAAATGGGGAGACTGAGGGGGGGGGGGGGGGGGTAACCAGCACAGACAACACTGAGGGGTTAGGGAGGGGGGGGAGGTAACCAGCACAGACAACACTGAGGGGTTAGGGTGGGTAACCAGCACAGACAACACTGAGGGGTTAGGGTGGGGGGTAACCAGCACAGACAACACTGAGGGGTTAGGGGGGGGGGAGGTAACCAGCACAGACAACACTGAGGGATTATGGGGGGGGGGGGGGTAACCAGCACAGACAACACTGAGGGGTTGGGGGGGGGGGCGGGGTAACCAGCACAGACAACACTGAAGGGTTAGGGGGGGGGGGGGGGTAACCAGCACAGACAACACTCTAAACATCTCTAAGAGGCATAGATCGGAGGGCTCGTGAGGATCTATTCCTCTTGGAGATGTTTGGAGTGTTAGGGTTTATGCCTGTGATGCAGCCTGGTTATCTGACAGGACTTCGCTCTCGTTCGTTGTTGGTAGTCGTTCGTTTCAAACGCCGACACCTCACTCAACTGACCTATGCATGGTGACAGGAGTCGAAGAGAAGTTCTGTGTGTGTGTGTGTGTGTGTGTGTGTGTGTGTGTGTGTGTGTGTGTGTGTGTGTGTGTGTGTGTGTGTGTGTGTGTATGTGTGTGTGTGTCTGTGTGTCTGTGTGTGCGTGCGTGCGTGTGTGTCTCTGTGTGAGTGTGTGTGTGTGTGTGTGTGTATGTGTGTGTGTGTGTGTGTGTGTGTGCCCGCCCACCTACCCCCCCCCCCACCCCACTCTCACCCCCCGACCCGCAATTATAAAAATTTAAAAAAATTATTTGTGGTGTGGAAAAAGGTTTCTACCCCAGGACCGAAATCCCCCAATTTTAAAATTGCCCTCTGAAGGACTGTATTACAATTCTAAAGACAGATCGAGCATGATAGTTCAAGGGTGGTGCCAGAATAGTTTGGCGCCTATGGGCGCCAAGCTATTCTGGCACCACCCTTGAACTATCACGCTCGATTCATGCCTAGCTGTGGTGTGTCGGGACTGAATGAAGTTAAGAGTAGAAAGACAGAGGGGAGAACGCGGCCGCGTTTCTTTCGCTGCCAATGATCACAAATTGCGCGCCTGGAACAATTGCAGGCTGACCGATTTTCGCGTGAAGAACACAGATGTAAATGGACTAAAAATAGGCATAAAGAACACAGAACTAACAAGAGACATAAATCCTCACCAGCCCGCCAACAAAACAATAAATAAGCCCAAACAAAAAGTGCAGACTTACAGTTTTTGTGTTCCTTGTGCTGGTCACAGCCCAGGGCACATTTGTTACTGTACCCACTCTTCAAACATGAATGTGAGAAAAATCATCCAAAGAAACAAATACAAAAGAATTTTTCGCATGAATCTGATCCCAAGGCGGCATTGTTGCAGTAAGTAGACACACCAATCATTCTTTCCTAGACTAACACGTAAGCAAACCATAGAACATTTGGCGTAGGAAGATATTTTTCATTGCAGGTGGAGATCAAACGGGTAGGATGGATGGGGAAGGGGGGAGGGCGGGGGACTCAGGCGACAGTCCAACCTCCGAAAAGATTGATTATGACAACGATTTGGGTAAGTGTGTGTGTGGTGGTGGGGGGTGGGGGGGGGGGCAGGGGGTGGAGGGAGAGGGGAACACAAGCTAAAGTTCACTTGAAGTCCAAAAAATGAAGCTTAAAAATAAAAATAAAAATCTCCAATCGTTAAATTTAAAAAAAAAACTTATGATATTTCTCTGCATTTCTTTTCTCCCAAAAATGTTTTTGTCTCCTAAAATATTGAGGTGTGGCCTACATTTTCTTTTATGTTGGGGGTTGGGGGGAGCCTGCATCAGCCCCCCCCCCCCCCCCACCATCACCACCACCGCCCACCACCCGCCACCCCCATTTCCTACGCTAAAATACCCCCAGGTCGACGTACTAGATTTACGAACAAACAACTGACCAGCAGATCAATCATTGTCATTTCATGCGCCAATATTTACCTCTCGTAAATCTGCACATTCTGCGGACCTGTCAGTGAAGGCCAAAGACAGTACGGCCAAGTTTGTCAAAAGCACGATGTTCACTTTAACCGCTTTACCGCTGCCGGAAAAAAACGCGAACACCACCCAACTGCATGAGGCAAAGAACCTCATGAGCCCCCGCACATGCGGGGGCTCATGAGGTTCTTTACCTCATGCTGACCCTATTGAGATCCATGTGTCAGGGCAGATTGAAGCGTTTACTGAAGTGAATTTGCCTTGCTTTTCAAGATATGATTTTGCATCCACTGACAGTGAACATCTTCTGCGCGTATGCAACTTTCACGATTTCGCCTTGAATCAGTCAAGTTATGGACGAGGGACTGAAACCGATACCAACCGTGACTGACTTCTCCACGGCGATAATGACACATAAGCTTCGAGCCTAAAACAAACTAGCGCAGAGCTTAACTCATTCAGCCCGACGCACGTATTTCCCAAATTTTAGAGGCGTCATTTAACGACTATGCGCCTGTTGCAGGAGATGGATCGACCACGAGTAATTCAAGGGTAGCTAATCTGGCACGGCCCTTTAATTATCATGGTCGATCCATCTCCTGCTGTAGTGCGTCAGGGCTGAATGGGTTAATCAAGTGATTACATATACCCTTGAGCTTCCACTGTCCGGATCCATCTTTTGTGGCATGTTTGCGCCGTAAAAGAAACAGGCCAGCTCATTTTTTAAGTACCATTTGCAAGCTACAACCATTGATTTGTTCATGGGCGTTTGAACTCTCGCTATAACTCAACAGCCGTTTTCCTTTGTCTTAGCTCCATTTTTTTAATTTTCATTTTGTTTTTATTTTTAGAGAGAGAGAGAGAGAGAGAGAGAGAGAGAGAGAGAGAGAGAGAGAGAGCACACTGGTTACTTCCCTTGATCCGCTACGCGAGCGTAGCGGATCAAGGGACGTAACCAGTGTGTGTATGCTTGGTGGGTGGGGTTGGGGGATGAGGTTGGGGGGGGGGGGGATACTCGGGCACTTCTTAGAAAAGAAAAGAAGGTATGCCGACTTTTGACACTGGAAAGTGGAAGCGTGAAAAGAGAGGTAAGAAAAGGATGCTACGTCTCATTAGGAGAGCCCTCAAGAATGCACGGTTCGTTTCGTTTCCCGTCACTCTTTCCCCGTCAGCCAGGTATATGTTGGGAACTTCGTTTATTTTCCGCTCTGCTTTTTGGTGTAACGGGCGGTGTCTAGGTGTGTGGGGGGCTTTGAGCTATTCGAGTGTTTCCAGTCTCAGCCGCAGTATGTGTATTAGTTTGGGCTGAAACAATATCATTTGTCTTTAAGGGCGGTAAATCATCGCATGTGCCACACTGGGCCCCCGCTCGGCGCCAATTGTCTCCCTTTGCAAATTACAGCCATCATGGGTCGGGAAATGAAAAATTGCCGCCGGCAACCCGAGAGTCTGAGTTCGGAATTTCTCTGCCGTCAGTCGTCATTAGTATCCTCTTCTGTTCAGCTAAGTTCGTCATTTAAACTATGTTCCACCCTCTTCTTTTGAGGATGCAGACGTATATATATGATATCATTATCGCAACAGGAAGAATAGATCTCCGCCATATTGATGTCCGTTGTCCGTGCAAGGAAATCATGAGCATCTATGCTTCTTTTTTTTTAGATGTATTGTTTGCTGCTCCACTGCTGTTCAGCTAATTTGTACTTCAAATACGTTTCAACTTCAGTCTTTTGGGATAAAGACGTAAAAAAGCTAAGCCGCATAACTGCCAACAATAGGCGGAATAGCATGACTTCCTACCACTGATTCTGTAGTAGAGATTCATAAGTATGTGTGTCTACAGACGGCAACGGTTTGATCATTCAAGTTTTCTGCC
>BTPG01000006.1:121771621-121774121 GCA_036245525.1 Semisulcospira habei
CTAGAACATTTTATTAGAAGACATAAAGGAGGCATAACTTCTTTTCCGCTGAGGTTTCAAAACAAAAGAAATGACAAAGAACACCTCAGCAAGTCTAAAGTATTATGATACATGAATATGACTAAGGAAATGTTTTTGCAGTCAATGACGGTATGTGAAAGAAAAATATGAACAATACGCTTGCACATGTTCTTAATAAATTTATGCAGTTGGTTCTTGAACGTTCGTAAAGAAGGTACTGCTTTAATGTCTGCAGGAACTGTGTTTCATAATTTTGCACCAGAGTAGGAGACTAAGCGGGGCCCTGGTACAGAGAGAGAGAGAGAGAGAGAGAGAGAGAGAGAGAGAGAGAGAGAGAGAGAGAGAGAGAGAGAGAGAGAGAGAGAGAGAGAGAGAGAGAGAGAGAGAGAGAGAGAGAGAGAGAGAGAGAGAGAGCGAATGAAATGAAACTTTATTTCTGAGGGATAATTGTTCAGGTACACTTTTTTCAACCATGTCCTTGCACTCGCACACACACAACACATACAAGCGCGTAATATATAAGACAGCCTAGAGAAAGAGAGAGAGAACAATGAACAATGAACTTTTATTTTACAACGGTAGAAGTATTTGGTTACAAGACCAATTTTCAAACTTGCCGTTGCTACAAACTAATTAACATTTTCATAAACAAAACAATGGTCTAATACATAACTAGGTCAGACACATACACACGCACGCATGTTCGTCACTCGCAAACACACACACACACACACACACACACACACACACACGCACACACACACACACACACACACACACACACTCCTCTAAGGAATTGGTCAGAGTGACAATATGTAACTTATATATGGTACATACTGTCACAGCTGACATACCTGACGGTAAAAATGTATGGGATGACAATATAGTCTCTCTCTCTCTCTCTCTCTCTCTCTCTCTCTCTCTCTCTCTCTCTCTCTCTCTCTCTCTCTCTCTCTCTCTCTCTCTCTCTCTCTCTCTCTCTCTCTCTCTCTCTCTCTCTCTCTCTCTCTCTCTCTCTCTCTCTCTTTTACTTAATATTCACCAGTCTGGTTTTAGACCGAAACATTCTTGTCAGTCAGCACTGACACATATTGTAGACAGCTGGCTGGAATCAATCAATAAAAGCCTGATGTCAGGAGCAGTTTTCTTAGACCTTAAAAAGGCGTTTGACCTTGTGGACCATGACATTCTCCTAAATAAGCTAACAGTTTATCACTTGGACGCAACCGCTATAGAATTCTTCCGATCATATCTCGAAGACAGAAAACAAATGGTGTACGCCCATGGAAGATACTCTAAGCAAGGAAATGTAAAATACGGCGTCCCCCAGGGATCTATTTTGGGCCCTCTTCTATTCATACTATTTATTAATGATCTACCGTTGCATATCACTAATTCTGACGTTAATTGTAATCTATTTGCTGACGATACGAGTCTTCATGTTTCTGGCAAAAAAACGACGGACATTAGCCATAGTTTACAATGCAGTCTCAATGAGGTATCTGACTGGTGTAGACAGAACCATATGGTTCTTCACCCAGCAAAAACAAAGAGTATCTTAATCGCCACGCGGCAAAAACATCAACGCCGACTACAGCCATTACAATTACAATTAAACGCTGAACCTGTTGAACAAGTCACTGAGCGTAAATTCTTAGGAATACATGTTGATGATCAACTGTGCTGGGAGACCCATATAAATGCTGTTTGTAAGACCATTGCTAAAAACACTTTCTTATTGTCCCAGCTTAGACATGTAACGGATACAAATACCCGTAAATTGTTTTTTCATGCTCATATAAAGTCCCATGTTGATTATGTCTCCACAGTGTGGGACGGCTGCAGTGATGTCCACATGAAGAGATTAAACTCCATATACAAAAGAGCTGTAAAAATGATAGATAGACGCCCCATCCCTACCACAGACAAATTTAGATATTTAAACATTCTCAGTCTACGTCAGCAACTTACATTAAACAAATGCGTCTATATGCATAAGATACTGAATAATATGACACCCCAGTATCTAACCACTAAATTTATATCTCACCAAGAACGTGAACGGACCTCAAGAAACAATACCTTACCCCTACCACTGCCAAGAATTGACCTTTATAAAACTAGTATGTCATTCTCTGGTCCGTTTGCTTGGAATTCCATCCCTGCACATTTGAAAACTATTACCTCAACAGGAAGTTTTAAAACAAAACTTTTTGATTACCTGATGAGTCAGACTTAGTACGTTTCTCAGGTACTGTAATATTTCCTGTACCTCACGTATTTCATACAGATGGTTTTTATATGTGTGTGCGCGTGTGTGTGTGTGCTCGTGTTTGTTTGTGCGTGTGGATGTATGTGTGAGCGGCGCGCGTGCGTGCGTCTGTGCATGTGTGTGTGATGAGTATTATTATTTTTTCTGTATAAAATGATGCTATTGGGTTTTGTATGTACATATATATTTTATAGTTTCCCTTCTTTT
>BTPG01000006.1:121776621-121796621 GCA_036245525.1 Semisulcospira habei
GGCCTGATGCTCCAAGCTGCATGTCCAAATTCACACATCTCAAATCATCATCCTAACAGACAAAAGTTCGTTTCCTCTGCATAGCAAAGTGGTAAAAGTAAAATAAACTTAATCGGTTTTCCAACAAACAGGATTTTTTTGTGTGTGTGTGCCCATATGGTGCCAACACATTGTTCAGAGGCTTTCATGGGAATTGAAAACCTCCTCTTTCTTTGCATCATAAGTATTAGGTTGGTTTTGTTTGTTTATTTGTTTGTTTGTTTGTTTGTTTGTTTGTTTGTTTGTTTGTTTGTTTGTTTGTTTGTTTGTTTGTTTGTTTGGTTGGGTTTTTTGGATGGAGGGGGGTGTCTTGGGGCGAAAGGGGAGGGGGGTGAGGGGGGCGGGTCCTGGTATTTCATCCTGTTTTATTTTCTCTTACCTGTCAGGCCTATCTCTACGAGTGTCGTGGTGCACTTATTTATGGTACACCAGCACGATCATTTTTTGCCTTTTGTTTTCACATATTTTCTCGTTCATTCCCTATACGCTTGTGGCTTGTTTGCTTTACAGCCGGCATTTCCAGCTACGCCAGTGTCTTGTCCATATTTAACATATTTAGCCCCGACGCACAACAGTAGGAGATGGATCGACCATGATAAGTCAAGGGTAGAGCCAGATTAGCTTGGCGCCAAGCTAATCTGGCACTACCCTTCATTTATCATGGTCGATCCATGACCTGTAAACGTTACGTTTTTGTTAGACGACACCTTCAGAATTTGGGAAATGCGGTATTGGGGTCTAATGGATTAACACACTCGAGCCGTGTTGCTTTCGAACACGCGACATAAAGCCGTGTATCGGAATGCTGCACGTATTGAATGAGTTAACGGCTTTTAAAACTTCTTTCTCATTTTTTTGCCAGTTTGAATCTCTTTTTTACTGTCTCCCGTTTTCTTGTGCATGTTAACCAAAATGCATTTTTGTTACATTTTGTCTTATCTCAACTCCTCTCAATGACGTTCCTCTCGAATTCCCTCACAATAAATAACGTACGAATCACGATCTCAGTTAGGCTTGCAAGACTCACAACGGTTGCTTCTATCACGTATCCGGCACCAGGGAAAAGAAATTGCAATCACGAATCAGGAGAACCGAAAAATCCAATCACGAGTTAATACCCCCCCCCCCCCCACTCCCCCACCCTCCCACCTACCCCCCCCCCCCCCCACACACACACACACACACACACCGGACTTTAAAAAAAAAACTAACTCTATGTAAAGGAAGTTCAAAGTTACTAAAGACACTTTAACCCATTCTGCCCGCGACACACCACAGCAAGACTGAGTGACTGATATGGCTCGACCATGATTGTTCAAGGGTGGTGGCAGAATAGCGGCTTGGCGCCTATAGGCGCCAAGCTATTCTGCCACCACCCTTCAACTATCTTGGTCGATCTGTCTCCTGAATTGTAATGCAGTCCTCAGAGGATAACTCCAAAATGTGGGCATTTCGTACCTCGGGCGCAATGAGTTAAAATGCCGGCAAGCACAGACCAATTATCATGTGCGCACATAAAAATCTGTACTTCTTGCTGAATTGAAAATCTTTGACTGACTGACTGAACTGGGACTACGGACCTGGCGTTCGCCTACGGGACTGACTGAGTCAGCACTGGAAACCTAACAGATTTCATTTTGTTCACCGCCGTCATTAGCGGGTGCTGGCCTCAGAAACTCGATCCGTGTTCACTTCATTTCGCCAAATTACCTCCTCATTCCCGGCGTGCCTTCCGCGGCAAGAAATAGTTCGCCCGGGAATTTCTTACGCCTGACTGAAGGAAGAAGATCTGAGACTGACATTCGTTCGTGTAGGTCGAACCAAAATGTGCAGAAATGGCTGGTTTTCGGGCAGTTCTTAGACTATGTGCAAGAGGTATAGATTCTCACAAGCGGCCCTGCAATCGCAGGGGCTCCCCACTGTATACCTCTTGCTGGCAGAGATCGGGTTCATTTGCATCATTGGCCGGGATCAGATAGAAGAAGTTGTCGCTGACACAAACCGGGCAAAATGCAGTCGTAAGACATAGTTTTCAGCCAGTCACTGTAGGCCTACAATGAGGGGGAAAACGGGAAGGGGGTGGGTGGGTACGGCCGTCACGTATTCACGATGATTTATTTTACGCTTCACGACTGAATCACCAAAATTACTAAAGATCGCATTCACGTTTCATGGGGGGTGGGGCCCGGGGGGGGGGGGGAGATGGGAGAGGGGGGAGTGGAATGATGAGATTTCTGACGGACTAGAATTTTACGTTACACGTCAAAACAAAGACGTTTTCACTGATCACGAAAGCCCTATGTTGGCTTTCACTTTTCATGACGACCCCTTCTTCGTGATCAGATCGCGAGGGTGACAAAATTGCAATCATTGACGGATCAAGGGAACCACACACACAAACAACAACAACACAAAAAAACGCCAATCACTTATCACGTTCTTTAGTGTTATCCCCTCCTCCCCCCCCCCTCCCCCCACCTCAGCCCAATCCCCCTCTACAACGGGCAAGAAACTTGACATTTCTTTTCTGTAGGTCTAACCGATATTTGTTTGTTTGTTTTTAATGCTAAACGCTTTTTCCAGGTAGCTCATAACTCATTCGAGACGTGCCGAGTCCGGATACGCGGCAGCCGCGTATCCGGACTCGGCATGTCTCGAATGAGTTACCATTGAAACCATGCCATCAGAGAGAGAACAATAGAGTCCCGATAGACAATGAATTCAATAGAGCCGCATCAGTCATTAATTTACATCATTTTTTAATATCATATTTTTGGCCCCAATTTTACCCCCGTTAATTCTGAATCAACCCTTTGATTTTTAAAAACTGACAAGCATGACTGATGCGGTCTTATTGATCTGATTATCTTTCGGGACTCTATTGTTCTCTCTCTATAACTATTGTCTCTGTCAACACCTAATCATTTACCTGATCAAGTGATGCCAAGTGAAACTTAATACTTATTAACAAGTTGCAACTAACTTTTAGGAACCTGCAAAGGTAACCTTTAAGTGTGTTGCCATAAGAACTTATTAATTACTTACCCTAAGTTCTTACAAGTACTTACCCTAAGTTCTTACAAGTACTTACCCTAAGTTCTTACAACAACTTGACTCAAGTCCCAAGACACTGAGACAGATTTATCAAGATACAAGGACAATAAAAAAACTTTTTTTTCTCAGTAATACTCAGGTGGTGGTGCTGATGGGGTTAAATAATCAGGCACAAGTGGTGTAAATGACATGTCATCTCTCTGCGAAGCATATGACAAAAATATTGATTGATTACCAAATCTGATTTTTATTTGTTTAAAAGATTGTGTAGTTTTTCTGTGGTTTCCTGTACCCCTATCCTTTTTCCCTCTGCTAAAAAACTGGCCTTCAGTTCTTCAACATTGACGGGAGATTGACTACGCATTTTATTCTGTATTTCAGATTTCTGTTTCTTGTAATTATTTAAATCATCCTGGACTCGCTTAAATTCTTCGTCATCAATAAAATTATCGTTCAATGCCTTACTGATAATAAGTTTCATACTGCTCAGCTTTGCACCAGCAAGCGTACTCAATGCTTCATGTTTCTGTAATTTCGTGTGAAACCTCTTGTTCAAGGCCTCCAAACCAAAACAAGCCAGGCATGTAGCAACGCTAACAGCCTCAACTGCTATTCCAGCCAAACTCCCAATTCCTGTGGCGAACAGAACAATACCCCCTACAGAACATGAAGCTGAAACTGCACCAATAGCCATAGAAGTGTTTTGAACAGAATTGAAAACGGTCTTATACCGTCTTTTGCACCGTGAGTATTTCGCCTCCTCACTCTCCAAATATTTCAAAGATTCTGTAATATTATTTAATCTGAATGCATCTGCCTGTAATGTTTTATCTGAAGCAATTGGCATATGTGGATCAGGCGCAAGTGTTGTTTTAGTCGTCACATTTGTTTCAGTCGGATCAAGCGTTGGTAGTTGCGGATAGAAGTTTACCATTTTTTTTATTCACAAATATTTTTTTTTATTTAATCAGCAATTACATTTTGCAACTCTTCAAAAGTATACAATTTGCTGGCATAATAAAATGCAACAAGATCAATGTGTTCAAGGTTTATGTAAGTTAGACGAACAAAAGTTGTTTTGTCGACCACCACCTTGACAGCTGGAACACTGCTCGAAACATTAATAACATCATTATTTTTTGTAATAGCAATAAAGACCTTTGATGATTCTGTTACTGTTTCGTCCCATGTAAGTTTAATTCCTTGTGCAATTTGAGCCTCTTTAGCAGTAGCAACAGATTTCATGATAATTTCAAATACTATTGCCGCTTCTCTAGCCACGACTAAGCTTGCTGGCATAAACACAACAGAAGTATCTGATCTACCCTTTCTAGTTGTAAGAAGATACCGCCGTTTCTCATAATTTTCAACTTTCAGTTTTTCTCTGCTATTGTTGTCTGGGGCAAAGCTTGGAACAAGGCTTACAATAAGCGGCCCAGAATTAACAACTTTCCTAAACACTAAGGCGCCTTCATCATCAGTGTATACATAAGGACTAATAAATTCCAACTTTATGTCCCAGTCAATTGTGGGCGGTGGAACAGGTACAGGTGAAACCACCCACTTATTTCCCACATGTATTAAGTTGTAAGGCGCATTATTTACGGGTGGAGTAGGTACAGTAACATCACGTAGCTGACCAAGTTTAGGAATCTGTTTTTCACCGTCTTTCATGTCAACAATTACTTTCCTCTTGTACATGCCAAAGGAATCAAGTTCAAAACCATATATTTCTCCAATTTCTCCTTCCTTCTCAAAATCCTGTACGTCTGCCAAATCTTTCAATTCTGTTACTGGACATGCAACTGGTATGATTCTCAACTTTGGACCACCACTCATTTTTTATAAACAAAAATAAAATTATTTAATTTCCAACACAACACTAAAATCATGCATAAGAACTGGTTTGTCATCCTGATTAGTTACAGATATACTCAGTGACTCAAAGAAACTAGAACCTAATTTCTTAAACTGCAAATTAGGAAATCTAACAACCACACTTTCACAATACGGAGCAGTTCCAGTTGGTAAGCATCTCAACAAAGTTGAAGGCTTTCCATTGTGAACATTCTCAGATGTGTTTAGTTCTTTCAAATAAACATTTAGCACTGTGTGTACTGACAAATTGACAGGGCGTTTTCCAGTTATTTTAAGTCTTTTTGTCTTCATTGTTATAATACCAGACATAGCTTCACCTAAATCATCTGATCTATACCAATCTTCGTCAATATAAAATCCAAGTAAATATGCAAATCTATCTGAGATCCTTAACCAATTTTGTGTGGGAAATTCTAATGTAACAAGTAGGTTAGCTGGATTTAAAGTTGCTTTAATTTTAAAATTACTTTGAAACCATTCAGCTATAGTACAAAAGTCATAATACCCGGGTGGTAAAGCTTCAGTCTTACCATCAAAAATTACTTTATTATATATATCATCTTCTACATTAAACCATTTTACTGTGTAGAACAATTCATGGATAGCTGCAGCCTTGCTACCATCCCGATTATCAATCCCATTAGTTAACCACACTGGTTTGCTTGTGTCAAGATTTGTTAAGGTAATAAACATTTTTATTATCTCATATAAAAAAGGATGGAATTTAAATCACCAACCATTACCACAACAAACGCATTTCAATTTAATATAGATGCCAAATATAATGTCGCACCTACTTATGAACAGAAAATAATTCAACTAAATCAGCTTGACATAGCTGTGTCTGACGCAAGCGTACAAGACCTATTTCAAGTCAAAGTACCGAATCCGTTTGACCATTACCTAAACCCTCCAATAACAGATGACTCTACTGCAAGAAAGTGGTCTTTAAGTCCACTACAGATGTTTCAAAACCAACTCAACTTTGCAATACTATGTTCAACTACAGGCTGTGGTGTTTCATTCACAGATCATTTGAATCACTCAAACAAACTGATTAGGTCTGTGTATCATTTCCATGTTTATTACCAGCTTAGACGTATACTGTCAGAACTTCATACACCACTACCAACTGAATCCAGTTTCAACAGGTATAACAACCCTATGGATATGAAAGCGTTTGAACGCATCTGTAATGAATTTAACATCAGTCCCCGGTATGACTTCACACAAAAACTTGATGATCACAAAGGCATGGGTACATTGTATTATGCTATGAGTCACAGACAATACCCTCAAGATTACTACCCTGGGTACACTTCATTCTCATCTAAATCTGAAGTCTGGATAGGATCAATAGAGCAGAAGCAGTCAAACGCATGGACCACATTTATTTTAGATAAATCTGACGGGTTTACTCAAGCAGGAGTCGAGCGCGTCAATGAATCTATCAGAACATATGTCTGGTGTTTACTAGGAGCACAATCACTAACAAAATCAAACATTTTGAATGGAAGTGGCAAATTTGAAGCACAAAAACAGTTTCTCGCAAACTTAGAAGACTCAATCAATTCAACAGTAGATCTCCCATCAAGCATACAACGTTACCAAGACGTACTCAGATATGCCAGATCAAAAGTTGACTTTGTAGTTGGCATCGGGTTATACATGTTACCATCTGACCTTCAACTCCAAATGGGAACAATAACAAATTATAATAATGAAATCATTGTTGCAGGTGTTGGTCAAAAACTAGGTTTCAATCAATCTGTAAACTTAGGGGCCACAACCACACATGTTCAGTCATTAAAATCATTAAAGACGGTAACACCCCCGGCCCCGGCCCCGGCCCCGGCCCCAACACCGGCACTCATACAACCAGTACAGTCAACACCAACCCCTGACACACATGAGTCAGAGAGAACTGCATTGGTAATAGGTCTAACAGGATTAGGGGTTTTACTTCTTTATCTGTTTCATTAAATAACCCACCATCAACCCTCCTACTGTAACCAAAAAGACCCACACATGTTCTGCCATAAACCCTACTGCCTTTGCTGCTGTAGTAATCAGCCAACTGACAACAGTGCCAATTATGCCAGGCAAAGCGTCCACTGCTTTCAGAGCCAATTTCTTAAGCAGGTCTGATATGTGAGACAACTGTTTCTTTACCCACGTCTGTAAATCTTTTGGGTCTGTTGGAGCCGGGGTTGGTGGGCCCGGGGTTGGTGTTGCTGGTGCCGGGGGTGCTCCACCACCACTGCCGGAGACAGCTAATACAACAGTACTGATAATAAATCCAAGAGCTGTAATTAAACTAGCAATTGTGATACCCTGTTCTCTGAAAAGTGTTTTTAGTCTCTCAGCCAGAGTAGTGTCTTCGTGAAGTATTTTTTGAATAGTTTCTCTAATTCTGTTGACCTGTGATTTTAGTTTTTGTCTTCCAATACTAATTGTTTCTAACCGTCCTGATCTTTCTATCTGCAAATCATTTAATCTGTGTTGTATTCTTTCTTTCATTTCTGTGTCAAGATTCCCATTGTCTGCTGTAGCCAGTTTCTCTTTTTCACGTTCAATGTGTTTATCAAGCTCACCTAGTTTGGCAACATTGTTTACCATCTCACCTCTTATCGTCTGCAGTGATTTATCCAATCCCATAATCTCCCTCATTGACAAAGGCGGGTCATCTATTGTTTTCATAGCATCATTTATTTGTCCTTCAGTAAATGAGGTTTCTTGTATCACAGTGTTTGCTATTTCTGGTAGGCTTGTTACTGGTGCCATTTCAATCTCTTGCCCTGTTGGCAACTTTGTTTGCGTGTTGTGAAGAACACTAGCCAGTCTTGGCGTGACAGGAGACCCACCAATACCAAGTTGACGCAAGGCACCAACACCACCTTCATTTTTTATTGTACTTAAAGCCCTAAACCTACTAGGGTCTTTTTTGTTAGTCAATAGTACTTTTCCTTTGTCAACAGTATTTAAATATAAATGACCCTTGCCATCAAGTTCAAACTGATTAGGATCTACGTTGTCTGGGCGGCCACCAACATGATCATAAAATGAGTTCACTTTGGTTTCTAAAAGTTCGTGACGTAAACTGTAAATATTTCTTGTACCAGTCATATCTGACATATCTGTTGTATTACCAAAATCATACGTGTCATCCATTTCAAAATCTTCATGATTAAATCCTCCTGCTGCCATTGTTTTATTAATTTATTATTTTTTATTGTGCATAATAAAAATGACACAGTCTTACGGATCAAAGTTAGACCCATACAGAAAACTACGTGAGCCCCTGGGTGTTAAAGGCATTCGTCAATCAATAGTCATCACGAACAATCCTAGTACCATAGACCAGAACCAAACGCTTACAGTAAAGTTTCCAAACCTAGGTCCCAGTGACGTTATTGTTCCTGGCACTGCTCGTCTTGCTTTTAATATTGAACTATCATCAGACGCAGACGTAAACAGAACACTGGTTGACAATCTTGGCAGAGCAATTGTTAGAACTATTAAAGTAAAACTTGAAGGACAAGAAGTGTTTAGTCTTGACGACTCCGATGTATTCTACTGTTACAAAGACCTTTGGCTAACAAGAGAAGAACGAGAAGACCGTATTTACCAAGGCATACAGTCTGATAATGTTGGTAAACTTCGAATCAATGCTGGAGATAAATCAACGTCAGCAGCCAATGACGTTATTATAGCAGAAACATATGGAACCAGATTTTACATTCCACTTGAGTTTGAAATCCTAACAGCACATTTGCCTTATTATCAAGGGGCACTGAATGACCGTCTGAGCTTTGAACTAACTTTCAATGACTACTCCAAAGTCATTAAATCATCTGCCGCAGATGCAACATACAAGATCTCTAACATTTCCTTGGAATATGAAATTGTTACACATACTGAACTAGCCAGACTCATTCAAAATCAGTATCAGTCAAGACTTCCAATTTATTATGACAGGGTGATTAGGCATAGTTTAATACCCAAAGACAAAAGCGACCCAATGTGGAACATAAACTTGAACACGCCTGCCAGGTCACTGAAAGGTATTCTTATGTTGTTTGTTGAACCGGTGAGTCCATACAAAAGAGATTCAGAAAAATTCTACAATCCTAAGATTACACATTTGTCCTGCACAATCGAAGGCCGCCCTAATCAAGTGTATGCTTCAGGAATGTTACCTTATCAACACTATGACGAAACCACAAAGTATTTTGCAGGAGGAAGGATTAGAGATAAACCTGCAAACATTGCGTGCAAAGATCTACATCTGTATGATGTTAGGATTGGACAATACCTTACAAACAAATATGCACTGTGGCTAGACCTTCGTAGTACAGATGATGATTACCTTCATGGGTCAGGACGAACTGTCGAGAATGGTAGTGATGGGATTACAATTCAGATACAAAAGAAGGTTGAAACTGCTGCAGCCATTAACATATATTTGTACCTGATATATGACGCACAACTCAATATACAAGAGTGTAGACTAAGTGGACACATATATTAAAATTATATTGTGTATTAAAATGAACCGGAGCTTAATGACCCTTGACCCACACTGTGGATTGTTTTGTGGTGCCACAGGGTGTGGGAAAACTGAATTTGTACTTAACCTCTTACAAACAAGATACATACACCACTTTGAAAACATTGTAATATTTTGTCCAACAATAAAACACAACAAAGCTTATCACAACCGTTTATTCATTTGGACTGACAGCAACATATACTTAGTCGACCCTGAGAAAAAACTGAATGACTACCTACAATATTTTTACAAGCAATTTGAAGGACAGCCAACGTTGTTCATAGTTGATGACTGTTCTGCAGAGAAAGACATTGTCAAGAAGAGAAACACTCTAGCAGAACTTGCCTTCAGTGGCAGACACGCTAATGTAAGTGTATGGATTCTCACTCAAAAATATAATGCTGTACTGAAAGATTTTCGAGAACAGTTAAAGTTTATCTGTTTGTTTTACTGCAAGGATCGTGACAGCTTTGAAGACTGTCTCAGAGAAAATGATGTCATCCCAAATAAGAATGAACGAGATGATGTAAAAAATAAACTGAAATCAACTAAGCATCTGAAGCTCATTTTAAAGACAGATCAGCCCACAGGGTATGGGTTAGTAAATTGATGTAAATTAATTTATTCTTTTGTTTGTCCAATAAAAATGACAGACGGACAAATCATACAGGTGCTTGATCTCACACACCTTTTCAAAGATGTTATGCACTTTACTGACTTAATAACACCCAAACAGACTTACATAAGCCTTTCAGCACCATCAGAAATATATGTTACATATAGTGTGACTTTGGATTATGTCGATGAGCATCCAAATGTGGAGTGCATGACAGTTGATTTAAAGACACCTACTTTTAAAGTTGATGATACCAACTATGGTTGGTTAGGAGAAGTTTGTTATAGCATATTTAAACAACTGCGCAAACTAAATGTTTATATTGACAGTGTTACAGTTAATAAAGTGGTATTACACAAGGTGAGCCAGCAGAGTTAACGTTAATATTTTTTATTTATTATTTTGTCGGTCAAATAAAAATGACGGACAATTCACAAAGCCCTGGCCCATCAAACCCTGGCTCATCTGGTTTAAGAAACGTGTTTCACACAACAGACTTGCCTATATCCAATACTAATAATGTCTACGAATCAATAGAAAACTCTTTTTCTGTCATACAACAAAATCTTCTTACAGGCAGTGTGAAGATTCAAATTGTTGCAAAAATCGAATTCACTAGGGTCGACGGTGAGGTGATTGTTTCGTACATATCAACAAGACAACACACTGTTAACACAAGAAGAGAATTGGAAAACGTGTTTAGAGACAGACTATTACCAGACTTCCTCCAGGCGATTGACAGTGCAAGAATGAAGGGGTCTGGTTGGCACGAAGGACATGTACATGAACTGCAACTAAAGCAGTCTAGGTATCATCCTATATTAGGTAAAGCATGGTTGCCACTGCCAACAGAAGTAGTAAACAAAAAGGCTGTTGTTAACATTCAGAACAATGACAACTATTGTTTCATGTGGTGTGTGCTTGCTAAACTACACTTTGTAAAAATAAAACCTGAACGTGTTTCTAACTACACCAAATTTGTAAAGGAACTCGATTTTAGTGGCATTGAGTTCCCTGTTAAAATAGAGGACATAGACTTGTTTGAAAAATTAAATCCTGGCATATCTGTAAATGTGTTTGTGTGGGATAATGTGTCTGTTGACAAGTTACAACCCATTAGAGTATCAGCACTGGCACCAACCTATGGTCAGTCAGAAAATAAGCATGTTGACATGTTGCTAATCGGAGATGACAATAACTTTCACTACACAATTATTAGGAATATGTCACGTCTAATTCATAATCATACAACAAAACACAAGGGCAAACAGGAATTTTGTAATAGATGTTTACAGAGGTTTTCCTCTATTGCTGTGGCACACAAACATGTTTTACACTGCAGGTCAGCTGATGACATTCAAACTGTACTTAAGTATCCAGAGCCTGGTAGTCAAGTGTATTTTAAGAACTATGGGAATCAGCAAAAGCTGTCGTTTGTAGTGTACGCAGATTTTGAATCATTAGTAGTTCCGTATGACGGTCCTGTTCCAGAGTCATTACCAAAGACTATAAAACTGAGTGACCAAGTGGTGTGTTCTTTTGGATACATTATTGTTAGGTCAGACGGTCTTCATTCAGAGCCTGTTATCTACAGGGGTGAAAATGCAGCATGTCTGTTTTTAACAGAAATGAGACATCTGTATAGTCAGGTAGTACAGTATCTCACAACATGTCAGATGCCTCTGGTGATGACAGAAGAAGACAAATTAAAATTTGATACAGCTGAGACGTGTTGGATTTGTGAACAGCCTCTGGGGGGTGATAAAGTTCGTGACCATGATCACATAACTGGACGTTACAGGGGTGCTGCACATAACAATTGTAACTTATTATTAAAAACAGATCCCAAGACATACAAACTGCCAATCTTTTTCCACAATCTCAAAGGATATGATTCACACATTATCATGCAGGCTGTAGACGAGTCTTACAAAAACATAAGTTGTATTGCCCAGACAACTGAGAAATACTTAACTTTTAGGTTAGACAAATTAGCATTTTATGACTCCATGCAACATTTGTCTTTAGGATTGGCTAGTCTTGCAGAAGGGCTGACTGAGTATCCAATAACAAGTAAATATTTTGAGCCAGACTTGATTAAGAAAGGTGTGTATCCATATGAGTACATTGATCACTGGGTTGTGTTTGAAGAAACAAGACTGCCACCAAAAGAGAAATTTTATTCTACACTAACTGGAAAAGGAATTTCTGACTCTGAATATCAACATGCACTTGATGCGTGGGGGAAGTTAGGATGTCAGACAATTGGTGATTACCATGACCAGTACTTGAAAGCAGACGTTTGTTTGCTAGCAGACGTATTTGAAAGTTACCGTGAAAAGGGTTTGTTACACTACAGACTTGACCCTGCTTGTTACATAACTAGTCCTGGCATGACATGGGATGCATTTTTGAAATCCAGTAAGATATTTATAGACCTGTTGTCTGATCGTACGATGGGTGAAATGGTGGAACGTGGATTGAGGGGAGGCATTAGTATTGCAGCAAATAACTACGCCAGAGCAAATAATAAATATCTGGACGCCCATGGTGACCTTGGCCGGGGGTTTGACCCCTCAAACCCTGGGTCAAGGTCATTCATTACGTACTTGGACGCTAATAATTTGTATGGCTGGGCAATGTGTGAGTTATTGCCCTTGAAAAACTTTTGTCTGTATGATTTGTCACAGTATGATGTAACAGAGTCAGGGTTAACTAACAATATTATGAATCTTGACCGAAACGACGCGAAGGGTTGGATCTTTGAAGTAGACCTGGAGTACCCGCACCATCTACATGATTATCATAATGATTATCCATTAGCTGTTGAGAAAATGAGTATGACAGGAAAAAAAGAAGACACTAAACTTGTACCGAATCTGAATGACAAATTTAATTACGTTTGCCACTATCGCTTGCTGCAGTTTTACATCAGACACGGGTTAGTACTAAAGAAAGTTCACAGAGGAATTCAATTTGATCAGAGTGCTTTCATGAAAGATTACATAATGAAGAACACAACCCTTCGTGCCAGAGACGGCAACACTGCATTTGACAAAGACTTCTTTAAGCTTATGAACAATGCCTGTTTTGGCAAGACTATGGAAAATCCTCATCACAGAAAAGATGTGAGACTGGTCACAACTGAATTGGGTGCAATTAAACTTACAGGCAAGCCACAGTACACAGGGTATAAAGAGTTTCATTCATCATTGTATGCTGTGTCACTCAAAAAAAAGATTGTTAAACTGGACAAACCAGTATTCATTGGTATGGCAATTCTGGAGTTATCAAAACTGTTGATGCTTGAATTTTATTATGATTACTTCAAACCAAAATATCCTGAGTGTCGATTGTTATACACTGACACTGACTCTATGATAATAGACGTGCCTACTGAAGACTTTTACGAAGACATGAAAACAGAGTTACACATGTATGACACATCTGACTATCCTAAAGATCATCCACTGTTTAGCACACAAAACAAGAAAGTGCCTGGTAAGTTTAAGGATGAACTAAATGGTGTGCCTATAGTTGAGTATGTTGGACTGAGGTCAAAAATGTATTCTATACTGCACCAGAAAGGTAGTCAGTCAAAAGCCAAAGGAATTAAAAAAACAGCAATAAAAAATAAAGACATTCGTCATGAACATTACAAGCAAGTGTTAGATGGCGCATTGATGCCTGACTATCCAAACAAGTCACTGAGATCAAACAAACATAATCTTGAAATGATCCAAACACATAAGAAATCACTGGCAGTTGGGGACACAAAACGAGTGTTTCATAGTAAAGAAAAAGCTTATGCACCTGGACATTACAGACTCAAGTTATCTGAAGATATTTGTGATGAACTGGTTGATGAATTAATTGACGACTTAGTTACTGAAATGAGTAACGGTGTCTGGGGGAATAATCTGTAATTCTTCTCTGACAAATGCCCTCTGGGGTGCAGGGTCATACAGGTAATATATTGTTGCGTCTGCGCCGGGAATTATTTTTTTTATATTATGAACGGATGTTGACCATATGGGGTCTGTCGACCTGCGTCTGTCGTCGTTCTCAGCTTCACCTGGTTGATATAAATATCTTACCTGTTTAGTAAATAAACTTGTGTCTGGCGCAAGCGGTGCCGGGGTTGGTCCTGTTTTTGGCTCTGTAATTGTTTTCAATTTAATAGCATCAGCAGGCTTAGGATGTCCTTCATTGTTCATTGCTTTTATCACATGTGGTAATCTCTTAACCCACTCAGTGTTCCGGGTGTCATGCATGAGTTCCTTAGAATACTGGTAACTGAAAAGTCTCTCTGATAACTGTTTGTTAAAGTTCTCTACAATTGCCTGTGATCTGTGCACGCCTGGAATACCACGTCTGACCAGTACGCCATGCTTCGCAAATAACTGATTAACAGCACCTTTGAATTCTGATCCATCATCAACCTGCACTAGTCTGGGGTATCTTAAAGGGCCTCGACCATATATTTTTGTTAATGCTGTAGCAACTGTACTGGCTGTTTTGTCAGATATGGGTTCAGCATCTTTGTACCTTGAAGCAATGTCTACAACAGTTAATGCATATTTGTATCGTTTCTTTCTTATTGTGTCATGGGGTAAGAACAGGAGGTCCATTTGGTGTGTGTCATTGGGGGTAGTGTTTTCAAAATGGGGTCTTGTTATCTTTCTTGGAGCAGGGAGATATATCTGCCAAATTGCTTGTCTCTGTAACCATTGTTTGACCTGATTGAGTGTTATATCTCCGCCCACAGCGGCATGTAATTTCTGAATAGCTGTTTGCCCTTTCCAATAACCTGATGGTGAGTAATATATTTTTGATAGTTTATTTTCGGCTGCCATTTTTTCTAGCAATGAAAACTCCTGTAAAATAAACAAATGTCATTCCCACTAGAACAAAGATTATCTCCCCGTTTCTTTGTTGTGTGCTTGGTTTGTAATAGTCACTTAGTTTTGGTTTCGGGATAGACATGTCTTCACCTGTGACAAGATAGTATTCCCTGATTGCTTCGTCTGTATTTGAAAACGTATGTTGTGCGTGGCCTTCAAGTCTGAGTTTTTCATTGATGAAATCAAGTTTCTCAATTCTATTCTTTTCATATTCCTGCTGGGCTTGAGCAAGTTTTTCTGTTGCCTCATTGTGACGTTTCATTTCCTCTGCTGATTCTTCTCTACCCATTTTTGAAAAGAGATAGTTTGAGCCACTGAAAGCCAATGCGTTAACCATCGCTCCCCCAATCATAATAGCTATCGTCGCCATATTTATTTTATTTACATAGAAACATTTTCTGGAATAATTCCCTGCTTGACAAGAAAATCTTTTGTCGCAATCGACGCTGTGACAACTACAATTAGCTTAGCACTGTCTTCGAAATCAAGTCTACTCAAGTCTGCTGATTTCATTTTGAGTAGACTTTTCCCCAGCATAGAATAAGCTACTGCTAATCCACTGATTACGGCAGAGTGATACACAAGGTTCATCATGTTCTTTGAGTCATTCATTTTCTAAGGCAAGAAAAATTAAAATAATATTTTTATTTACTGCATATAAAATGGGTCAACGGCTTTGGATGTTACTGGTAATGTGGCGACTTCTGGTTTTGTTTTTGGAGTGTCTGATTTTTTGGTCACTGTACGAGTCTGTGGTTTGTATTTTTTGTATAATTGATAACCTACGTAACCAAATCCGACAACAAATCCGGCAATTATATATTTTGTTGATTGAGGTTCGGGGTCAGGGTCAGGGCGAGGGTCAGACTTAGTTGTTTGTCTCTCACTTTGATGAGGGTGTGACGGACCTGGCTGTCCTGACGGTAGTGTCACCAATGATGTTATTGACTGTGGGTCAGTTACATGTACCTTTTGCAGTAGTTCTAACTTTCTTTGTTTGTTCAATGCAGCTACTCTCTTTCCAGCCTCAACCCTCCCTGGACTTTTAACCTTAGTCACAGTTTGAACCTGTGTCAAAACAGGGTCGGGGTTCGGTTGTGGAGTCATCTGGGTTTCGTCCATTTTCTTCTGCAGTAAAATTTATTTTTGAAAAATCAATATGGCTCCCGGTAACAAGCAATGTCACGACAGGTGCAAGGTAATTTCCAAACTTGTAAAACATGAGACATGCTAATTTGCCAATTGAACTTGAAACAATAGGATTACTTTCAAGGTCGTGTGATAAACTGTCACTATCCACAGGTAGAAAGTGACTCACTGCTTTTGTGTATAGGCATACAAGAGATCGACTCAAATCACGAGTCATTAGTGAGGCAATGTGGTTTTCATATTTAGAATGAAGCTTGATTAGTTCATCAGAGCTTAGAGATTCAATATCCTCTGTCATGTATTGTCTACCCAGATAAGCCTTTGATTTGCCTGAGACAATCACAGACAAAAGCCGCTGTTTTTTGGAGTCTAAGTCTTTGTTTTCTACAGCATTAATATCATTTAATAGAAGGAGTTCGTCTTGGTTCATTTATAATGTAATTAAAAAAATTAAAAACAAAAAACAAAAATTGTTATCAAGCAAAATCATGTTTCCTAGGAAGTACATTAATAGTAACTTTATACGTTTGTACCATTCAGCAAAATGTAGCCAATAGTTTTTGAGTTTACCCCAGACCAATATTGTGTCTTTCTCAGTGGGCTTATAAATGACATGTTTCACAGATTTCAATTGTAATGTCATGTACAATAACCCTGTCCTTTTAAGCAAACAAACCTGACACAGTATTGGCGATTATTGGCTTTGCATTAAATTATAAATCACACCCTGGCCAAGTGTGAGCCAAATGAAACACCTAGACAGTAACATAGACAGTAACTTGATAATTTTACCCATAACTTGAGCACCAGAAAAAGGAAGGAATCACCCATGTTCAATAAGAAAAATTTCTGAGTACAAGTTAATACAAGGGAAGTAATTGTGTAAAAATTTCAGCAAGACAAAAAAAGTTACTTCCCTTGCTCTATTAAATTATGCTTTAATTCTTGACTAAAGTACATTTTTTGTCAAAATTAAATAACAAATTGTGCAAATAATTACAATAGATAATAGAATAAAAATGTTGTTATTTGATTTTGTTAAAACAATGAGTGATTTGTTTTTTTATAAAACCAAATTAAACATTATTTTGTAATTACTTTTTGTCACTTTAACACCTGCTTAAATGTGTTTTTTTTCAAGTACATGAACACACTCGCTAACAATGTTTCTTCTACTCCCCGATCACATTCGTGCCAGCGGGACGTAAAAAAGGAAGAAGTTTCTTATAGCCATGTTTTTAGGGTATTGACTCAGAAATAATGGTATAAATGGCTTTTTTCTTAAAGCCTGAGGCTAACTAGCGTGGATTGTGTACTTGAGTGATTTGTATGAGGGCTTTCAAGTCTCAGCCACAGGTGGTTTTACCCGCATGCGTCACTCCACAAATGCATGACTTGTTGACGACGGGATGTATTAAGCTGACACCTCTCAGCTATAAGCGTGCTGCATTTAAAAAGATATGTCCCTTACCTCAACTGTGACATGTGGTGTGTGGCGTTAAGGGCAGAGATTTACTAGTGTTTGTCAGTTGACATAAGCACAGACCTAAACCAGCAAGGGTAAAAGGTATTATAATTACTGTCTTTATGACGGGCCTCTCTCTGTGTGAGGTGGAAAGAGAGAGAGCTATTGTGTGTGTCCGAGGTATTTCCGTGTGTCTGTACATGCGTGTGTGTACATATGTGTGTGTGCGCGCGTGTGTGTGTGTGTGCGCGCGTGTGTGCGCGTGCGTGTGCGTGTGTGCGCGTGCGTGTGCGTGTGTGTGTGCGTGTGTGCGCGTGCGTGTGTGTGTGTGTGCGCGCCGTACCGGCACTGCAGTACGCAGAAAACCGAGACACCTCACAGAACCTGTTCTACGAGTCTACGTGTCTACGTGTTGGAGCGCTAGAAATTTCACGTTCTGAAAAGTCAGAAACCTTTTTCATGCTCACATAAAACCGGATCGATTCTTTTAATCCATACATAGTGCTCTAATCCATTCATGGAATTTCAAAAATATCCGGCTGAGCAATGGCGGCTGCTCTGTCATACCGGTTAGTAGTTGGCTGTATGTGTGCCTATTTTGTTTGTGTCTGTGTTAGTGTATATATATGTGTTTGTGTATATGTATATGTGTGTATATGTATGTGTGTGTGTGAGTGTGTGTGTGTTGGGTGGGGTGGGGGGGGTGGGGGGGGGGGGTGGGTGGGGGTGTGGGGGGGGGGGGGTGGGTGGGTGGGGGTGTGGGGTGGGGGGGGGGGGGGGTGTGGGGTGGGGGGGGTGGGGGGTGGGGGGGGGGGAGGTAAGGGGGGGGGGGGTGTCTTGAGGATCTGTTGTATATGTACTCAGTCGGGTGTATAAAGCAAGGTATGATTTTCTTAGGTGCGTCTCTTTTCAGCTTTTACAGTCATGTACACCGCCTAACGGAACAGGGCGTGAAATTCAATAAGAGTTATTATCCTTTCACGGGCTGGTGGGTTTCAGTGGCTCGCGTCTCGGTGCAGACAGGTGTTTATGACTCACTGTAGGCAAACAGTCTAAGCTTTTTCATGTTACTGTGCACCACGCATGCAAGGGCCCATGTGTAACATAGCTGAAATTGTATAGACCACAACAGCATACTGAGTGTGTGTGGCAGACATGGTCTACCAGCTCTGTCAGGCGTGTGATTGTCATGGGATATTACCCTTGTGAAAATGATGTGTACCTGTGTTGCAAGGTTTGCACTTAATGTTTTTGTTTATACATGTTTTATGTTAGTATGTATATATGTATGTACGTACGTGCGTGTGCATGTGCGTGTGTTTATGTGTTGGTATGTGTGTGTGTGTGTATGTTTGCCTGTGTATATAACTTGTATGACAATCTGGCACTGCCCTTGAATTATCTTGGTTTGCAACTGGCGTGTCTGTGTGTTTGCGTGTGCACGTATATTTGACTTGTTATGTTTCAGAGTCGTGCTTAAACAGAGCCAATTGTATATACAGAGCCAAGTGTTTGCACTGAGCGGTCCCCCCCTGCACAACACAATTCTATAGGCCTTTTGACGCGTGACGTGTGAATGGCGCTGTGAAAGCTTTTACCCAACTCATTGAAAGAGGGTTTGGCATTGAGTCTTGTCATGCGTGAACTGAAATGATATGTGTGGGACATAGCATGTGAGTTTTTCGGAAATCGACTCTGGCAGTATTGAGAGAAACGGTCATGTAAAAGTTAATGACCGTAATTAGTAATTAATTAAGGTCATTAGGTGTTGACAGAGACAATAGTTATAGAGAGAGAACAATAGAGTCCCGAAAGATAATCAGATCAATAAGACCGCATCAGTCATGCTTGTCAGTTTTTAAAAATCAAAGGGTTGATTCAGAATTAACGGGGGTAAAATTGGGGCCAAAAATATGATATTAAAAAATGATGTAAATTAATGACTGATGCGGCTCTATTGAATTCATTGTCTATCGGGACTCTATTGTTCTCTCTCTCCATCTACAAGAGGCATACATTCTCATGTAGATTCTCACGAGCCCCCGATGTCGCAGGGTCTTATGAGAATTTCTACCACTGCCGAAATAAACTTGATAACTCTAGTAGGACACCTCTTGCACGAATCTATCATTGGATGTATGAAGGAAACGGGTTCGAAATGTGCGACCGGCCAAGGGAGAGTACCGACTCACAGTTCTCTCCCTTACTAGCCCTTGTTCCTACCCACTACTTGACTTGTTCCGGAAGTCAAATTCAGTTTCTCAGGCCGTCTTCCGGTGGGCTCCGTAAGCAGATTACGTACTTGTGTATTTGTCATGGATTTCCACCTAAGTCCACAGTAAT
>BTPG01000006.1:121801621-121819121 GCA_036245525.1 Semisulcospira habei
AATGAAGCTAGCATGAAGCATAGACCCTTATGAGCCCCCGCCTATGCGGGGGCTCATGAGGGTCTATGCCTTTTGCGTGTGGATGTTCTCGTTGTATTTCGGCAGTAATTAATGGGTTGACTTTGGAATTGACTTACCGGGAAAACTGAAGCGTCGCGCTTCCTGAAGAATTGAGCTCACGTCCGGTCGTTCCGACATTTCTGTCACATGCCACTGTCACAAGGAACATCAGAGCCACCAGCACAGCACTGCGAATATGACAAACGATGAGCAACAACAACAACAACAACAACAACAACAATACCAACATCATCATCATCATCATCCTACTATTCTTAATATTTATATTTATATTAACTCATTCAGCCCGACGCACGTATTTCCCAAATTTTGGAGTCGTCATCTAACGACTATGCACCTGGTGCAGGAGATAGACGCCGAGCTAATATGGCACTACCCTTGAATTATCATGCTCGACCCAGCTCCTGCTGTAGTGCGTCAGGGCTGAATGGGTTATTATAATACAATACTACTACTACTACTACTAATATAGTAATAATTAGTAATAGTAGTAGTAGTAGTATCGTTATTATTATTATTATCATATCATCATCATCATCATTATCATCATTATCATTGCGGTAGTTGTTTAGTTGTTGTTGATGTTGTTGCTGTTGTTGTGGTGGAGGTGGTGGTGGTAGTGATGGTGGTGGTGGTTGTTGTTTTATGTTTTGTTGTTTTATGTTGTTGTTGCTGCTGCTGCTGCTGCTGCTGCTGTTTTGCTATGTTGTTGTTGTTGTTGTTGTTATTGTCAAATATCAGCACTGAATTCTGTGACAGCAACGACAAAAAAGTCTCAATACACAAGTTAATAATAATAATAATAATACCGTTATTATATAGGCGCTTTTTCTCAATTTTGGGGAAATCGACTCAAAGCGCCGCGCCTGAAACCCAACACACACACTCACGAAACAGACACGGATTTACACCATTTAAGACAAACACAGTACAAGACAAACGAAGGGCCAGTCAGCTACTGAAGTTACAGAGATTTTTGATCGCTTGTATTTGAAATTTGTAAAGTGGCCTGAGACCGGTACCAAAGTGTGGGGGGTGGAAGAACCGGAGTACCCGGAGAAAGAAAGTTACAAATACCAGGATGAGAGGATGGCGCAAAACGGCTAACCTCCCAAATTGTTAACTCATTCAGCCCGAGGGCCGTAGTTTCCAAATTTTGGAGGCGTCATCTAACGACTATGCACCTGTTGCAGGAGATGGGTCGACCATGATAATTCAAGGGCAGTGTCAGATTAGCTTGGCGCCGACAGGCACTACCCTTGAATTATCATGGTCGACCCATCTCCTGCTGTAGTGCGTCCGGGCTGAATGGGTTAAAACAAGTCAACCAGTTCAGCAAACCAGTCAGCCTGCCAGCCAACCAGCCAGTAAACCTACCATGCGGTGAAGAAGAAGAAGAAAAAAATCAGTTCTAACAAGAAAAGGGAGGGGAAACAAATAATGCAACATACTTGTTCGGCTTTATTATTCCAAAAGATGTTTCTTGTTTGGCTGTTCGCGTTTTGCTGTTGTACGGGTGTGTCGTTGTTTCTGGCAATTTATACGATTGGCAGTCGCTCTTTTAGTTTTGATTTCGTTAACCCCTTCACTGTCAGTGAACTTTATATTGTTTTGGGGTGGGGTTTTTTTAAGTCATCGTCATGGAACATGAATACAAATGCTGTCAGCAAGAGGCATAGATCCTCATGAGCCCCCGCAGTCGGGCGGGGGCTCATGAGGATCTATACCTCTTGCTGTTTTGTGGGGTTCAATATTTCCCGGCAGTCAGGGGGTTAACTGCCAACACTGAGCTAAACACAGTCCAGACCGAAAACGATGGCCACCAGGCGTTACAATGCAAATGAAACCCCAACAAAGAAAGAAACAGGCTACGAAAGAACAACTACAACACAAATTTATTTCCATTGTGGTGTAATTGTCATTCAAAGCGTGATTCTTCTTTGACTGTAGTTTTCCAAACAAGTAAATACAGTTGTGCGAACGTCTTGTATACTCAGTTGTCACAGCGCATTTTAGTTAACATGCACAAGAAAAGGGAGACAGTAGAAACGAGATTCAAATTGGCAACAACAACACACACACACAAAAACGAGAAAGAAGTTTTGAAAAGCCGTTAACTCATTCAAGAAGTGCCGCATTCCGATACGCGGCTTCATGTCGCGTATCCGAATGCAACATGTCTCGAGTGTGTTAGCTCATTAGACCCCACGACCGCATTTTTCCAAATTCTGAAGGTGTCGTCTCACGAAAACGTACCATTTGCAGGTCATGGATCGACTATGATAGGTCAAGGGTAGTGCCAGATAAGCTTGGCGCCTGAGGGCGCCAAGCTAATCTGGCACTACCCTTGACTTATCATAGTCGATCCATCTCCTAATGTAGTGCGTCGGGGCTAAATATGTTAAGTATCGAAACGAGGCTGGCGTACTGGTTGTAACAAGCGTGATTCCTTTCTTCGTTGTGGTTTTCCCTAACAAGTAAATTAAGTTGCGTGAACGTCTTTTATACTCACAGTTTTCCTTCCATCGTGCCTTTTCAAATATATAGGTCGTTTGACATCGGAGCGTACGTTTTTCGCAAATATCTCCGAACCCGGCCCGAACCACTTTTCTATACAAATCTAAGAATAAATATCATTCAGTGACAGTTGATCTAACGCTTTTTACTTCATGTTTAAAAAAAAAAAAAAAAAAAAAAAAAAAAAAAAAAAAAAAAAACTCGAACAATTTGTCAGATGTACCGCTGTACCATCGTAAAAGTTCGGATTTTGTTCATGACTGAAATGACTTATTTTACATCCCTAAATGTGCCCCAGATATATTAAGCCGAGTATAAGAAAGATCCATTTTCTCGTGAAGAATTGACTAAGTTGTCAAACCTAAAACACCGCAGGCATACGCAAAGTCTGCGCGCTTCACCTCGATATTGGAATCTACCGGGGCACTATTTAGGGTTTGAAAATGGCATGTTCTTGTTTTTTCAACAAATTTTTACGACCTCGCAGCAGAAGCGACAAGTCATAGAAGTTCAGTAAAAAAAAATTAAAAAAAAATTCCATATTAGTTGAATTGGCACTAAATGATATTTGTTCTTAAAGTGGTACAGAAAAGCGTTTCTTCGCGGAGATATCTGGGATAAGCGTTGTGGGCTTCGATGTCAAACGACCTATAAATTCACTCGGCAGACAATTCCAAATGTGATATAACAATGAGTGCAGTACAAACTCCGCGCCACAGAGGCTGCCGAATGAGAAACATATTTCATTATCCGCTATTTAACTCATTCTACCCCAAGACCGAAATCCCTGAAGACTGAATTGCAGTGCAGGACACAGATCGACCATGATAGTTCAAGGGTGATGCCAGAATAGCTTGGCGCCCGTAGGCGCCAAGCTATTCTGGCAACACCCTTGAACTATCATGGTCGATCCTTACTCTTGCTGTGGTGTGTCTGGGGTAGAATGAGTTAAACGCTTTGCAGGAATCGGGTACACGTACACCCCGTGATTTACAAATGGACAAGGTGTTGATATATTTTTACTTTCATTAATGCCCACCGTGGTGTGCGGGAGATGAAACGGTTGTACTGATCAGTTCAAAGGTAGTGCTAGATTAGCTTGGCGTCTTCAGGCGCCAAGCTAATCTAGCACTACCTATGAACTTTCGCCGTCAATCCATCTCCCGGGGCTGTGCGAAATAAAATACCATTCTGACATGTAAGCGCTGTTGAAAGGTTAGTATTTCCGCACTGAGGCAAAAGACGGTAAGTAGATCTTTATGAAAAGCGAGATTTTCATTGTTAAGCTATGATAAAACTTGCTTTTCGCAAAAATGGACTTACAGAATTTTTTCTCAGAGTGTTACTGCGGTTTTTTTAATATTACGTTGTTAGACATAATTGTATTCTCTTTATGCGTATTTGCGTTGCTGTTGGATTTTGACAGCTAGTAAAGGTTTTATGTTGCACAGATGTCTGGATGAGATATAATATACCATTTGGATGTCGGTGGTGATTTTAGTCAAGGGGATTCCTTCAGGAATCACCTTGACCAAAATCGCTACCGAATCACTAAGGGTTAATTTTAGAATGGCGTGCTGATTGTTACCTTGAAAACAACAGTAAGTTGTGGTTTACTAGCTTTTTTCTTTTTTTGTTTTCTGTTTGTTTGTTTTTTTCTCTTTTTTTTTTTGTTGGGGGGGGGGGGGCGGGGTGGGGGGTGGGGGTGGGGGGGGGGGTATTTTGTTTTGTTATTTTGCTTTTTGTTTTTTTATGGGGTTTTTTGTTTGTTTGTTTTTGTTGTTGTTTTGTTTTGTTTTTGTGTTGGCTGGTTTTGTGTTGTTGTTTTGTGTTGTTGTTGTTTTCTTTTTTGTGTGTGGTTTTTTATTGTTGCTTTATCGTTTCTTAGTGTCATCGGACTCTGTGTGCGTGTCAGTGTATGTGTGTGTGTATATATCTATCTATATATATATGTGTGTGTGATGGTGTGTGTGTGTGTGTGTGTGTGTGCGCGCGCGCGCACGTGTGTGTGTGTGTGTGTGTGTGTGTGTGTGTGTGTGTGTGTGTGTGTGCGTGTGTGTGTATTAGAGAGAGAGAGAGACAGACAGACAGACAGACATATCCTCAGTAGAGTGCCTCAGCAGTACAAAGAACCTGGTGTTTTGAGCAACCACGAAAGGTGGTCTTAAAAGACATGTGCCCTGTCAATAGAAGTCTTGAAGAACAGAAAGTGTCACCTGTCATTAAAAACCATCATTTAGATGGCTTCAGCCACCTACATCATATGGTCTTTAACGACAGGTGCTCCGTCATAGGGGTGGTCGCTCAGAACAGTTTCCGCTATGCTGAATATATCGACAGTGGGATTGTGCACGCCAGCTGTGCAATTTTTGAAGCAGACTTTATTTTCCATAATTCTAGTGTCAACTGTATGGCCAACCAAATCACGCATTGGAATACAATTATATTTAAGTCAACCTCAGTACTACTTGCTCAAGTATTCCGCGGTTCATTCGGATTTTTACGCGCAACTGAGGTTCTTTGGCTCCCACGGGGATGCCCGGTGAGCAAAAGGTCTTCGGGCCGACGCCAGCCTTAGCTGGTCCGCGCACGGCCGTGCGCGGACCAGCTAAGGCTGACGTCGGCCCGAGGAGTTTTTGCTTACCAAGTATGTGTGTGGGTTTTATCTCTTTCTCTCTCTCTCTGTGCAATTTCAGCATTTCAATAACGCGATCGCAAACAACGCGGTGTGACTTGATGGCTCCCGGGTACCGCGATATACTGAGGCTGACCTGTGTCAGTTACCAAGCACAGCCTGTGCATTGATGATCGCAATCACGTCCCACGCGGACGGATCGACACTGATAGTTCAAAGGGTAGTGCTAGATCAATATTTCAGCCACCCGGGATGCGGCTCAGCCGGCAGGCCGGGTTGAACTGCGTACGCTTAGACCTTGCTGGTTAATGAGAACGAAGTGCACAGCTTGTAACAGCCACGTACCCAGAGTCGTCATCACACTGGGTGTGTCTCCCTCGATTCGCTGCGGCTGCTCAACGATTCAAGGGAGACAACCAGCGTGAGACGTCGTAAGCTTGGCGCAAGGGAAACAACCACAACTTGGTGTCTCGAGTCAGATCATTTATTGGGTTGTCTTTCTTAGAACTTGAACATCGCCGCACCGCCATGCAGAAAAGCTCAGACTATGATTTTTTTGTCACTTTTATTTTACTGAGTATGTTACATGATGAAACTGACCAGACCATAATGATTATTCTCTGACGGGTTTAACACCTTCCCTGGCTCTGGACGCATATTTTGTTTCTAAAATCTTTGCTCATTCAACGCCAAACTGAAGTGAAGTCACACACCGCAAGCAACAGCCTGGGGATACAAACAAATTGGTCCCAGCAAGAGGCATAGATCCTCATGAGCCCCCGCAGGGGCGGGGGCTCATGAGAATCTATGCCTCTTGCAGTTGAGTCGTGTTTAGTCTTTTTCGATGTCAGTTAATAGGGCAATGGGGAAACAGTTACAATATCAAATAACTATAATAAAATCAATGTTCACCGGTTCACAGAATCGGTTATTAGTCTCGCGCAAGACCGGTCAATTGACAGATTCGACTATGTACTTCGGCATTACTAGAATATTTACTAGATAGTTTGTTATTTTTGACATAAGCGTTTAGTGGTGTAAGATCCAAAATAACGGACCAGAAAAAACATGACAGATTTTCTTCATAATGTCCTCAACCTTTGGTACACAACAGACATCAAGTCCATTTATTTGTGTGTGAAAAGCTGACGATTTACACTATATCATATAAAGTTACACATTTTTAATCGCTTTTCACGAAAATGCACTTACAGGGGCAGCATCTGCGAAGGTTTATGACAAACTTTACCTCCTGTATTGTCTTTGGTATTACTAGTAGTGTTTCACATTGTTGCTGTATGTAACACGCTGACTCTTAAACTGAAGGACGTCATCGCCAAATCTGGGAGTGTCCTGTGGAGATTTGCCTTACAGTTCCGGGGACACTTCGACCATGATAGTTTAAGGGTGGTGCCAGAATAGCTTGGCGCCAGTACAGGCGCCAAACTATTCTGGCACCACCCTTGAACTGACATGGGTGATCCACATCCGGATGTAGAGGGTCAGAGGTTGCTGGATTAAGAGGTTAACACGTCAGGCACGCCGCTGAATCTGCTGCAGTCGAGGCACGGCCGTGACCAGCAACACCGCTTGTGTCGGACGAGTGGCATGCTCTCCTTCAGCGTGGCTGCGCTGCGCTTTTGTAGTGGATGGAAGCAGCAACGGACGACGCAAGGGCACACCCTCGGGGCTCGGGGCTCGATGGTGAGCCCACGAGGCAGGGTGAAGCGGTCGAAAGGGAAAGGAGTGACGTACTGCTTCGGATCCCACAGTTCTAAACATAAATAAAAAAAAAAAAATGACTGTCCATGGTTACTGAAGTAGGCCTCTATACATAATTTCATTAAGTCAGTACTTGAAGTAAGTGAGTAGTAAGTAAGTGCAGAAGTAAGTAAGTAAGTATGTATGTATGTATGTATGTATGTATGTATGTATGTATGTATGTATGTATGTATGTATGTATGTACGTATGTATGTAACTGAGTCAGTACTGAACTAAGTAAGTGCAAAAGTAAGTGCAGAAGTAAGTTGAAGTATCTATAGAAGTAAATGAGTAAGTAAGTAGGTAATCGAAGAAGTACGTCAGTGGTAAGTAAGCATTAGTAAGTGCAGAAGTAACTAAGTAGGTAAGTAAGTAAGTAATTTAGTAAGTATGTATGCATGTATGTATGTATGTATGTATGTATGTATGTATGTATGTATGTATGTATGTATGTATGTATGCATGCATGCATGCATGCATGCATGCATGCATGCATGTATGTATGTATGTATGTATGTATGTATGTATGTATGTATGTATGTATGTATGTATGTATGTATGTATGTATGTATGTATGTATGTATGTATGTATGTATGTATGTATGTATTTATATATTTATGTATGCATGTTTGTATGTATTTATGTACGTATGTACGTATTTATGTATGTAACTAAGTAAGTAAGTAAATGAATAAGTAAATGAGTAAGTAAGTAAGTAAGTATTTGTAGGTAAGTAAGTAAGTAAAGACATTATTAATTGCATTACGAGTTCGGCTTGCCAGTAGTTCTTGCAATGTCGCTACTAGAGAACGATTCGGGAGTTGCAGCCTGGTCAAAGGGCAACGGGTAAAGTCGAGTGTTTATCCCGAGACTTTACCTTTCGACATCAACTGCCTAATCGGGCCTGAGAGACGACAAGAACCATTGGCACATCCTAACTCATAATACAACGATTTTCTCACTGGACAACTGAATCAAACGACAGACCCCACTAGCAAAAGGTCTTCGGGCCCTCGACGGCCGCAGTGGGCCCGCGCACAGCCGTGCGCGGGCCTACTGCGGCCGTCGTGGGCCCGACGATATTTGCTAACTGGGGAAGTATGTCAGGGTTGGATGAACTGCCTCAGTGTTTTACCTTTTAGTGCTAGTGAAGGTATCCTGTCGCCAAAATCGGGCACGACGCTCAGACTGGTTACCATGGCGATGGCCAGTAGTGTGAGACCCACAGTCAAAAGAACTCTGAAAAATAAACATCATCTTCGTCATAATCAACATCATCAGCGTCGCCATCATCGTCATATCCATCGTCTGATCATCAGAATCGTCGTCGTGTAGTACGAATGTTTACACGCAGAGTGGGGGGGGGGGGGGGGGGGGGGGGGGGGGGGTGGTAGGGGTTGGAGGTGTAATTCAATTACAGTTCCTATGGTACACTCAGACCTTCGTTTCGCCACCAAGAAAAGTTAGAAAATTATCCCAGTCGCCCAATGAGAATCTTCAGTTACTTCCTAAGAAGAAAATGAAAAAGAAAAAAAAAAGTATGAGATTATAATTATACTGATGAGCAAAAGAAATGCGACATTTTTCAAATCATCGGAAACACTAAAGTGTTTCCGATGATTCGAAAAATGTCGCATTTCTTTTGCTCGTCAATATAATTATGTTTATGTGATATATAATTATATATCTCACATAAACATATATTGACGAGCAAAAGAAATGCGATATATATATATATATATATATATATATATATATATATATATATATATATATATATATATACATATATATATATATATATATATATATATATATATATATATTTCTCTTTGGATGTTGTAAAACATTCGAAGAAAATTGTAGGCTACATTTCACATCAATGTGGTTTGCAAAATATAAACACTAGATACCTGTTTGATTCCATGATGTAGTTCACGTATTTCAAACCAATAAAGATGCTTGAAGCTTGACAGGTAATGGGTTACTGGTTGCGTCACTTTTCCTGTACATGCACTGAGGGCTCCCATACAGGGCACCAGCTTTTATACACACGCTGAGTTTGAAAAACATGTTTATCTGCGTAGGTATTACAGTTTTCACTCTTGCTTGTTCTTATTTTCCGGATGTAATTCCAAACCCATCCTCCACTCGCATCCCTTCCTCTATTTCGTTTCACGCGGTATCGCAACTTCGTTCAGGACACACGCACGCACACGATTAAATACACTTAAACACAGACACACACACACACACACACACACACACACACACACACACACACACACACACACACACACATACACACACACACACACACACACACACACACACACACGCACACGCACACGCACGCACACTCACATGCAGAGCTGCACACGCACGAACGCACACACAAATGCGCGCGCATGAACGCACGCACACACACGAACACACACACAACAGCACACCACACCACACACACACACACACACACACACACACACACACACATACACACACGCACGCGCACGCACGCACACAAGCACAAACGAAGGCGCATGCACGTACGCACCCACGCACGCACACACACACACCACACACACACACACACACACACACACGAACGCGCGAGCACACACAGACACACACACATACACACACACACACACGTACGCACCCACGCACACACACTCACGTCACACATACACACATCACAAACACACACACACACACACACATCACACACAAACAAACACACACACACATCAAACACACACACACACACACACACACACACACACACACACACACACACACACACACACCGCACACACACACACACACACACACCTTCAGTGTTTAGGTCAGATCCTTATGCGGCTGACACCGACTGATGCGACACGAAGCCGAGCACGCAAAGCGGATGTTGACTGTGACTGTTTACCTGTTTACTGGTCAGCCAGTTCGGTGTCCCAGTAATATATCAATGGCATCATATCCGGGGCACGATCAGTACCTAGTAAAATACATCAGTACTCAGAGCGCAACTTTGGTGTAAGTTCAAATGCTGTTAGTTAACATGTTCGAGACATGCTGCATCCGGATACGCGGCAATGCCGCGTATCCGGATGCTGCACCTCTCGAACGAAGATCATTTTCAACGCATGTATTTGCTGTGGCTCATGCTGTGAGCAGGTTGACCACGTGATCAGTTGATGCAGATAACGTACTCCAAGTCTGTATGTAAATTTGATTAAAAGTTCAGCCCAGACTCGATTCGTGCCAGCCTGTTGTTACTGTTAAGATACGTTTCCATAAGCACGAATCCGATACGAATACGATACCAACCCGATGCTATGATGCAATTTTCCTTCAAAAAGCGTCACTTTTCGCTCGAAGCCAGATGCGAATTTGTTCACGCATAGGACATAATTATGAAAACACACAAACATGAAAAGGACTTAAACGATTTGTTCTGTTTCGGACCCGCTTCGGACTCGAATCGGTTTCGTTTCTGATTCGTGAGCCGAATATAGTGTGTCAAGCGATCATTCTACTGAGATAGAATGCCTGTAGCTCAGTGTGAGGTAAGCTCTCCAGAAAGTGATTTATTTGTTCTTGTTTATACTTGCGTCATTTCTTCTTTTGAGTGATCTGAAGACAATGTGAACTTTATGTTGCCTTTGGTTTAAATAGTTTATTACTTTGCAAAGCACATAAAAGAATATACATCACTTGAGATCAAAACAAGCCACAGGCTTATAGGATGATCTGGACACTCAGTTATACTATTGCAAAATTTGCATGGCGGTGGTATGCAGATTTTAAATACAATACAGGTAAGCAAATCAATATATATATATACATATATTTATGCAGATTTTAAATACAATATAGGTAAGTAATCAATATATATCAATACATATATGAATACATAAAAGAAATGAAAATAGAGGAAAACATTTCACTTATTATAGTGGAGAGAGAGAGAGAGAGAGAGAGTTGTCTCAACTGGTCATTAGATTTTCTTTATTTCTTTTATTTCTTGCAGTCCTATTTTATAACTTAATGAAATCTTTTTGCTGCAGTAATAAATTCGTGTACAGCTGAAAATATATCGTTATTCACTGTGGATGGCAGGGTTTTACTTCCATTAAGGAGTAAATGTATATTGGTGTATTCTGGTGGAAGTGTAAGTATTGTTAAACGTCTTATTACATCGTAATTACTACACTGAAGTAAAAAATGGTCGGCGGTTTCAGAGCTGGCTCCACAAGAGCAGGCGGGAGAATTAGAGAGGTGACGACTAACCAGGTCATAATTGAGGTCACTCATTTTGAGTCTAATTTTACAGTGGATTATCTGTGTTATTCTACAACCTAAATAGTAATATGGGGGGTACGACACAATCGTCTCGCGACAGGAATGATTTAAATTCGCTTAAGGATTGACGACGCTGAATGTGATCGGGCAAACTGTTCCAAAGGCCCGTGGTGGATGGGAAAATGAAGTTTTGTACAGTTCAGTTTTATACTGGGGGACTTGGCGTTCAAGTGGACGTCGTGTGTGGTAAGGATTTGATGCGGATACTAACTGTGCCTAAGTACGCGGGGGTTATACCATTGACTATTTTAAAATAAAGGATGAGTTTATGACGACGACGTCTTTGCCACAACGGAATAAAACCGGTTTCTTCATAAAGTAATTGGTGGCTAGTGCCACGGACTGCTAATGGTTCTTAAAGCGTGTAACTGGAAACTTTCCAATTCATCCGAAAGTGCCCCTGCACAATTATCACAGATCACATCAGCATAGTCAAAGTGTGGCAGTATAAAAGATTTGAACATAGTCTCCAGAGATCGTCTCGATAGTCTATATTTATATGAATCTAGGCAAGCTATAAGTCAAATCGACATCTGGCTATAATAGATTTGATATTATTGTTATTTTGCAAGATGATGCCTTTGACAGAGATACACCACGCACACACACACACACACACACACACACACACACACACACACACACACACACACACACACACACACACACACACACACACGCACGCACGCACACATGGACACAAAACCCTCAGAGTGGGTTACCTACATTTTATGTGAAAATGGGTTCCCATATTTCTATGTATTCTAGGGCTCTGGAGTTGATGCGAATATTTAGAACTCACCTTATAACTAAGCTCTACAACTTAAAATAAAATAGACATTTTCTAGAAACAGAGCCACTGGATGGAGAAAAAAATGGGTTTCTACCCAAAAAGTGGGTGCCTCTCACACAAAACTGGCATTACAGTGAAAATACCTCACTAAAGATACCTTTGGTTGATTTTATTATTATGATTGTTTGGGTGGGGTTGTGAGGGGGTTGGGACGGGGGGGGGGGGGGCGGGGGGAGAGGTGGGGGGGGGAGGGGGGTCATCACTTTTGGTTTATAGAGCTGCTCAATGCGCTCTTATGAATGAAAGATTTTCATTATCAGTGGAATCAGTAGGTCATTTCAGAGGCGCGCACTGAGTTGCACGTCGAACCACTCACAAATACTCATTTGGAGTGCACCAGATGGATCCAGTTGGCCAAGTCCCACATTCCACACTATAGGACAGCTAAGACTGAAAGGCAATCGCGGCGTTTATGGCGCGGTACAAGGTTTAAAACTAAGAAAATGTTGTTTTTAGAAGCGTGTCGGGCAAAAGTTTTTATCAAAACTGTTTTAAAACCTCTTTTAACTCAACTTTTCTTAATGTTAAAAGTGTTTTATTGTACATTGCTTAACGTCCCGACAGCAACAAGGCTTTCTCAGGACGTGCCTGCACTGCTTGTGAAAAAACAACAACAACTAAACCGAACATTGAATGTATGTCGCCAGCCGGTCAAATACATTAAATAAACCTAACACATGGGGCCTAAATAAAGCTAAGACATCCAATATCAAGAGCTACAGGCCGTGCAGACAGTAGGGAGAGTTTTAAAAAGGCAAATACAGGTGAATGGACAAAGGGCCGACAGAGACACATGCCTCAGAATAGAGAGAAAAACCCACCCTGTGGGGCTGACCAGGGTGCCCCTGGGAAATAAAAAGTAGTTAACCCCACCCAAGTCCCCCAGGGCAGACCCGGGTGGGGTTTAAAGTGTTTTAATTTACAAGCGTGTCGTAACTGTTATGCATCTATTCCAACGTATAGTGCTGGATATTTTTTCCATCCTCGCCTTCTCTCTTCGCTCCACTCGACTTTCCAGTCCTTCCCTCAAACACCCCCAACCGGGTCTGCCCTCAACACTCGACTTTCCAGTCCTTCCCTCAAACACCCCCAACCGGGTCTGCCCTGGGGGACTTGGGTGGGGTTGGCTACTTTTTAGTTCCCAGGGTCACCCTGGTCAGCCCCACAGGGTGGGTTTTTCTCTATATTCCGGGGGCATGTGTTTCTGTCTACCCTTGGTCCATTCACCTGCATTTTCCTTTTTTAAACTCTCCCTATTGTCTGCGCTGCCTGTGGCTCTTGATATTGGATGTGTGTTGCTAAATGGTCTTAGCTTTATTTAGGCCCCATGTCGTAGGTTTTATTTAACGTATTGGACCGGCTGGCGACATACATTCAATATTCTGTTTAGTTTTTGTCACTAGCAGTGCAGGCACATCCTGAGAAAGTCTTGTTGCTGTCGGGACGTTAAGCAATGTACAATCAATCAACCTTCCTTCAAACGGACAGCATTCACACAAATAATACTTTACTATTACATCAGAAAATGGCCCATCCAAGCCTGCACTCTTTTAACTGCACTAAACGACTGACTGCAGCAGATGACGCATGTAACGACGCTGACTCTGTGACGTCATTTGCATTTAATCAATTTGTGCATACAATCCAAAAGGAGATGCGGCATTGATAACATCGACAAACCTACAAAATAAAGCAACAGGTTGAACCAAAAAGTCGGGCAGGACAAAAGACAACAGCAGCCTCACCCAAAGTCTATACGTCCTCTCTTACAATGCACACTCATACAATCACTTCACTTCATAGCAATCGGCGCATGAGAATACATATTATGCTAAGTCTCAAATTTATCACTAGACATGACCTCCGACAACATCACCCCGGAAGCATAACACACTTTTTTTCTTTCTTTTTTTTTTTACAAAACAGCCACACCCTCAAATAACAAACTTAATTTTGCAGCAACATAAACAATTTCCTCCCTCACACAAATACAATACCCCCCCCCCCCCCCGCCCCACTACCTTTCGTATCTCTCCGTTTCACTTCGGCTCACCGACGCAGTCAACCACCGATTAGGTATTAAGTTATTTATAGCTGAGAAGGGTGATGTCACACATACTCGCCCATTTTACCGGTTTGTGCAAACACACACACTGCTGGGCAATTTCAAACACACTACCACAGTGTATTTTAAGCACAAAGAAAGTGGGAAAAACTGATTTTTTTAATCTTTTATAACTTCTTAAAGCGTGACAATGCAGAAACAACCCTCAGAAAAAATGGGTGTCTGACTTGGTCACCCAGAATTTTACACACACCCATTGTCCATAAGGATGGTAAAGACAGTCACCCATTTGAGGGGTTTTGTGCACACACGCACGCACGCACACACACACACACACACACACACACACACACACACACACACACACACACATTAACACCTCAACACAGCACAACACAAAACGCAAACGCGTGTATGCACATTTTCAATAACAACAACACAAAAACGTAATTTTGTCAGGTGCCTTTATTATTATTATTTTGTTGTTATTCTCTCTCTCTCTCTCTCTCTCTCTCTCTCTCTCTCTCTCTCTCTCTCTCTCTCTCTCTCTCTCTCTCTCTCTCTCTCTCTCTCTCTCTCTCAACAGTTTTTGGGATTCCACCACCGATATTATCAAATCACTGAGTAACCGTTCAAAAACGTGTTTAACTTACTCACACGTAATTGCTGTAATAATTATTTCCACGAGGAGCCGTCCATCAAATCTCCGTATCGGATCGGACATCGGCTATGAACGCCCACGATAGTTCAAGGGTATTACCAGATTAGCTTGGCTCTCCTGAAAAGGCGCCAAGCTAATTTGGCACTACCCTTGAACCATCATGGACATTAATCTCCCGATATGGCGAATCTCATTAACTTTTCAAATATTTCAGTGCCAGTGGTCGCAAATTTTGCGCTGAAATCATCGGAGCTCCAGCCGCAGAATGAACAGGGAAACAAAGTTGTGTCGGCAAGAGGCATAGATCCTCATGAGCCCCCGCAATTGCGGGGGCTCATGAGGATCCATGCCTCTTGCGTCAGATCGTGTTCACGTGTTCTCGGCAGTGAAGGGATTCAGATCATTTATGGTGCCGCCCAGTGTAGTCCACACTCGGTACACCCGCAGCATCGCTTATGGCGGACGAGAGGCATGCTAAGTTTGAGACTGGCGGTGCTGCGTTTCTGCAGTGGGTGGACGCAGCAGCGGATTTCACAGGTGCAGTGTTTATCCCACAGACGGGTGACGGGTCATACGGATGCAGACGCTGCAATGAAAATCAGTTAGTCAGTTAATGAACAAACCAACGAACAAACCAACGAACCAACCACCTACCCACCCATCCAACCAACCAGTCACCCAACCAACCAACGAACCAGCTTAATCAATCAATCAATCAACCAACCAATCAAATCAATCAATCAGCCGATCGATCGATCAATCAATCAATCAATCAATCAGTATGTCAATCAATATGTCAATCAATCATTTTTTGTAAGACATGTCGAATACAAATCATTTTTTTTTTCATCACATTTACAAAACCGCTCATAGAAAGTCGAAATATCAAAACAAGAAACTGCAGATGTCATCAATATCTACGTTCAGCATAAAAGGAAAAGGGAAAGAAAATACGGTATTTACCTAGTGGTACGTTTTGGATGGTTACCACGGTAACGACAAGCAAAACAATGCCAACAGTACTGAACAGAAGCCTGAAAAAATGATTAAAAATCATCATACAGACAATGCTATTTAGTATCACCCTCGACATTGTCTTCACACTTTAGTTACAAGACTGAACAGCAAAAAATCTCTAGAAATGATGTTTTGAAAAAGTGATCAACAGATTTAAAACAAGATGGGATGAACAATAATCCACAAAGTCCCTTCTATATGAGAGCTATCTTCGCTGTCAAGGGTCTCTACCTTTTGTCTTTGATTTGATTCTGATGTTGAAATATCTTCTTTTGATAAAGCCTCGCAGATGTGCCAATGCGCCATAGTGAACTCTATAAGGGGCGCGCGCAGTACATACGCGTCATTGGTTTATCAAACGTCATTTATCATGACGTATTTTTTGTTAGTACTCAAACCAAGGGGAATCACAGCGCTGGACAGACAACAGTTAGATCCCCTGCCCCCGCCTATCAGGCACCCAATCGCCAGCCCACAGAGAAATACGCAGGTATAGAATAAGACAATCATTTCCATTCCTAAAATAAGAATGGATCAGGTCTCTTATATAACCCATGTCTTTCTCCGGAACTTAGGAAGTAGGCAGGAGAAACATACATACACAAACATGAAGGTGCGCTACTATATGTGGTCGGGTAAATACCCTGATTTCCCACAGTAGATGCACAGAACATTACACAACAATGTAACGATACAAATTTTGCCTCGAGTTATACATGATACTCAAGGGAATCACAGCGCTGGACAGACAACAGTTAGATCCCCTGCCCCCGCCTATCAGGCACCCAATCGCCAGCCCACAGAGAAATACGCAGGTATAGAATAAGACAATCATTTCCATTCCTAAAATAAGAATGGATCAGGTCTCTTATATAACCCATGTCTTTCTCCGGAACTTAGGAAGTAGGCAGGAGAAACATACATACACAAACATGAAGGTGCGCTACTATATGTGGTCGGGTAAATACCCTGATTCCCCTTGGTTTGAGTACTGATAATTCTGCCAGCGCTAGCCTCACCTATCTGGTTTGTGAGTATTTTTTGTTGTTGTTGTTGTTGTTTTTACGTAATTTTATATTTAACGTGATATGAGTTTCGCTTTCGCTTCAAGACTTGGGAAAATGGTGACAAAACTAGAATTTCACGGTACAATTTCAGTCTTGCTATAATTTGTGTGAAAACAGGTTGACTTCACCTAGCTACATGCTATACGAAGGACACCTGAATGCTCTTCTGAAAGCGCGTCGATGTGTGTGCATGTGTGTGCGTGTGCGTGCGTGCGTGCGTGCATGCGCGCGCTCCAAACATCCTAAAGAGGCATAGATGTTGATGTGCCCTCCGGGCACATGAGGATCTATGCCTCTTGGAGATGCATGCATATCTGAGAGAGAGAGCGAGCAAGCGAGAGAGAGAATTACACCATATTTAGAATATGTCTGCGTGGTGACGGAGTTGCTTCTTTTACTGACGTCACCGCCATTGTCTGACTTTCTCATGATGTCAATTTTTTTTCACTGTTCTTAAGTCCCTTATATTTATAGAA
>BTPG01000006.1:121824121-121894121 GCA_036245525.1 Semisulcospira habei
CAATCAATCAATTTTTGTAAGACATGTCGAATACAAATCTTTCTTATTTTCATCACAGTTACTGACGAATCCGCTCACAGAAAGAAATATCAAAACAAGAAACTGCAGATGTCATCTATATATACGTTCAGCATTAAAAGAAGGAAAAATTACGGCATTTACCTAGTGGTACGTTTTGGATGGTTACCAACATAACGGCAAGCAGTAAAACGCCAACAGTACTGAACAGAAGCCTGAAAAATAATTTTTAAAAAATCATCATAAAGACAATGCTATTTAGTATCACCCTCGATAATATATTGACACTTTAGTTACAAGACTGAACAGCAGAAAATCTGAGGAAATTATGTTTTGAAAAAGTGATCAACATATTTTTATTTTTTTTAATATTACAGCAGACATGGCTTGTATTTTTTGTAAAATTATTTTACCTTGCGCTTGTAATTTTCCCCTTCTTTTTTTTTTTTTTTTCGTTGTGTAGTATCCGAGAGACAGGATACTGGAAGATTTTAACTCATTCTGCCCGCGTCACAGAACATCAAGCTATGACTCGACCATTATAGTTCAAGGGTGGTGGCAGAATAGCTTTGCGCCTATACGGCCAAGCTATTCTGCCGTCACCCTTGATCTATCATGGCCGATCTGTCTCCTGAATTGTAATGTAGTCCTCAGAGGATAACTCCAACGGGTGGGTATTTCGTACCTCGGGCATAATGTGTTAAGTTCCTTATACAATAAACAACCTTTCGCTGTAACAAACCACGAGGGTGAACCAATTTTTGTTGTTGTTTTTTTTCCCCCAAGTTTGTCACAAGCCAAGTCATTTGTATATAATATACAGTAAACTTGGGATATAAAAATACAATCATGAGTACTTGTATAGCGCCTAACCTCGGAAATTAGAGCTCTAGGCGCTTAACAAAAGCTAATTGTACAAAAGTAACTAGTAATTACAAAAACGCAATTTACAAACAGTAACTCATACACGCACTCACGCACGCACTCAAACACACACTATTGCTGCTGCTGCTTTGCTGCTATTGCTACTGCTACTGCTACTACTACTACTACTACTACCACTACTACTACTAATAATAATAATAATAATAATTGAGATAGAGATGACTTCAACATAGCAGGTCTGTGACAAAAGTCATTCGTAGCAGACAAAACAAAAACAAAAAAAAGATGGTTCTTTAGGGCTTGCCTGAACGCCTCTCTCAGTCGAATCCATGTATCTCATTACGCGTGGGAGGTCATTCCAAACAACTGGGCTCTAGTACCTGAATAACCTCTCACCGAACGACTTTGTTTTGATGAGAGGGATATGTAGGACTCGAGAGTCGGCAAAAGAGCGCAAATTATGTCTTGAGGGGGTATTATTATTATTATTATTATTATTATTATTATTATTATTATTATTATTATTATTATTATTATTATTATTATTATTATTATTATTATTATTATTAAAACTTGAAAAATGGCCTGAGCACTCAAATTTTCTTTTCGTTGTAGTCTGAAGTTTGCTCTAACTCATTCTACCCCAACACCAACATCCTTAAATTTTGCCCCTGTCCTCTCAAGACTGCATTGCAGTGCAGGATACAGATCGACCATGATAGTTCAAGGGTGCTGCCAGAATAGCTTGGCGCCCGTAGGCGCCAAGCTATTCTGGCATCACCCTTGAACTATCCTGGTCGATCTGTATCCTGCTGTGGTGTGTCTGGGGTAGAATGAGCTAAGCGATATAAAAAGGTTTGTGTGTGGGCCTCTGAAAGAGTGTTGTTACTCGATATGCGTTATGTCCGACCTTGTCATAAGCTTAGTAGACTGTACAGCGAAAAACTGTGGTCGACACCGCATTGCGCACTAAAGGCCTTTGCATACTGGGAATACCTCTGAAAAAGTGTTGTTACATCTGACTTTCGCTATATTCCATCTTAGTATAAGAGAAGTTTACTGTAGTACACTTTTTCAAACAGAACTTTTCGTTCAAGCTCAATGGCGTCAGATAGATCGACGAGCCGTTTTCGGTAAAGCACTTCTTGACATCATGTGCTGACCTAATAGATATAAGGCGGAAACACTATACAGCAGACTCCTTGAAGGTTTTGTTTCGGGGCGTTCCCCCGGACAAAGTCTTCAGCTTTCTGAAGAAAGCCAAATTTGTTTTACAAAATTTAAGTCTCTGTGGTTTATGTAATTCTGACTGCTCTTATGAACTTCCAAAGCCGTCTGTAGACATGTACTCACAAACCAGATAGGTGAGGCTAGCGCTGGCAGAATTGTACTCAAACCAATACAGCGCTGGACAGACAAACAGTTAGATCCCCTGCCCCCGCCTATCAGGCACCCAATCGCCAGCCCACAGAGAAATACGCAGGTATAGAACAAGACGATCATTTCCATCCTTATGATGGAAATGATCGTCTTGTTCTATACCTGCGTATCTGTCCAGCGCTGTAATTCCCCTTGGTTTGAGTACAGTAGTGTAGGCATGTACGATTGACCTGTGTGACTTTTAGCTAAGATTACTTTACAGCATGTTTTAAGACCTTTCTCTTAATCTGGCTGACCAGACTACTACCCTCCCCGCCGTGAGATGGCTTTAGTCACCTGCTCGGCGTTAAACCCCAATAACTCACTAACTAACAGATAGATCGACCGTGATAGCTCAAACCCTTCGCTGCCAGTCATTACAATTTGCGAGTCGCGTGAAAAACAAAAGGTAACTGGCTCCAAAATGAGGCATCAAGAACACTAACAAGAGACATAAATCCTCATGAGCCCCCGCGAATGCGGGGGCTCATGCGGGTTTATGTCTTTTGCAGATGGGTAGCGTTTGCCTTGTCCCGCCAGTGAAAAAGTTAAGGGCATGTCTCATGAACTTGGCTCCTTTCATGAAGCCAAGGACATCAGGCGTACCCTTGAGCTATAATGGATGGTTCATATCCCGCAGGAAGTCGACTTTGACAAGCGAGGGGTTGGCCCGGCGGCCCTAGAAGTAACATAGCTTAAAAATGAATGTACTTCCGATTACCGCTTTTTACCTAGCAAAGCAGACGCGGACAGCATTTTCGTGGTTGTGAAAAGCGAGATTTGCATTGTAACGCAATGACAATCTCGTTTTCATAACAATGCACTTAAGGTCGTTTGCCTTTCTTGGGGGACAACACCAGCTTCGTCAATAGTGAAACATAACTGATATTGTTCGCTGGCTTACCTTTTTGGTTCCATGGTTTTGGCCGTGTAGATCTACGTCAGTTGGGAACACAAAAGCTCTCGGAAGGCCGGCCGTCTTTGTGGACTAAGTGATCAGCGAATACTGAGCCTGTTGATCTTCGTGCCAGCTTTATATAGGCGCCAGTTGGTGTTTTGACTGCGAGGGATGAATGCTTACATCGACATTAATCATACATGTATACACACGGCCCGTCCCCCTCCCCTTCCCCCCTTTACCCTTCAGTTAACACATTTGAGACGTGCGACATCCGGATACGCGGCTTTATGCCGCGTATCCGGATGTCGCACGTCTCAAATGTGTTAAACGTGCGTGACCCCCTCCCCCCCCCCCCCACCCCCCTTTCCGCCATGGGCTACACTCAACTATAATTATTTGTTTATGAAACGTGTCCGGGTTGCGGTCCAGGATATGAAATCTTTCGGTGTGAAACATGTAACACGACCGTGGATTGGTTGACGGCCTACATGGATAACTAATCAGGTGTCGAGTCCCTTTAGAAAAAAAAAAAACAACCCCGTTATATCCTGGATCAATGAACAAATGGAAATGTGCGTATTGCTGTCAGTTGCTGGAGATATAATAGTGTTTTATTTCTGTTGTTTACTGACCTAAAATGTGTTTCCCAACTACATTATAAATATGCGAAGAGAGAAGATGATGATGATGAATCTTTTTTTTTTTTTATTTCAGAATAAATCTATTAGGCAACTCAATGTCTGTCTTACAAGCTGTCCTGTAAAGAAAACAGAACATAACAGGAAAAGAAACACAGCACGCAAATAATAATATAATAAAAAGAAAAATTACGGAAAAAACACAATAGGTGAATTATTGAAAGGAGAAAAAAAATTGCAATGGGAAATTTGTAACTGCCACCGATGCAAAAAGCAAGGGAAATAAATGAGTACATAGCATTAATATTATACTCATCTATGACAGTGTCATAGAATCAGCAGCATCAATAGCGTATAGCGACACCGACAAGACAATAAATGTTCAGTTAGCAAATGTATGGAAAAAGAGAAAAATGTTTGACGTTTACGTGTTATCAGCAGTATTATGTTTGTATGGCAAACTGTGAAGTCACGCTGATTGGAAGTGAGTGTGCAAAGCACGTTTTAAATGGGTTTTAACCGAAAATGATTTAATGCTTAAAGGCAATGGGTTCCAGACAGAAGTACCTGAAAACAGAAGGCTTGACTTGTAGATATCTAACCTGGGGCGGGTTAAATGAAGCATACCATTTTTCATAGGTAGCTGATGCCTAGGGGTGAAGTTAAATAGCATGCACAGCTATTTGGGGGCTTGATAATGAAATATTGTGTACAGGAGGACGCATTTCGCATTTGTTAAATTTGAGTTGTTGTTTTTTTAAAGGAAACAGGCCAAGGGAGTTTATTTTTTCGTCTGTGGAAGTAGGGTTTGGAATAATTATTTTTACTGAACGACGATACAGTGAGGTGATTTTTTAAATATGAAGTTCACTGCATTCCTCTCACAAAGAGGACGCATAGTCACAGTGGCTTTTAATGTGTGCGTGAAAGAACAATGTACAGCACTTTGTACTAAGAATATGTCTAAGTTTAGAAAGCAGAAATACATTCCTGATCGGACAAGGTTTTGCACAAACTGACAATATGCGACGACCAGTTGAGCTGGTCGTCAACTACAACTCCCAGTAGCGAGAGAGAGAGAGAGAGAGAGAGAGAGAGAGAGAGAGAGAGAGAGAGAGAGAGAGAGAGAGAGAGAGAGAGAGAGAGAGAGAGAGAGAGAGAGGAGAGAGAGATAGAGAGAGAGAGAGAGAGAGAGAGAGAGAGAGAGAGAGAGAGAGAGAGAGAGAGAGAGAGAGAGAGCGGCAAGCACACACACATACGCACGCACGCACACGCATGCACAAGCGTATGCGTGTGAGGTGGTAGAGTGGGAATAATTCGAACAGCTTTACTGGAACATAAATCTTACGGGTGAAAATACTTGAGGGTAGGGGGGACCGCAGGGAGGAGAGAGGGGAGCCTTAGCCCTCCACCCCCCCCCCCCCCACCACCCCCTTCCCACATCCCGTGAAAAAAGTAGAGGCAAGGGGCTGGCCAGAGTATCCCCGGCCCCTCTAATAATTTTGGAGAACGAAAACAGTTTGCAGAAACATGTTTGTTTGTTTGTTTGTTTGTTTGTTTGTTTGTTTGTTTGTTTGTTTGTTTGTTTGTTTGTTTGTTTGTTTGCTTGCTTGAGAAAAGAAAAACTCCTAAGATTCTGATTTCTATGTTGAACGTACTGTCGTTTAATCCCGAACCCACCCCTTGCCTCGGGCGTCAGGCACGCTGCCCCAACTCCACCCACCACCTCTCCCCAGTCACTCCACGCGACTGTCAGATTGCAGACAAGCGCCTCGCACTGCAGCACGTACATTCACAGAACATACACTGAGCGACGATTGACGCATTGAATTTGCCTTTAACCTTTTATTATTTTGATTTTCAAATTCGATGCTCTCTCGTGGTCGATCCATCTCCCACCACGTGTCTCAACCCTTTCTTTTCATTTTCAAAACAGAACATGATGTTCTCTCATGGTCGATCCATGTCCCTTCATGGTGTCTCAACCCTTTCAGCCCTGACATATTGCAGGAGAAGACTAATCGTATGGAGGAGGGGGGGGGGGGCCCAAACACCCCCAAAAGGACTTTGTTATAGCATTTTAAAGAAGTTTTGGTCTGGGGGCGGGGGGGGGGGGGGGGGGTTTCCGGAGACCCTGGACCCACCCCAGCCCCCCTCCCCGCCCACCCCCCACTCTAGATCCGCCCCTGTACACGTACACGCAAGCATCAGTTGCACGCACTCAGCATGCACGCAAGCACTTTGCACGGACGCACATACAGGAATCATACATTCAGCGTACTATGACTGACATACTTAGTTTGCAGGTAGCGGGTTTTATTTTTACTGTCAAAATTAAACATCATTCTCTCTGACGGTCGATTCATCTGATACCATGGTACTTTAACTTTAACAACTCTGACACACTGCAGCCGGAGATCGTCGACCATGATAGTACAAGGGTGGTGCCAGAATAGCTTGGCGCCAATAGGCGCCAAGCTATTCTGGCATCACCCTTGAACTATCATGGTCGATCTTTCGCCTGAACTGGCAGGCAGCCTTCAGAGAACAATTTTCTGAAATTTTGGTGATTTCGTCCTTTGAGCTCAGTGTGTTCAGGTTGAATGTGCTAATTAAAACAGTCTTGGCATCCACAGCAACGCTTGTGACGGACGAGAGGCATGTCGAGTTTCAAAGCGACCGCGCTGCGTTTCTGAAGCAGATGTATGCAGCAGCGGACCACACAGGTGCAGTCCTGGGGAGGACCTGGCGTGATCAAACAATAAATAAATGAATGAATGAATAGATGAAAGAGCGAACGATCTATGGAACCAGCCAAAGAACCAACCCACCTACCAACTAACCTACCAAACAATCAGTCAGTCAGTCACTCAGTCAATGAACTGTGAATGAATGAATGAAGGAAGGAAGGAAGAAACGAACGAACGAACGCAGCAACCAACCAATCAATTAATAAGTCAATATTCTAATCAGCCAGCTGCTGGGACCGGGACACATGTGAATCTATGCCTCTGGTTAATGGAAATGAGGGACATTCACTGTACGACAAACATTATTTTGTTCAAATGCAGAAGACGCAGGCCTACTGTGTCACAATTTTGGTGTTGTTATTGTGTGGTCAGTTAAGGTACATGGAACAGATAGAAGCATTTATAAGTATGTTACTACATGTATAGTACAGTAACAGACTTATGATAGAAGAGAAGAACAAAAGTGTCGTTGCTAGAACTATTCCGGCTCTCTCTCTCTCTCTCTCTCTCTCTCTCTCGAGAGAGAGAGAGAGAGAGAGAGAGAGAGAGAGAGAGAGAGAGAGAGATTCAATGATTCAATGAAGCTTTATTTATCAACGGTTGAGGCATTGACATCGTCACAGACATAGCCATTTTTCAAACCTGCCGTTGCTACAAAACTACGAGACAAAATACAAAAAAAATAAGTATATAGTTAAATGTAAATGAAACTGACAAAAACATTGCTAGTTTAGGGAAAGAAAGTCCCATGACAATCTCACACACCTAAACTGACACACACACACACACACACACACACATACACGCACGCACGCACGCACGCACGCACACACACACACACACACACACACACACACACACCATCACACACGCACACACAGAGTTTGTAATTGGGAGCATACACAATCAGGGTTACAGGGCAGTATATATTTCTTCAGAACGTAATGATTACGACTGCTTCGAGAAGTACTTGAAGAGACTGATTTTGAAACGGGCTAGAGAGGAAGCGGATTTTACATAATCAGGAAGCGTATTCCAATTCTGCGTTCCCGCGAATGACAAACTAGATTTGTATATATCAATTCTTGTTTGGGGGACTAAGAAAAGTTGCCTAATATTACCAAGCCTAGATTCCGACTTAGAGAAAAGAGTTGTGATATATTCTGGTATTTTCTGTTTCCACACTTTGAACATAAAAATAGCCTTATTGTATTTGCAGCGGCAGAAATTCTATTTTGGCGAGTTTTTCTTCTGTTGTGAGTCGTGGGTCAGGAAGGATTAACTTTGCTGCCCTTCTGTGTAACGAGTTGAGTCTCTTCAAGTGGACTTCACTGCATCCATCCCACACCGTTGACGCGTAATCAATATGAGAACGTATGTGAGCATTATAGAATAGTTTGCGCGTGTCCGAGTCGGTGTAATATTTCAGTTTGGACAACATGAAAAGATTTTTGGCTACCGTTCTGCATAGAGTGTCCGTATGAGCCTTCCACTTAAGCTGACTGTCAATTGTAACCCCTAGTAGGCGGTGTTCATTAAAGTGTTCTATTTGCCTGCCCTTTAATAAAAGGTTAAGTAACAGGGGTGCTAACTGGTGTTTTTGACGAGTGGCGATTATCATAGATTTGGTTTTAACTGGATGAACAATCATAGAATTCCTGTGACACCATTCAGACACTTCATCAAGACTATGCTGCAAGTTGGAAGAAATTACTTGTATATCTTTGTTAGTCATATGAATGGAAGTGTCATCAGCAAAAAGATCACATTGTACGTTCTTGCAAGTTATATGAAGTGGCAGGTCATTGATGAATAGACAAAATAATAAGGGACCAAGCACGGATCCTTGGGGAACTCCATACTTTATATCTTTTAGAGAAGAGTAAGATCCATTCACTAGAACTTTTTGTTTACGATCAGTTAGGTATGATCTAAAAAATGCAACTACTTCTGTACTATTCAAGTATTTCTGAATCTTTGTCATTAGAGTGGTGTGATCGATTAGGTCAAAGGCCTTTTTAAAGTCTAAGTAAACGACACCTGTTTTCTGGGATTTGTTCATACCGTGGAACCATGCGTCAACGAGGCGCGTGAGTGCAGTGTGGCACGAGTGTTGTGGGCGAAATCCGGATTGAAAGGGGTGCAGGAGCTTGCGGTTTTCTAAGTAGGCAAGCAGGTGTTTGTGGACATGCCTTTCAAGCGGCTTTGATAGAACTGATAATAATGAAATCGGTCGATAGTTGTTAGGGTCAGAACGATCTTTAGTTTTTGGAAGTGGAATGACTTTAGCGTATTTTAGTTTGTTAGGGAAAGTATGTTGCTTGATACAAAGGTTGTAAATGTACGTAATAGACTCTACTATGTACGGCAGGGATAACTTACGTATTTGCGGGCTGATGTCATCAGGTCCCGAAGACTTTTTATTTGGTAGTTTACTAATGAGCAAACCCACCTCATGAACTGATAGCAAGGGAATGCTGAAGGGGTCTGTGTCCTCTGTTCTGTGTTTACAGAATTCAGAAAGCAAATTAGAACATTCATACTTACTGCTATTAATTGAGGCATTTAGAGTTTCAGCGACTGAAAGAAAATGATTATTAAAAGTTTCTGCAGTAAGACTGCTGGGAATGGTTGTTGAAGTGCCAGGGGAGCCTTTAGTTAGAGTGTTTAATAGGCGCCAGATAGTGGAAGTATCCTTACTGTCTTTCACTGTGTCACGGATTAACCTTTTCCTTGCCTCTCTGATCATGTACTTAACACGGTTACGTTGTTGCTTAAATTCAGGAAATAGTTTTCGACTACGCAGATCATCTCTGAGCGCCATCGCTTGCATTATTTCTGGGGTTAACCATGGAGGAAGAGTGTTTGATTTAACCCTTCTCTCACGAAGGGGTGCGTCAAAAGTGTCCGGGTCATTGGAGAGAAGTACATCGTTGAACGGAGTATTATTTAAATCAAATAGGAATTCATTATGGTTAAAGTTCTTGAATGATCGATATGTTATGGTTGTTCTTCTTTGCTTTCGGAATCTTTTTTGACCATGAACAAACAACTGGATAGTGATCACTAACACTTAGATTTGAAACCTCAACATTATAGACGGCTTTGGGTTTATTAGTGTATATGTGGTCTATAAGTGAGGACGTATTCTGAGTAATTCTGGTGGGCGATTTTAACTGGACTAGACCAAACAATGAAGATATTGTATCCCACGCAGTGTGATTCTTAAGGAAGTCTATATTAAAATCTCCCATGAGAAGAAGGTCAGCCTTTCTTTTGCACGCTCTATCAAGGATCTGACTAAAATGGTCATACCATTCAAAAGTGGCGGCAGGGTTTCTGTAAAGGAATCCAACTAGTAGCGGTGTCGATTTAGGGCATTTCACTTCCAACCACAAACACTCTACGTCTGCTGTTTCCAAGTCCAAGCGTCTATGGACTAAATGCTGAATGGAGTTGTGAATGTAGACAGCGATGCCTGTTTGACCTGGGGACGAGGGGTCTCTCCTAGTCAAGGAAAAATTAGGAATACTAATGGCTTCATCGCTCACACACGAGCTCAGGCGCGTCTCACTAAGCCCAAATAAATGAAACGGTGTGGGATTGCTAATGTAGACAGCTATATCGGTTAGTTTATTGTACAAATGAAAAACATTGAGATGCCCTATTCGCATAACTTTCAAATTTATGTCTATTACGGAGTAAGGCAAATTTGTACAGAACAAACAACAACAACAACAAAATAAAATGTCAAAAGAAGGAAGTATACGTTGAGATTATTAAATGAAACAGCACAAATGCCTATGTATATATAAAGCTGGTAAATGGATAAGACACAATGAAATGATTTAGCAGACTCGTCGGCAAGGAAATAATCCAACTGCTCGAACATCAAAGTCCCGATAGCAAGTTCAGTTAGGCGTATCAGCCGCACACGAGCACAATACTGGCCGGGGTTTGGTAATCCGCTTTCAACTCGATACTGCTCAGCGAAGTAAAGCGGAGACACAGTTATCACTGGTAAATTGAAGCTTGATTGAATCGTCTTGATTCAATCGAGTTTCCTTCACGCTGATAGTCTGCTGGTATTCGAACAAGCACTGACTGACCTCGTATAAAACACACAGAGTACTCCGACACAGTAGTAAACTAACGGATCAATGATATTCTAGTCTCGGAGAGACTTTATCCACGACGAACGAACGAACGACACAGAAAATGATGATCGTAACTGTTCTTGGTCATCGCAAAATACATAACACTACAGTGGCACATTGATCACCAAAAGTTTTGCTTACTGCGCACTGTCCACAAGCTAACAAGAGTTCTTGAACAGTCAGAAATACAAATACATAAAATAAAAGTCCACAGGCACAGTCCCGAGAGAGAGAGAGAGAGAGAGAGAGAGAGAGAGAGAGAGAGAGAGAGAGAGAGAGAGAGAGAGAGAGAGAGAGAGAGAGAGACAGACAGACAGACAGAGAGACAGAGAGAGAGAGAGAGAGAGAGACAGAGACAGAGAGAGACAGAGAGAGACAGAGAGAGAAATGGTTTCACCAAAACTTTCACCGTTGCCAAAATAAAGAATCATTGTCATTGTCATTGTCATTCTCTCAGTCTCTCTCTCTCTCTCTCTCTCTCTCTCTCTCTCTCTCTCTCTCTCTCTCTCTCTCTCTCTCTCTCTCTCTCTCTCTCTCGCTCTCTCTCTCTCTCTCTCTCTCTCTCCTCTCTCTCTCTCTCTCTCTCTCTCTCTCTCTCTCTCTCTCTCTCTCTCTCTCTCTCTCCCTCGTCCTAAAAGCAAAGATTTATGCAACCTAAACGAGTACAGACCCATTTCCATATTATCCTTTATTTCAAAACTGCTAGAGAAACATATCCATACTCATCTTCTAAACTTTCTGGAGCTAAACCATCTGATAACTGCAGCACAATCACGATTTCGACCTCTATATTCGTCTCAAACTGCCCTCAATAAGTTAATTGTTAAATGGCTCCCTGCCATAAATGACAGTAAAGTATCAGGTCAGTACAATCTTTCTTGACCTGAAAAAAAACTTTTGATCTTGTCAACCACTCTGTCCTACTAAACAAACTACCATTCTATCACACTGACTCAAATACTGTCTCCTTTATATCTTCCTATCTCAGGGACAGAACGCAGAAAGTACTGCTAAATGGCAAATATTCCTCTGACGGGTTAGTAACTTGCGGTGTTCCACAGGGGACTATTCTAGGGCCCTTCTTATTTACTAATGATCTGCCACTGTGCATATCTCATTTAGACGCAAACTGCGATCTGTTCGCAGACGACACGACCATACACACATCTGATAAAGATATCTCAACCATTAATAAGGTACTCCAACAAAGTCTTGATGAAGTAGCAGGCTGGTGCAGTGATAATCACATAATTATTAGTATTCCAAAGACAAAGAGCATGTTAGTTATTACACGTCAGAAACACCAGCATGGCCTACCACCTTTAACACTCTCCTTAGATAGCCAGCCTGTAGAACAAGTAACTAGGCATCGCTTATTAGGCGTTATCGTGGACAATCAATTAAGCTGGGAACCGCATACTGACTCTATATGCGAAACAATCTCTAAAAATCTGTTCCTGTTATCAAAACTACGCTATATAGTTGCCGATACTGATATCCGTAAACTCTTTTTCCATGCGCATATTAAAACGCATTGTGACTACAGTTCTACTGTCTGGGGTGGATGCAGCGAAGTTCACATGAAAAAAATTAATTCCTTGTATCGTCCGGCCATTATATTAATACTTCCCGATCCTACTTCGCACTGACAAAAAATTAAAATCTCTCCTGTTACTAACATTCAATAAACAGTTTGAATTTAATCGCTGTGTTTTACTGCACAAGATCATGCACGGAAAAGCCCCACCCTATCTAAAAACTCTATTTTCCGACAACAATAGGAAAAACACGAGAAATAGTTCGATCCACCTTGTTCTATTCAGGCGCTAAAGCGTGAAATATTTTACCTACGAACCTGAAATTAATTTGTAAAATTAGCGTCTTCAAAGATCGTCTCCATAAATATTTACTTCAGAAGTAATAGTATGTTCGGCTCCCATACGCTACTATTCGTATAGTTAGTGACAAGTTTCCTATTACCTAATAATCTTCTACTGTTGCTACAGATTATGTAATAGTTCGACTGTCTGCATTAACATGTCAGGTTCACATATATATATATATATATATATATATATATATATATATATATATATAATATATATATATATATATATATATATATATATATATATATATATATATATAATATATATATATATATATATATATTTTTTTTTTATCATTTTTTTTCCTGTGGGGGGGGGGGGGGGATGGGTCTTTTTACTTATATATGTTTTATCTTTTGCTGTATCGTCTTATGTCTTTTTATATGTGTAGAGTAGCAGGACAGTTTGGAATATAGGCATTGCTATGCCTAAAACATTTTATCCTGAATACAAACGTTTCATCATCATCATCTCTCTCTCTCTCTCTCTCTCTCTCTCTCTCTCTCTCTCTCTCTCTCTCTCTCTCTCTCTCTCTCTCTCTCTCTCTCTTCTCTCTCTCTCTCTCTCTCTCTCTCTCTCTCTCTCTCTCTCTCTCTCTCTCTCTCTCTCTCTCTCTCTCTCTCTCTCTCTTTCATTTTAGTATGGAAAGAAAAAAAGGTTTAGGGCTTAACGTCTTTTGTGCACCATAAAGGTGATTTCAAAGACGGAGCAACGAAATAGGGTCTGAACAAATTTTGACCCCAGCTGGATTCGAACAGTATGCAAAGAGGAAATAAAGATTTACCTAACGTTTCTTGGCTGCACACCGCCACGTTAATGACAAGCAGCAATATGCCCACTGGGCATAACAGAAACCTGAAAATCATCATCATCATCACCATCATCATCATCATCGTCGTCATCATCATCATCGTCATCATTATCGCCATGATCATTAATCTTCAGCCACAGGACTGAACAGCATAGAAGAAAATGTTCAAAAGGGAATGTCCGTGTGACGCTGACAACACACGTTCTTCTGAACATTTTTCCCCCTATTCTAGCTGATTCAACCTTAGTAATGTACGTTTTATTTCCCCGAAGACTGAGCAACAGGAAATCTTCGACTCATTCAAGTCGCCCCGCATCAATAGCTGCGAAAGTGTCGTATAGCGTTGCCGGCGGCAACGCTATACGACACTTTCGCAGCTATTGATGCGGGGCTCCTTGAACGAGTTAGAGAAATAACCAACTTGACAAAGAAAGAAACGCGTTTTGGAAAGAACAAAGATAAACCTGTAGTAGAGCATGAAACGCTTTTTCAAAACTGCTTACAGAATGATCAGTCATATATTGTGTCTGCAGGCAGATTTCTGCCATTTGAAAGGCAAAGACAGTAAGTCATGCAGTGAAGTCAATACATGTATACGTATGTATTGTGCTACGTGTTTTTTGTGTGCTTGTTTACGTAATTATGCAAGGAAAACAGAAAACAGAGGTTGAAAACCATTTAAAGGCCCACTACCGCCGTAACTGTTCAAAGATACACTTCTGTTACAAATGGTTACGAAACGCTACAAACTGGTCTAGTTATGGTTCATTTAGACACAGGACAATCCAGTTCAGCACACGTCGTCTTTATTTCAAGTCTCCTTGGCTTGACTTCGCGAACGAAGATTCTATGACTCCACTCCGTTCTATTAGTATGAGTTGAAATAGATTGACACGCGAACGGCTGCGCAGAATAAATAAGCGCGATTACACGTGTGTTCTGCATGTGTCCAAACTGGCTTTTAAAGTTCTTAGCTGTGTCGACAAGGCATAACAGACACAAACGATGTGTCTTCAGATTTATGCGTAATGGTACTTTAAATATGAAACATGGAACATGACGTTTCGGATCAGAGATCCTTCTTCACGGTGATTTGGACACAACCTTTCCTTCAAACCAGTTTTGACTTCATTTACGTAATTAGTTTCTTCAGTTCTCTCTTTCTCGTGATTTTTTTTTTTTCAGTCACGCCATTCAAGCTTTTCTCTGTACAGGATGACGTCACGTTGTTGCCATATCACCGTGAAGAAAGATCTCTGATCCGCAACGTCCTTTTTCGGCATTTTCACATAGTTTAAAGTTTTCTTTTTAGTTTTCTTTTCACACGAAACCCTTGCGGCAACAATTTTTTTCGATTTTAATTTTTTTGACAATAGCAGTCGCCTTCTTGGTCCGACTAAGAAAAAAAATGCAAGCATTGTCTACTGAAAGTAAAACCATCAGAATTTCAAAATAGTAGGTCTAAATCATTAAAAAGTCGGACGATAAGTATTGTGTCCTTTTATTTATTTATTTATTTATTTATTTATTTATTTATTTATTTATTACAACAAAACTGACCATGCAGCTATCAAGGTCGATTTAACCCATTTAACTCCACGGCCACATTTTCCAAATTTTGGAGATGTCGCCTAATGACTATGCACCAATGTATTTTTTTATGTATGTTTGTTTGTTTGTCTATTTTGACAAAGGGTATTTACCCGAAATATTAATAAATTGTGTTGTACCCGTCTTTTCTAAGCGTGTTTCTTTCTCCGTTGGGTACTTCTATGCACCAACTGCAGGAGACGGATCGACCTTGATAATTCAAGGGTAGTGCCAGATTAGCTTGGCGCCATCAGGCGCCAAGCTAATCTGGCACTACCCTTGAATTATTACGGTCGATCCATCTCCTCCTGCGGTGCGACTGGGCTAAATGTGCAAATTCACGTCTCTCGCCTCTCGTCGTTGCCGAAAACGATTTTAAAACTGGACAGATGGCTTATCACTTAGTTCGCAAAAAAACATCGGACCACCTACGTAGGCCTCACTTTTTGTACCGCGCACGGGTTACGCACTGCGGGTTGTTCACTCGCTTACCTTTTCGATATCATGGTTCTTTCTGGCCACTTTCGGTGTCAACCCACAGAAAAGCGCTCGCTGGTGCAGAATTTAGAATGACTGACTTGTAAAGGTGACTAATATAAATGCACGGCGGACTGTGTCAGTGGTGTCAGAACGTCAGTCTACATCTTCGTGGTTTTATCTCTATATACGCGTAAGGTTCTAACCCCAGTGGCTATTATACCCATCTGCAAGATACATAGATCCTCATGATCCCCCGCAGGAGCGGGGGCTCATGAGGATCTATGCCTCTTGCTGAGACTAATTTGTATCCATGTTCTTTGGACGGCTGTGGTTCTTTGGCGTTGAATGAACAGTTTCCAAGATCTGCGACCATTGGCAGTGAATGAGTTAACTGCGTAGGTATGCCTTTTTTGTTGTTGCACCAATCAGGTAGCCCTCCCAACCCCCCCCCCCCCCCCCCAACCCCACCCCACCCCCCAACACCCCCCTCCACCCCCCTTCACACTCACACACACACACACACCAGCAAGAGGCAAAGAACCTCATGAGCCCCCGGCATCTGCGGGGAAAAATGAGGTTCTTTGCCTCTTGCAGCTGGCTGGTGTTTCCCGGCAGCCAACAGCTTATTAATAATCCTGGCCATTAACCATGTCGTTTTAGCGTGTCCTGTTTTTCAACGTACATTATAAATGTGCGATGAGAGAGAGAGAGAGAGAGAGACACAGACAGACAGACAGACAGACAGAACACGTATACATGCACGCATGCACGCGCACTCACAACTGAAAATCATATGCGCACGTGCAGAGACACACATACATAGGCACGCGCGCGCGTACGAGTGTGTGACGGTAGTGGTTCCAATAGCTCTGCTAGAACATAAATAAAGAACATAATTCTTACGGGTGAGAATACTTATGGTGAGTAAACTTATTAAGAATCAAAATTTTCGAGGAAAAAGAACCTCTTACATCATGTACACACACTCAGACAGTGGCTTTGGACGGGCGGGTGGGGAGAGTGGGAAACAGTGAAAACTTGGGCATCCTTGGGAAAATTGGGGGTGGGGGGTATTTTCTGGCCCCTCCAATATTTTTTTAGAAGAAAAACAAATTGAGATAACAAAATATATTAGATCTATTCTTTTTATTTATTTTTCTTTTTCTTTTTTGTTTTGTTTGTTTTTTTGTTTTGTTTTGTTTCATTTGTTTTTGTTTGTTTGGGTTTTGTTTTTATTTTTATTTTTGTTTTTGATTTTTCTTTAGTTTTCTTTTCTTGTCTTTTCTTTGTGTAGAAAACAATATCCCAAAGATTACGGACTGTCGCTTACCGTCGCATCCCCCTTCCCCCCTCTACTCCCTCCCCCTCCCCCACCCCCCCCCTCTCCCCGACCTTCCCACCCACCTGCCGCTGACCGTTGTACGATTGTTGGAGGCTGAAAATGAACATGTCAGGAGCGCTACCCCTTCCACCAGTCCACCCCCACCCCCCGCCCACCCCCGCACCCTCTAACGCCACTGTCAGATTGCAGACAAGCACTTCGCATAGACGCACACACATCCACAAAACATACATAGAGCGATGACTGACACACTGAATTTGCAGTTAGCCTTTTTCTTTTCATTGTCAAAATTGAACATGACGTTCTCTCATGGTCGATCCATCTCACACCATGGCGTCTCAACCCTTTAAACCCCTGTTACATTACAGCAGGAGACTAAAAGACCAGTAATACTCTCAACTTTGGTGATGTTCTTAGGGTTCAGTACGTTAACTTTATTGTTCCTGCAGCCTCCGGTACTGTTAACCCATTAACTGCCGGGGCAAGGCGAACGCTACCCAGCTGCAAGAGACATAAACCCTCATGAGCTCCCGCAGTCGCGGGGGCTCATGAGGATTTATGTCTCTTGTTAGTCCTGTGTTATTTATATGAATCTATTTTGTCTCACATTCAGATCTGTGTTTTTCACGCGAAGGTCGGTGAGTGTGTGGTGGTTTCAGACGCGCAATTCATGATCTCTGGCAGCGAAGGGGTCACAATACTGATGATCTCTGGCAGCGAAGGGGTCACAATACCGATGATCTCTGGCAGCGAAGAGGTCACAATACCGATGATCTCTGGCAGCGAAGGGGTCACAATACCGATGATCTCTGGCAGCGAAGGGGTCACAATACCGATGATCTCTGGCAGCGAAGGGGTCACAATACTGATGATCTCTGGCAGCGAAGGGGTCACAATACTGATGATCTCTGGCAGCGAAGGGGTCACAATACCGATGATCTCTGGCAGCGAAGGGGTCACAATACTGATGATCTCTGGCAGCGAAGGGGTCACAATACCGATGATCTCTGGCAGCGAAGGGGTCACAATACCGACATGCACAAGGAGGATACAGGGTGAGTGCGCTAGATGACAGGGTAAAGAAGCGAACAGTCGGTACATCCACAGCATCGCTTGTGACGGACGAGAGGCATGTCGAGTTTCACAGCGACCGCACTGCGTTTCTCAAGCGGATGTACGCAGCAGCGGATCGCACAGAGGCACAGCTTGGGAGGACCTGGCGTGAAACAATGAATAAATGAATCCATGAATACATGAATAAATGAATGAGCGAACGACCTAAGGAGCCAACAAAAGAACCCAACCAAACTACCAGCTAACCTACCAAAAAGTCAGTCAATTAGTCAGTCAGCCAGCCATTCAGTCACTCAGTCAGTCAATAAATTATGAATTAATGAATAAACGAAGGAAGGTAAGAAGAAACGAACAAAAGAACGAATCAATCAATCAATCAATCAATCAATCGACCGATCAATCAATCAATCAATAAATCAACCAGATGCTGGGACTGGGACCCATGTGAATGTATGCCTCTGGTTGATGGAAATGAGGGACGTACATTCACAGTACGACAAACATGATTTCATTCAAATGCAGAAGACGCAGGCCTACTGCCTCACAAAAAGTGTTGCCATTGTTTGTTGGGTTGACTTACATTGAAAAGATAGAACAGAACTACTCTCTCTCTCTCTCTCTCTCTCTCTCTCTCTCTCTCTCTCTCTCTCTCTCTCTCTCTCTCTCTCTCTCTCTCTCTCTCTCTCTCTCTCTCTCTCTCTCTCTCTCTCTCTCTCTCTCTCTCTCTCTCTCTCTCTCGCTCTCTCTCTCTCGTATTTTAGTATACAAAGAGAGAAAAACAGATTTACCTATTGGTTCAGCGTCTTGTACTAGGTCGCACACTGCCATGTTAATGACCATCAGCAAAATACCCACTGTACACAGCAGTCGCCTGAAAATCATCATCATCATCATCATCATCATTATCTACATGATCATCAATCTTTAACCGCAAGACTGAACAGCAGAGATTGAAATGTTCAAAAGAGTGCCAGTGTGACGCTGACAATACACGTTCTTTTGAACATTTCTTTTCTGATTCTGATTCAACCTAAACAATTTACGGGTTTTTTTCTGCCCCGAAGACTGAGCAGAAGGAAAGTTTCAACTCATTCAAGTCATCCCACATCAATAGCTGCGAAAGTGTCTTTTAGCGTTTCCGCCGGCAACGCTATACGACACTTTTGCAGCTGTTGATGCGGGGTGCCTTGAACTAGTCAGAAAAATAACCAACAAAGAATGAAACACACTTTTGAAAGAACAAAAAACAACTAGCAGTAGCGCGTAAGACCAAAAATGCATCGGCACAGACAATACATGTCTTGAGCCTGAAGCATGTCTGCCCTTTGAGAGGCACAAGACGGTAAGTCGATTTTAAATTGTTACAATAGCAGTCGCCTTCTTGGTCCGACTAAAACAAAAGTATAAGCATTGTTTTCTGAAAGGAAAATCAACAAAATTTTTAAATAGTGAATCATAACAAATATTTATCATTAGCTTGTGTACTTTTTATGTATTTCCCTTTTTTCTTTACCTTTTAATTTATTACAACAAAGCTGATCATGCAGCTATCACGGTCGATTTGACCAGTTTTAAGACACGGCAGATTTCCCAAATTGTCGAGGTGTCGCCTAACGACTGTGCGCCAGATGCAGGAGACGGGGATCGAGCATAATAATTCAAGGGTAGTGCCAGATTAGCTTGGCGCCAGCAGGCGCCAAGACAATCTGGCACTACCCTTTAATTATCATGCTCGATCCACATGTAGTACAACTAGTCCTGATACAACGGGACTAATTCACGGCAAATTCACGTCTCGCGCCTTGCGGCACTGAAAACGACGATTTTTAAACGTTAAGGATTGCTTATCACTTAGTTCGCAAAAAGTCATCGGCCCGCGCACGGCTTACGCATTGGGTTTGTTCACTGGCTTACCTTTTCGATCCCATGGTTCTGGCCACTTCCGGTGTCAACCCAGAGAAAAGCGCTCGCTGGTACAGACTGTAGAATGACTGACTTGTGTAGGTGACTAATATAAATGCGCGGGGAACTCAGTATGGTGACAGTCTGTCAGTCTACATCTTAGGGCTTATTTTGTTGTTTTTTTTATACGCGCCGGTTTTCTGTTTTAACCCCTTCCCTGCCTGGACACCGTGGCCAATACCCATCTACAAGAGGCATAGATCCTCATGAGCCCCCTCTCCAGCGGGGGCTCATAAGGATCCGTTGCTGAGACCAATTTGTAACCATGTTCTTTGGACGACTGGGTTCTTTTGGCGTTGAATTAACCGTTTGCAGCCAGAAACAAGGTTTCCGACCAGTGGTAGTAAAGGAGTTAACTGCCTTTTTTGCACTAATCACGTAGACGCCCTCCCATCCTTTTAACTTCACCCCGCATCGCACCCCCCATCCCCCACTTCCCACCCCTCCCCCACACTCTCACACCATCCCTCACCACGCTACAAACACCACTATTTGTTTTCGAACCCTTTTCCTGACAGAGGACACGAACGCTATTTTCGAAGCAGTCAGTCTGAAGTTAAACACATCGACTGTTCTAACTGAAGAGAATAACCCAGACAACAATGGCAACCAGCAAGAGACAAAGAACCTCATGAGCCCCCGCATCTGCAGCTGGCTGATGTTCCCATGTCAGCCAAGAGCTTAATAATAATTTCGGCCATGATTACGCATGTTAAACAGGCTCCCGCTTTGTTTTTAGCGTGTCCGGGTTCATGTAAGGTCTGACCCCGGGAGCAAACGTCTTCGGGCCCACGAAAGCTGCAGTGAGCCCGCGCCGCACAGCCCTGCGCGGACCCACTTCGGCCGTGGTGGGCCAGAGTACCTTTGCCTACTGGGGAGTCCTCTCCGAAAGATGACTCGTCGTGATAGGCAGGTAACACGACCGTGGCTCACCTGGATAACCAATCCGGTGAAGCATGCATATCTTTCAACTATTTCAAACGTGTTGGATCCTGTTTACCACGAACAAATGGAAATATTGCTGTCGGCTGCTGAAAGTATTATTGTGTCGACTGTTCGGCATCCCCTACTGTGCCTCATCGATAACATTGTGCGCACTTTAAACGAACTGTTACTTTACTGCTAAAATTCGCCCGATACAACGGGTTCTCAGTTTTGTCTTGCCTCACAATAAGGATTTCTACCTATTATACTGAGTTTTGAGTAGGAACACTTAAGAGAGGTTTTCTACTGTCCCTGGTGCGCAAAGCGGAATTATCCTACTGCCTGCAATGGATTATGAGAGCAGAGAAGTTTGGTTTCTTTTTCAGTTAATAACATTAAAAGTTCACAACTGAACTTAGTCCTTTCATTTGTACTGTATTATTGCAATATTATTATATTACAGAAAACATTTGCAAAGAAGATAATTAACCTGTGGTTCAGTGTCAGCTGATGCAGACTGTGTTTCTGAAGTCTTCGTTAATTCAAGACCAAAAAAAAAAACCCCGAAAAAACCCCACAAGATGTCTCAGGAACATGGATTCAAAGAGGTACCGACAAGAGGCATAGATCCTCATGAGCCCCCAAAAACTTAGGTGGTGTTCAATTTTGTATCGGCAACAGGCTGAGCAGGTTAATCTTTATTGCCTGGACCGACCAGATCGCTTCAATACATGTAGTGTGACCATGATACACGTATGACATGTGGTTTTAGTCCTGCTTTTAACTAATTCAATTATTTAGGAAACTCTTAAAAGGATTCATAATCTGGTGACCGAAAAAACTAAACTGGCGTGGGCCACTGGTGCGGTGGGGGAGAGGGAGGGGGAGAGAGGGTCGGAGGGTGGGAGATTAGCTGAAAGCACTTAGTTGTACACTAGGCACTTAAGACAGATATATATATATATGTGTAAGCGTTTAAGTACATGTCTTACATATTCTTTATTAACCCATATCATACTGAGGCTAAAAGCTTCAAATTTGTACACTGCCATATGCAAGCTACGCTCTAGTTCAAGGGTGGTGCCAGAATAGCTTGGCGCCTAGAGGCGCCAAGCTATTCTGGCACTACCCTTGAACTATTTTAGTTAAACTTATTTCACACACTGGTGTATTTAGAGGGATAAAGGTTAACCCCTTGACTGCTGCTGACGACACTGCTTCGTTCCGCAGAACAGTATCGTCTGCAGCAGTCAAAGGCTTACAGCTTACATGTATATTGTCCTCACTGTGTACATAACGCCAACAACGGTTTTGTTGTTGTTGTTGTTTTGTGTGTTTTTTCTTCTTTTTTGTATGTGTGTTTTTGGTTGTTTGTTGTTGTTGTTGTTGTTTGTTTTGTTTTGTTTTGTTTTTTTGTTTTTTCTTTGTTTGTTTGTTTGTTGTTGTTTTTTTTGGGGGGTAGTTTTCTGTGTTTTTTTGTTTTTGTTTTTGTTTTGAATTTGTTGTTTGTTGGCGTGTTGTTGTTTCTTGTGTGTGTGTGTGTGTGTGTGTTTTTTTTGGGGGGGTGTTTGTTTGTTTGTTTATTGGATTTTTTGTTTGTTTGTTTGTTTGTTTGTCTTTTTTTTGGGGGGAACCTTCTTTCTTACCCTTTTCCTTACGAAAGATAAAAAAGAGCCGAAAGTGGGAGGAGGGGTGCTGAAGGCGTGTGAGCGATATGGAAGGAAGAGGTGGGTGGAGGGTGGAGGGTGGTGGTGGAAATACGATAGAAAAAGCGGTGGGAAGGGGTGATGTGGCGTGTCAGTATCCCATTCAAAATTATTCATGCCCCATGCGACCATAAATGCTATTTATATCTAATTTTTAACACTGGGCTCAGGGGCACTCCAAACTTATAGCATCGTCGGTCCAGTGTTTATAGTTCGTTGCTCAGCAGACTGTAAAACGACAGTCAGCAACTTGTGGCTTTTCAATACCGCTCCCTTGACCGAAGCTGTAACCCCTTCATTGCCATTAAAAACTGGACACCACCCACCTGCAAGAGGTATAGATCCTCATGAGCCCTCGCAGTTGCGAGGGCTCATGAGGATCTATGCCTCTTGCCGAAACCACTTTCCATGCACGTTCTTTGACAGCTGGGATCTTTATCGTTGGATTTACAATGATTTTAGGGTTTTTTTTTTAAGTCTACGGTCACTGGAGTAAAGGGGTTACAAATATCATGAAGCCTCATGTCGGAATTTCCAAACTTTGGGAGTTGTCCTCTAAAGACTGATTTACAGTTCTGAAGACAATTCTATCTTGATAGTTCAAAGGCGGCGCAAGACTATATACTGGATTGGCGCCTAAAACTTGATGTTGCTCCAAAGGCCAAATTATTCAAAAATAATTTGTGAGCGATCATGGTCGAGCCATCTTCCTCGGCTTACTGGTAGTGCTGAGAAGACCATTTTCCCAGTTTTAAAAAAAAGCTCATCGGGCCCACGACGGCCGCACACAGTCGTGCGCGTGCCCACTGCTGCCGTTGTGAGCCCTAAGACGTTTTGCTGCTGGGACTGTGAGTATAAATTAGTCCTTTGGCTGTCGATGGTGCTTTTTTCCTACTGGAATCATCGCGACAAACCGCGCTACTCCCAAGGGTTAATTTATCTGTCCGTGAAAATGCCGTGGGAACTTATTTTTTGCTGCCAATAGACGGGGAACCTGGGGCGCTATGAAACGGTTGAGCAGGAGAAAAAACAAGATGGGATGAACCATAACCCACAAAGTCCATTCTATATGAGAGCTGTCTTCGCTGTCAAGGGTCTCTGCCTTTTGTCTTTGACTTGATTCTGATGTTGAAATATCTCCTTTTGAAAAAGCCTCTCAGATGTGCCAATGCGTCATGGTAAACTCAATAAGGGGCGCGCGCAGTGCATACGCGTCATTGGTTTGTCAAACGTCATGTATGTAATTTTATAACGTGATATGAGTTTCGCTTTCCGGTTTCAATACTTGGGAAAATGGTGACACAACTAGAATTTCACTGTACAATTTCAGTCTTGCTATAATTTGTGTGAAATCAGGTTGACTTTACCTAGCTACATGCAATAGGGCCTACTAAGTTCACCTGCATGATCTTCTGAAAGCACGACGATGTCTGTGTATGCGTGTGCGTGCGTGCTTGCGCGCGCTCCAAACATCCTCGAGAGGCATTGATGTTCATGCGCCCTCCGGGCACATGAGGATCTATGCCTCTGGGAGATGCACGCGTGTGTGTGTGTGTGTGTGTGTGTGTGTGTGTGTGTGTGTGTGTGTGTGTGTGTGTGTGTGTGTGTGTGAGAGAGAGAGAGAGAGAGAGAGAGAGAGAGAGAGAGAGAATTACGTCATATTTAGAGTATGTCTGCGTGGTGACGGAGTTGCTTCTTTTACGTCACCGCCACTGTCTGACTTTATCCAGATGTCAAGGTTTTTTACTATTTTAATATTATTTTGAAAAGAATTAATTTTTACGGAAGAAGTTGAATGGGTAACGAACTCATCCAATGTCTTTCTCCGAATTAGCTATATAGGGTCGCTTGAATGCTTTTCTGAAAGCGCGACGATGTGTGCTTGTGTGTGCGTGTTAGTGCGTGCATGCGCGCGCGTTCCAAACATCTCCAAGAGACATAGATCCTCATGCGCTCTGAGGGCGCATGAGGATCTATGCCTCTTGGAGATGCGAGCATGTCGGTGAGAGAGAGAGAGAGAGAGAGAGAGAGAGAGAGAGAGAGAGAGAGAGAGAGAGAGAGAGAGAGAGAGAGAGAGGCGCGCTAGAGAGAATTACGTCATATTTAGAGTATTATGTCAATGTGTGGTGACGGAGTTGCCTCTTTTACATCACCGCCACTGTGTGACTTTCTCTAGAAGTCAAAGTTTTTTTACTGTTTTAATTCTTTTCTGAAAAGAATTAATTTTTACTAAAGAAGTTGAAAGGATATAAAGCTGGCTAACGAACTCATCCAATGTCTTTATCCAAACTAGCTATATCCAAAATTTCAAGTAAATATGACAAAAATTACGTACTCTAATTTGGGTCAACCGACTTCCTCGGTTGTTTATGTCTTCAATGATACATTTAATTACAATATGCTCGGAGGCTCTCTTAGACACCTACTTAAGAAAGTATTTCGCCAAGTTTCAAAGTGTGTACAGAAATATTGGAGATTCTCTGGTTTACATACATACGCGCACACACACACACATACATACAAACGCACACACGGCGCTTCGAGCCCAATGTACGTTCAGCAGCGAGGTTAGCGTAACTAGACATAACGTAATTTTTATCTTGTTACTTCAGTTGTGAGAGGTTTAGACCTGCCCGCCTTTGACATGATGTACATGCTATTAAATTCGCTCCAACGCAACCCTTCCTAAAACGTCCCTTCTATAAATAGAAGAGACTTAAAAGCAACCATAATTATAAGAACGAAGTTGAAGAGGTCGGGTTGAAAATGTTTGAAGTGTGTCTTTGGGCCTGTGCGCGCGCGTGCCGTGTGTGTGTGTGTGTGTGTGTGTGTGTGTGTGTGTGTGTGTGTGTGTGTGTGTGTGTGTGTGTGTGTGTGCGTGTGTGTGTGTGTGCGTCTGTGTGTTTGTGTGTGTGTCCGTGTGTCTGTGCGTGTGTGTGTTCGTGTGTGCTGTGTGTGTATGTTCGTGTGTGTGTGTGTGTGTGTGTGTATGTTCGTGTGTGTCTGTGTGTGTATGTTCGTGTGTATGTATGTGTGCGTGTGTGTGTGTGCGTGCGTGCGTGCGTGACTGTGTGTGTGTGTGTGTGCGTGTGTTTGTGTGTATCTATGTTCGTGTGTGTGTGTGTGTGTGTGTGTATGTGTGTTTGAGGGGTGTTGTGTATAGATGTGCAAGCGTATATACTTGTTTGCGTGTACGTCGCGAACCTATTTACCCTTTGCATTGACAAACGAAAAACTGGCACACTGTGTTGCATTTTATGCCAGTGAACATGAGACAAGGGAGGAAGCTCAGTACTTTATTTACCGCATAGTCTACAAATTAAAGAACCTATGTCAAAACACACAAGCAACCAAATACTTAATGTAAAATGCAAAGACATCAGTCACCAAGAAAGACATACTGTTTGTTCTAAAAAATAATAATAATTTTGCTAAGAAAGAAAATCAGCATAGCTTTGATAATTTCAGTTCTGGTTGGAAAACTATCACTTTCCACCCCGTCCCCAGTCGCCAGGGCGCAAAAGGCCATCGGGCCGACGTCACTGGCCTTTGTGCACTGGGTCTACGTTTCGGAGTTTCGATGTCGCCTACCAACACCCCCCCCCCCCCCCACTCATCCTGCTCCACCCTTCACCCCCTTCAACCCCTCTCCTTGTTTTATTTTAGAGACAGGAAAGTAACAAGGGAGGCACGTTGGGCTTCCCAATGAAAAATACCTACCGACACCGCCGGTGAATAAATGTACGCTTTTGAAAGGAGTGTTTTGTGTTCGTGTTTTCAAATGTGTTGTTCTTTCTTCCTTTCCTTTTCCCTTGCGTTTGGTCTTGCGCCAGTGATCACCCCGGAGATAATAAACTGGCAAATACACCAATGTCTGATGTATTGGCACCATTCATTTGTCAAACATGTCTGTATTTTTCATTGGTCACTGTTATAAAGTGGTTGCTACCAAAACAGGTTTAGGGAAACCCCACTAGGCTTTTCACAAGGATCGCCTCCCTTAGCATGCTCGCGAAATTCAGTCCCGCGTTACGTTGGATTCTGCTTGGGTCTGAATGTCAGTTCATAATAGTGCGTGCGTGCCCGCGGCGTGTGTGTGCGTGTGTGCGTCAGTCTGTGTGCCTGTGGCTGTGCGTGTGGTCGTATCGTCGCGTGCGTGTGTGAAAAATGTGACTAAACCGTGTGCGAACGTGCTTTGAAGGGGGGAAAAAAAAAGGTTCAACATGAATATGCTAGACTTAATGTGTTTCGTCTCAAAGGGGAAGATCTAAACATTCAAAGCTTACCCAATGCGCTAATGGCCGTCGCGGGCCAACGGCGACCGACTTCGGCCCGATGGCCTTGCGTCATTGGGACGTTATTACAAAGCAGTGTAGACAGCTAGATGGCTGCATTGAGTCGTTCCTTCCAATTCCATCACAAAAATAACTTAAAGGTACAGTGAAAAGAAAAGGGGAGACTGCCAGTGCTAATATTTTAGGAAGGTTACAAAGTAAAGTAGATTATAGCACTGTCAGGGGAGAGAAATGTGCATGATCGACCAGTGATCATAGATCTACTGTGGCCAAAGCACAAAAAAAAAAGAGATAGGAAAGAGAGGGGGCGCTAAAAAAGTGACTGAAAGCAATGCATATGGAAGCCCCCCCGAAGGGGGGCGTATCACATATCCCACTGTTCCAGCCACTCAGTGCATGGAAATTTAAATCTAGGTCCCCCCGAGGGGGGTCCAGATATTTAGCCGGTGTGGACAGCTGTTTCGAAACAGCTGTCCACACCGGCTAAATATCTGGACCCCCCTCGGGGGGACCTAGATTTAAATTTCCATGCACTGAGTGGCTGGAACAGTGGGATATGTGATACGCCCCCCTTCGGGGGGGCTTCCATATGCATTGCTTTCAGTCACTTTTTTAGCGCCCCCTCTCTTTCCTATCTCTTTTTTTTTTGTGCTTTGGCCACAGTAGATCTATGATCACTGGTCGATCATGCACATTTCTCTCCCCTGACAGTGCTATAATCTACTTTACTTTGTAACCTTCTTAAAGGTACAGTGTACACCGCAGGATTGGACCAAAGTGGTTTACTGGCTGCCCATGCATCCACACCCCACCCACCACCAGCCCCAACTCCCCTAGGTTTAGTCTGCTTTGGTTTCTTTTGTTTTCTTGTGTGTTTTTGCCTGTGATTGAAAAGTGCCTGAGACTGTCCTGAAAAGTGCCTGACATTGGTCCTGAAAGTGCTGAGATTGGCGATTGAAAAGTGCCTGAGATTGGTCCTGAAAAGTGTTTGAGATTGGTCCTGGAATGTGTCTGCGATTGGTGTTGAAAAGTGCCTGAGACTGATGACTGAAAAGAGCCTGAGATTCGTCATGAAAAGTGCCTGAGATTGGTCCTGAAGAGTGCTGAGATTGGTCCTGAAAAGTACCTGAGACTGGTCCTGAAAAGTGCCTGAGAATAGTGGTGATTGAAACGTGCCGAGATTGGTCCTGAAAAGTGTCTGAGAGTGGTCCTGAACAGTGCCTCACATTGGTGATTATCAAGTGCTTGAGATTGTCAGGTGGTGCTTGCCATGTCCCCGAAGCTAATGTGTTAACGAAAAAAAATGTTCCGGTTCAGATAATTGTAACCCTCTAGTTGTCGGTAGCAATTTTTGTCTCGATGATTCCTGCAGGAATCATCGCAACACAAACCGCTACCGACAGCCAAAGGATTAAAGCCTCGATATACGAGTCGAGCACAGATGCTACACATTCTGCATTATGCTTTCACACTGGCGGCTTGAACTGAAATGTCGCGCTGGGACAACGCGCACCTTGCAAATGCCGGCCAGCCTTTAATCATCTCCGTCCGATGAACCCCTGAAGCTGAGACAATCTGTGACAATCTGTCCGTTTTTCCTCCACACGGCATAACACCCTCCGCAGTAGTTGTTACTGAAACGAGATGATAGATTACATTTTGCGTGGTTAGTTATGAACACTTAGGGTGTCGGCAGCGGTTTTTGTCGCGATGATTCCTACAGGAATCATAGTTGCGACAAAAACCGCTACCGACACGCAAAGGGTTAAAAGTTGATCAATGTGTGTATGTGTTCATCATTATCATCATTGCCATTGCTTCTTTTGCGGCTATTTGCGACGAAATATGCAAATCAATCTGACACTGAAGGATCACTGAATCACACAGGAGTTGCGATCGTTACCTGCAGACAGCATTGGGATGATTGTCACATCTGGCGAACTCGCATGGGGGTGCATAACAGGTCACTATTACATCGCTGAGGCAAACTGCGACATAAACAACAAAATAGTATATATACATATATAAAACACTGCATAATAACGCTACAAAATTAATGCTTTAAACGTCAGTTCGGTGGAGATGTAAGAGGCACTTGTTCCTCTCCCTCATGAGTAAGAAAAATTAGATGTAATTGGCTCGGTGACCGATGCAGGCAGCTGCACGCGTAAGTTGACGTCATATGCAGTGAAGTCACTGCGTGTGACATCAAATTATGACAAATTACAACTACTTGCGTCAGCGACAGAGTAAGCTGAAAACACGCGTTATCGACTTACCACAGCGGGGTGTGGGATCAGCGACACACGTCTCTCCCCCAGGACATTGCTGGAAAAAAAAAATGTCAATCCATTAACAGCAGTGTAATCAAAGTCTGCTGTAGAGAACTTCGTTTGTGACAAGGTCGGACAAACAAAACATCCTGATACACTACTGCTTGAAAAAATAAATTTGACTATGATGGTTCAAGGGTGGTGCCCGAATAGCTTGGCGCCTGAGGCGTCCAGCTATTCTGGCATCACCCTTGAATTAAAATGGTTAATCTATCCTGTAATTTAGCCTTCATAGGTCAATCAGCATTTTTTTAAAGTCGCAGGATGTAATGAGTTAACATAGTGCTTTGACAAAAGGGTTCCAGTGGATTCCAGAAAAATTGTTCACCGAGTATGTTATTCAGTGGAGCCCGGAATGTGAGATTTACAGATCATTCCGGCTCCATCAACAACAAAAAAAAATGATATTTTTTTTAAATTCTGTAATCCACGACAGCCCTATTACCTAGGCACTATGTTAACCCATTTCATCCTGAGGCTGATTTTTTTTTTTAATTTGCTTATTGCCGTCCTATGAAGGCTACATTACATATCACTGGCTAGGTCAACCATTTTAGTTCAAGGGTGATGCCAGAATAGCTTGGCGCCTCAGGCGCCAAGCTATTCTGGCACCACCCTTGAACTATCATAGTCAAATTTATTTCAAGCAATAGTGTATCAGGATGAAATGGGTTACTATGTTTTTGTTTACCACGCGCCTGCTTCTGCTTCCTATTTGTGCGTGCTTAAATGTGACCAAAAAGCTCACACAGCGGCATGTTTACGTCTCAGTGACGCCTCTAAAATTACAAATGTGCTTCAGATACCAGCAAACCCGATAACTATCTCTCATACTAAACCATCTTCTAACCTGTTTCTGCCACGAATGTCCTTCAGATCCAGGTAGGCACTTGCACGGCAAAACCGCGGATGTGCTTTCACTGGATGCCGCCACTGCTTCCTATTACTAGTGACAAAGAGAAGCCTATACCTGTCGTCAAACTCTAATTACTAAAAAAGTTGAAACGACGCACTTTCCTGCTCCACATATGCGTCATTTCAGTCATAGGGGCTCGATGATAGTAGCTTTGACTAATGAAAATCCGCTGCCGGCGCCACCGCGTGCGCGCCAACGCCTGCTAATGCTCAAGACAGAATACAAGGGAAGAAACGAGATATCCTAGCTGTGGCCAGAAGTATCCCGAACCTCTTTCTCAAAATTCAGAGTTGAACGTTAAACCCTTTAGTAGAGTGCCGCGAAAGAGGCCTCTATGCACTGCAGTGCATCCATTGTTTTCTGCCGTGTTTACTCTAAAGTCGAAGAGAATTACTCGAAAAGATATTGACAAATGAGCAGTGTTTAAACCAGACTCCATTAAAGTAGATCTTTTGGGGCTATGGGAAATACGTACCTATACTCAATAAGCCAGTCTTGGCTACCGTGCACCCACAATACTCAATAAGATAGGTTTCAAAGTGTACCTTAGTATGTCCTAGGATGTTAAAGCCATGTTCCCCTAAAAATCCTTAGGAACACGCCAGAGATATAGCCGATGGCGCAAGGGTACCCCAATTTACGCTCTACGCGGATCCTAAAGTGAGCTTGAGAAACATTTTCCTCTAAATAAATCAAAATTTATTACAGGAGCCCAAATCAGGCAATATTATGTTAACTCATTCTACCCCATCACCGAAATCCCCAAATTTTGCCGTTGTCCTCTGAAGACTGCATTGCAGTGCAGGACACAGATCGACCATGATAGTTCAAGGGTGATGCCAGAATAGCTTGGCGCCCATAGGCGCCAAGCTATTCTGGCATCACCCCTGAACTATCATAGTCGATCAATATCTTGCTGTGGTGTGTCTGGGGTAGAATGAGTTAAGGCATACCTTCTGCGTCCTCCGCAAAAACAGTATGAAAAAAATATTGAATCTCTGGCTCACATTGAAGGTATTTGTGCACCCAGTAAATGGCCATTTCCGCGAAATTGAAAAAAAAAAAAAGAAGACAACAATAATGTTTCCGATGCCCTCGTAATTTTTGTATACAAATGATAGGTCTGTTGTTTTTTAGCTTTTATTGGTTAGGATAGAGTACCACAGTTACTCCCAACCTGATTTTATGATGCTGTGATGCATTTAGGGGCAACAGTGGCTGAATCTGCTGCCCTACCTCAATTTTACCAGTACGCAAAAGAACGCAAAATGATCAAAAGAATTGCTTAGATCATACTCCTCTGTTTAAATATTTTTGTTTCCAGTTTTCTTAACAAAGTATGCATATTGAATATACAAATCTGTGATCATTTCATTAATTCCAATGTGACCTATCAATTTAATTGTAACTATTTTGGATTAGGAACATAAGGGAGAAGGGGGGGGGGGCTGGGGGAGTCTGTAAACAAGGGCTGCTGCTAAAGTTTCTACCGTCTGGAGTTGGAGGCATGATGTGCCGATGGCTGAAAGACTTCCTCTTCAACAAAATTGCATGATTGAAGTCGACGGCACACTCTGCAGTCTTGTAAAACTCAGGGAATATGTATCTCAGGAAGGTGTCGTGTCTCCGATTCCTTTAATGTCCGTATAATATGTGGAACGTTGGACTGTATTCTGATCAAAATGTGACCAATCAATTTGTTTGCTGTTTGTTTAGTGGAGAAAAAAGGCAAAAATGATAGACTGAATAAGTGAAACTAGCTGGTCCTTTAGGCGATATTTTACCTAGCGTAAGGCGGGTCTAGTATGGTATTTTCTTCCCATTTATTTTCGTCTAGAAAGGTATAAATATGAATATGAGTAATAAAGTTTCATTGGTTCCTAACAGCCAAAACAATGTTAAGAAAATACTCCAGATAGCTCTAAGAATGTCACTGCATCATGAGAATGACCCATGTTCTGCATCTTGTCAAGCCTGGCATTTTTGGTTTTGTAGGGAGTGCTTCATGTTGTCGAAGTATCTTGGTCCCCCACTACTGGTCTGACCGAACTAGTGTTTGCTTGCGCCAGGATGCTGTAATTTGCGCCAATGTGGTCCGCACCAGTTTCTTCATCAGAGACTTTTTTCCCGCAACTCTAGCTTCCATGGCTTCGCTGTGAGGGGGTCCACGTCAATCCAGTAATTTATTTGTTGTCTGTCTTTGGTACTGGAAGGTCTCCAGTTTTCAAGGTGACCTCTTCAATCTGATTGAAAGAGATGGTCTAGCTCAGTTTGAGTGGCCATCTTTCAATACAGCTGCTGACTCTATTGGCAGCATCCTGGATTCTGCAGGATGCTATTTCAGTATGTTCTGCTGCGCTCCACACTGCAAAGTCATCCGCATGGAGGATGTTCGAGACGAACCTTGGTACTGCTGTACTGTACTGATGTCATTAATGTAGACCAAGAACAGCATCAGACACATCGCCTCCCTGAGGTACATCTTCCCTGAGTTTGACAAGACTCCTGAATGTGCCGTTTACTTCAGTCTTGCTGTTCTATTAAAGAGGAAGTTCTTCAGCGGCAGCTCTTGTTTACAGACGTTTCCCCCTTGTTATGCTTTAACAAAAAGGATTTACAATTAAATTGATGGGTCGTATTGAAATTAATGAAACGATCACAAATTGTATGCTCATTGTGCATACTTTGTTAAGAAAACTGCCAACAAAAATATTTAAATAGAGGAGTATGACATAAGCAATTTTTATGATCATTTTGCGTTCCTTTGCGTACTGGTAAAATAGGGGTAGGGCAGCAGATTCAGCCACTGTGGCCCCTAAATGAATCACAGCATCATAAAATCAGGTTGGGAGTAACTGTGGTACTCTATCCTAACCATTAAAACCTTAAAAAAAAAGACCTATCAGTTATATACAGAATTTCTGAGGGCATCGGAGACAACGTACGTTTCCCAATTTGGCAATTTTAAATGAGAAAAATTCACCACAAACGTATTATAAAGGATGCCGATTTTCCTCCTTTTCTTGCAATTTATGCTCAGATTTTTTTAAACATAATAGGTAAAGAGAGGTCAAAATGAAATGGAATAATCTTAGTATTTTTTTTAAAATTAATTTTGTGTATTTTTACAATTTGGGGGTAGAGATACAAAATCAACCAATGTGGCACTCATAGTGATCACAACATCACCTAGTCAAGTTTATAATAATTGTGACATCCTGTTTTAATGATTTAAGCCTGAAATGGACTGCCAGTGCTATAGAAAATGTCTGAAGGCATCTGACACATTATTTTTGTCGTTTTTTGCAATTTCGTGGAAATGGCCATTTACTGGGTGCACAAATACCTTCTCTGTGAGCCACAGATTCAATATTTTTCATTCTGTTTTTTTGCAGAGTACGCAGAAGGTGTGCTTTAACATAATATTGCCTGATTTGGGCTTCTGGAATGAATTCAGATTTATTTAGAGGAAAATGTTTCTCAAGCTCATTTTAGCATCTGCGAAGAGGGTGAATGGGGGTACTCTTTCGTCATCGGCTATATCTCTGGTGTGTTCCTAAGGATTTTAGGGGAACATCGCTTAAACATCTCAGGACATACTAAGGTACACTTTGAAACTCATCTTATTGAGTACTGGGGGGTGGGGGGGTGGGGGTGCACGGTAGGACGGACTAGCTCTTGGACTACTAAAGCAACTGCTGTGTGCAGCCCGGGTCACAAGTTCATGTCGACAGTAAGACGCACTCTTGTTTTAATTTCATTGGATATGATAATTATTATAAACCAATGAAAAATGAGCATGCGGCCTATTTCCGGCCGCAACTAAAACCCTGACTATGTCTGCTATGAATGAAGCTTGAACTTGTGCAAAAAGCCTTGATACTAAACTATCAGTTTTGATCGTAGGACAAGAATGTTATAGATTTGTGGTAAAATATCTACTGAGTTTGTTCAGTTCGAGGTTTTAGGCAGATGGTTGCTTTGAGGGTTGAAAACTGCTCTGGAATCACAGTGCTTCCCCGCTTTGTGTGATTTATTTCCTCCCTTGTATTCTGTCTCGAGCCGATTAGTAGGCGTTGGCGCGCACGCGATGGCGCAACGGATTTGGATTAGTCAAAGCTACTATTATCGAGCCCCTATGATTTCACAAGTGTTGTTACGTCACACTTTCGCTTCAGCATGTGCGCGTGTTCGGTCGTCGGTCCATTTCTTTTCTTTTTTCTGTTTTGTTATGTAAATTTGAGGTTGCTAGTTAGATTGAACATTGGTAATCCACCCTAGAAAATGCCACCCCAGTGGTACAGACATCGTTCTCGTGCTGCCTGTACTACTGTACTTTCAGTTCTCAGTGCGCTCTACGAGAAAACAAAGAGAAGGCGCCGAGTTAATCAGGCACTACCCATGATCTATCCATCTAGTTCGCCATCGTTATAAGTTAACCCCTGCAACGCCAGTTTCTGGAACCACGTCTATGATGTATGCCATCGCACATTTCCATGTCTGACAAGCCCGTCTTGCAGTGACGCAAGAACATTCTGGAAAAGCCAACAAGAGGCATAGATCCTCATAAACTTCCGCAGTCGCGGGTGCTCATGAGGATCTATGCTTCTTGTGTTTGTGTTCTGGTTTCTGCTCCGGCAGGGTTAAGCGTGTCTGTTAGCTGTGCCGTGCCGGCCGGCAGTTAAAGAGGGTCAATGACTTACCGTGTTACTGCAAGTGTCGCCGATGCCGGGTTCGCCTGTACAGACTGCATGCGTTACAGTCGATGCAGCATTTGCCCGAACCCTTGCAGTCGTTGTCCGTGCGGCACTGGTCTTGACAGGCAGGATACACGGTCCCAGGGCAGTAAAATGCCGGGCAAACTCCAGGCTCTGTGGGAATCAAGAATAAATTTGACCCCTGACATGCCAGTGAACGCAAACTGTGTCGCTGGAACCTTAATGGCAGTTTTTCGTTTGAATGCTACAGACGATACGGAATGGATGGGTGGATGGATGAATGGATGGATGAATGGATGGATGTAATGGCTGTCCACATCTTGAAGGTTTTATCACGAGGGTTGCGTGGATGAATGAATGGATGAATGCATGAATGAATATAAGTAATGGGTGCAGGGGTTTGTTACACGGACCCTTGTAGCCTTGAGGTAGGTTGAAGGACATTGTACCCCGAAGGCCGAAGGCCTGAGAGGTACAATGGTTCCTTTGACCCGCGGCCGAAGGCCCACAAGGGTCCGTGCAGCAAGCCCCTGCTACCAATAACTTATTTGTTTTCATTCCTCCCCTATTTTCGTAAAAGAAATCAAGTAGAAATCTTCTGGATCACGCCAGACATGACTGACGTCAAAGGAATATACATGCATACATAATAGACTTATGACGTAATTTAAAAATCTTTTATGACGCTGCCGTTTCAAACAACACTAAGTAGTTTTGTACTTCAGAACGTTATGGTGATCTTTTGCAGAACAAAATTGGCATGCAACACGCGTCAGAAAGAGGAGTACAAAACGTCCTCCATTAGTCACTACAAGGGTTTTTGTAGCGAGGTCACATGGTACGGTTTGCGCTAAAGTATTTGTTGTGTGATGTAGGGATGAAAACAATGAATTTTATTTAACGTACGCTGTTAATGTCTTAATAACTTTATCACGGCGGAACTGTTTTAATCATTGACATCCACGGGATTAAAAGCCAATTTACTTCATTCGCCCAAGGATCACAGAAACAAACGATGCAGTATACATACGTGCATGGAGGGTCCAAAACATTATCAACGACACCTGCAAGAGGCAAAAAAACCTCCCGAGCCCTGTTGATGTGGAAGGTTTTTTGCCTCTTGCACTGGGTTGCGATCGCACTTCTCAAGCAGAGAAGGGGTGAATAAGTAGGTGGGTGGGTGGGTGGGTGCATGGTTGGATGGATGGATGGATAGGTGGACGGACGGAAAGACGGCCGCTTGGGTGGGTGGGGGAATGGATGGATGGATGGATGGATGAGTGGGTGGGTGGACGGACGGACGGATGGACGTGTGGGTAGGTAGATGGACGGACGGACGGACTGACGGATGGATGGATGGATGGATGGATGGACGTGAGGACGTACGGAAGAACGAACGTATTAACGAGTGAATGAGCGAACGGACGCGCGAATGAACGAACGAATGACTGAACGAAAGAACGAATAAATGCATGAACACAGAAAGGAAGGAAGCACACAAGCCTGGCAGAAAGAAAATGGCAATCAACCAGTCAATCTGCCTTGATCATCATAAACAAATAATTATGTCGACGAATTGTTAAACGACAGAGTAGATAATAAATGGATGGATGAGTGGGTGCCGGTGGGTGGGATGGATGGACGGACGGACGGATGGATGGATGGATGGGTTGAACGGACAGACGGACGGACGGATGGATGGTGGGTGGGTGTGTGGGCGGGCGGACGGACGGACGGAGTGAACGAATGCATGGATGGACGGACGAAAGAACGGACGATGGCTGGATGAATGAACGGGCAGACGTAAGGAAGAAGGAACGTATTAGCTAAAGACCCAATGCGCATAAGGTCATCGGGCCGACATCGGCCGCCGTTGGCCCGAGCACGTCTGTGCGCGGGCCAACGGCAACCGACGTCGGCCCGATGACCTTGTGCGCACTGGGGAGTCAGCGAACGAGCGCGCGAATGAACGAACAATTGACTCAGCGAGAAAAGGAACAAACGAATGCATGAATATAGGTTGGATGGAAGGAAGGAAGGAAGTTCACAAGCAAGGCGAGAAAAAAGGAGAGAGAGAATCAGCCAAGAAATCTCCTCGATCTTTGTGAAAAACATGCATTATGTCGATGAGTTTTTAAATGACAGATTACAGAAGCCTGTCTATTCGTTATCATTTGGTAATATTACTTACTTGTGCTGACTTTCTCACAGCGAGTGCGAGGACATGGCGCTTTCTTGCAGACAACTGGGGTGTCTACACACACTGTGCCCGCTGGACATACCTGTGGAACAGAACATGGAAAATACAGTCACTATCTGGAAAAGCTGTCACTGCTTCTTGAACAGAAACAACAACGATAATAATAATAATAATAATAATAATAATAATAATAATAATAATAATAATAATAATAATAATAATAATAATAATAATAATAATAATAATAATAATAATACAATACAATACAATACAATACAATACAACTTTATTGTCTGTTCGAGTCAAAGCACGACAGAAATTTGCCTTTCGGCTCGTCATGAAACAACAATATAAGACATTAACAAACGCTACAAGAACACATCATGAAAAATTATCATTGCAGCAATCTATCACAAGAAATCCGCTTAATAATAATAATAACATACAAAGATCTCCAGTAGCAAAACGTCATCGGACCCACGACGACGAAAGTGGGACCGCGCGGGCCCACTGCGGCCGTCGCAGGCCCGAGAACCTTTGTTTAATGGGTCAACATTGGGGGCGCGTCATCACGTTCCCTCTTCTCTTTTTGACTGTTTGGCAGAAATTGGCAGCTGTCTATGACAGCCAATTAGAACGCAAACACATAGGCAAGCACACTGAGTGTGCTGATCTGTGATTTTGGACTTTGCGGCTGAAAGCCGAAAGGTCCAAAATCACAGTCTGTGCCAGCACACAACAAACTGATATGTACCCTAGTCAAGCAGCTGTCTATGGGAGCCCTTTGCTGACACGACTTGCAGCCACACCCAGGACAACACAGACCCCGCGGTCCGCAATCCCTGTCTGTCCGACATTGGTCTTGACATCGCGGGGGCCACGGCTGCCCCTCTGGAAGATCTCGTGGTGGAGGGGCGCACGGAGGGATGGCGCATTGGTCCGAGACTGAATTTGAAAATAAATACTATTATACATGTGTGCATGTTAAATTTCCGCATGGAAAATTGCTTTGTAACATATCCTTGTTAATCACACAATCACACAACTAGTTTCTGGATTTGACAAAATATCATGTCGCGTCACGTTACTGTGTGTGCAGGTTACCCTTTTTGTTGTAGCACCCCCCCCCCCTCCCCCCGACCCCCCCCCCCTTCCACCTTTCAAAATGAAATCGCTCTGACGCCCGACCATCACAGATGCTGATTTTTTTATTTTTATTTCAGGTAATAGACACAATCAACTTGGTTAGTTTTCCACCTTTTTGTCACCATTAGCAAAGAATGACTCATATTTATATATATAAGAAATGACATGTTACGAATTTATCCACGTGCATTTTACTTCAGACTACACATACATGTATTTCGACAATTGTGTTTGTGTCCGGGTGTGGGTGTGTGTACGGCAAACATAAATGTATAAATTATTCACCCTGATTATGAGAGAGAAAAATAGTCCAAATGCTTGCCCGGTCTACCGTACACCCCCCACGCACCCCCTGCCCACCTCCCGCCCCCCGCCCCCCGTACTCAGTACGATGGGCTTCAAAGTGTACCTTAGTATGTCCTGAGATGTTTAAGCGATGTTCCCCGAAAATACTTAGGAACAGACCAGAGATATAGCCGATGGCGCAAGGGTACCCCCATTCAAGCTCTTCGCGGATGCTAAAACGAGGTTGAGAAACATTTTCCTCTAAATAAATCAGAATTCATTCCAGAAGCCCAAATCAGGCAATATTATGTTAAGGCACACCTTCCGCGTCCTCTGCAAACAACAGAGTGAAAAACATATTGAATCTCTGGCTGACAGTGAAGTTATTTGTGCACCCAGTAAACGGTCATTTCTGCGAATCGCAAAAAAAGACAAAAATAATGGTGTAAGATGCCTTCAGACATTTTCTATAGCACTGGCAGTCCATTTTCAGGCTTACCTCATTACAACAGGATGCCACAATTATTATAAACTTGACTAGGTGATGCTGTGATCACTGTGAGTGCCACAGTGGCTGATTTTGTATCCCTACCCCCAAGTTGTAAAAATACACAAAATTAATTAGAAAAAAATTACTAAGGTTATTCCATTTCATATTGACCTGTCTTTACCTATTAAGTTTCAATAATGTGAGCATAAGTTCAAGAAAATAAAGAAAGTCGGCATCCTTTACGGTACGTTTGTGGTGAATGGTAGGTTCTTCCCATTTAAAATTGGCGAATTGGGAAACGTACGTTGTTTCCGATGCCCTCAGAAAATTTGTATACAACTGAGAGGTCGTTTTTAGGTTTTATTGGTTATGATTGAGTACCACAGTTACTCCCAAACAAGATTTTATGATGCTGTGATGCATTTAGAGGCCACAGTGGCTAAATCTGCTGCCCTACCCCCATTTTTACCAGTACGTAAAGGAACGCAAAATGATCATAACAATTGCTTATGTCATACTCCTCTGTTTAAATATTTTTGTTGCCAGTTTCTTAACAAAGTATGCATATTGAGCATACAAATTTGTGATCATTTCATTAATTTCAATGTGACCCATCAATTTAATTGTAATTCTTTTTAGTTAAGGCATGTTTAACAGGGGCTGCCCTGAAGCTTCTACCGTCTGCACATTCAACAGTCTTGTCAAACTCGGGGAAGGTGTACCTCAGGGAGGGGTTTTGTCTGTTGCTGTTCTTGGTCTACATTAATGACATCAGTACAGCAGAACCAAGGTTCGTCTCGAACATCCTCCACGCGGATGACTTTGCAGTGTGGAGCACAGCAGAACATAAAGAAATAGCATCTTGCAGAATCCAGGATGATGCCAATAGAGTCCGCAACTGGCCTGAAAGATGGCCACTCAAACTGAGCTAGACCATCTTTTTCAATCAGATGGAAGAGGTCACCTTGAAACTGGAGAACTTCCAGTACCAAAGACAGACAGGCCAACTTTACTGGCAACAAATAAATTACTGGATTCACATGGAGGCCTCACGTCGAAGCCATGGAAGCTAGAGCTGCGAGAAAAAAGTCTCTGATGAAGAAACTGGTGGGGAATACATTGGCGCAAATGACAGCATCCTGGCGCAAGCAAACACCAGTTCGGTCAGACCAGTAGTGCGGTACCACGATCCATCGACAACATAAAACACTGCCTGCAAAACCAAACAAAAGCCAGGCTTGACAAGATGCAGAACTTGGGTCATTCTCATGATGCAGTGACATTCTTTGAGCCCTATGGAGCACCCCAATTTAGGAAATGGAGGACATTGGAGCCACTGGAACGCAGAACAGCACACTCGATGAAGAGACTTACTAAACACCGTCAGCACTGGAGACTACAGAAGCAGACTAAGAACCGTCAGAAACGCCCAAGTCTGAACCACCAACTGAAGGTCCTGCAAAGGGCTAAAACTGACGTCCTGGAACCAAGCCCAAAGATGTGTGAAGAGCTCCCTTCAGATACCTGGATATCTCGAAAGCGCCTTCTAGACAACATAAACGATGTTCCAGGACTCTTTGCCAAAGGTCGCGGCACTGCACAAAGCCATCTCGCTGGAGATTATGCACAAGCGCTACCCTCACAGCAGCTGTGCTCACATCTACACAGGCGGTCCCGCACAAGACGCCATGCGGAATGAAGGAAGTGGCGTGTACATCTGTTGTGCAGACCGCACTACTACCTTTCTCTCCTTACCAGCTGGCGTCAGCAGCTCCAACTATCGTACAGAGCTGCAGGTGCTCAACACAGCAGCAGAGCACTAGCTAGGGTAAGGCAGCAGCTTGATCCACTGATCTCCTCACCAAGAAGCTTCAAGATAAACTGGATGCCCTGTCCAGAAAATAGTGCTGCAGTGGATTTCAGTGCATTCTGGAGTAGCTGGGAATGGAGAGGCCAAAGCAGGCGCCAGACTACCTCAAGATCGCAACCTCCTGCAAAAGAAACCAAGACACTACAGCAACCAAGTGATTGGCAACAGCAGAATGGCGGCTGCAGTCCGTGGGCAGACGACATCAAAAAGCTGAACAGGGAGAGCCAGGCCACCATCTATCATCTACGCACTGATCACTCTGGACTCCCCTCATGAGACTGGGTCATGCGAAAACAGCCCTATGCGAATGTGGCGTAGAAAAGCAGTCTCCTTAGCACATTCTCCAGACCTGTCCACACAGAGAAGCGGTCCGCAGGCAGTTCTGATCAGAAGACATGTCCCTGTAAACAAAACTCTGAAAACATGCTGCCGAGCTCTTGATAGCTCACTTATTGGCAGCCAGAACAATATAAGATTTAAAGACGGCCAACAAGGAATTGAACGTTGCAGAAGAAGGCAAAAAAATGAGGGTGGAAGTGGTGATCTCGTGGTGGACATGTCCAAACTAAGTATTGTGATAACAATGTTTTGGCTGTTAGGAACCATGAAACTTTATTACGCATATATTTATATTTACACATTTCTAGAGTAAAATAAATGAAAAGAAAGGGGGAGACCTTACTAGACCCGTCTTACGCTAGGTAAAATATCACCTAAAAGACCAGCCAGTTAAAAATAGTTACAATTAAATTGATGGGTCACATTGAAATTAATGAAATGATCACAAATTTATATGCTCAATATGCATACTTTGTTAAGAAAACTGGCAACAAAAATATTTAAACAGAGGAGTATGACATAAGCAATTGTTATGATCATTTTGCGTTCCTTTACGTACTAATAAAAATGGGGGTAGGGCAGCAGATTTAGCCACTGTGGCCCCTAAATGCACCACAGCATCATAAAATCAGGTTGAGAGTAACTTTGGTACTCTATCCTAACCAATAAAACCTAAAAACGACCTATCAGTTATATACACAATTTCTGAGGGCATCGGAAACAACGTACGTTTCCCAATTCGCCAATTTTAAATGGGAAAAAGCTATTCATCACGAACGTACCGTAAAGGATGCCAAATTTCCTTATTTTCTTGCACTTTATGCTCACATTATTGAAACGTATGAGGCAAAGAGACGTCAAAATGAAATGGAGTAACTTTAGTAATTTGTTTCTAATTAATTTTGTGTATTTTTACAACTTGGGGGTAGGGATACAACATCAACCACTGTGGCACTCACAGTGATCACAGCATCACCTAGTCAAGTTTATAATAATTGTGGCATCCTGTTGTAATGAGTTAAGCCTGAAAATGGACTGCCAGTGCTATAGAAAATGTCTGAAGGCATCTGACACATTATTTTTGTCTTTTATTGCGATTCGCAGAAATGACCGTTTACTGGGTGCACAAATACCTTCACTGTAAGCCAGAGATTTAATATGTTTTTCACTCTGTTGTTTGCAGAGGACGCGGAAGGTGTGCCTTAACATAATATTGCCTGATTTGGGCTTCCGGAACTCCGCCATGGCCGGTCCCAAGCCCGGATGTGAAAGGAGGAGGGTTGGGCGTGGGGTCAGCTGCCCCACCCCATAAAAACACACATTGCTACAGAAACGCCAACAAGCCAACGTGAAACCAGTACTCCTCTATGGAGCAGAGACCTGGAGGACCACAGTGTCGACCACCAAGAAAATACAGACGTTCATCAACAACAGTCTGAGAAGGCTCCTCAGGATACGCTGGCCGGACAAAATCAGCAACGAGGAATTGTGGCAGCGGACAAAGCAGAAGCCTGCAGAAGTGGAGCTCCAACAACGCCGCTGGAGATGGATAGGTCACACACTACGCAAGCCAGCAACCAACACCACAAAGCAAGCCCTAAGATGGAACCCCCAGGGAAAAAGGAAGAGAGGTCGGCCACGAAACACCTGGCGACGTGACCTGGAGACAGATGCCAAGAAGATGGGCCACACCTGGGGACAGCTGGAGAGACTCGCCCAGGACAGAGACGGCTGGAGGGACCTTGTCGGCGGCCTATGCCCCAGAGGGGGTGATGGGCGTAAGTAAGGTAAGTGGGCTTCCGGAATGAATTCTGATTTATTTAGAGGAAAATGTTTCTTAACCTCGTTTTAGCATCCGCGAAGAGCTTGAATGGGGGTACCCTTGCGCCATCGGCTTTATCTCTGGTGTGTTCCTAAGGATTGTCGGGAAACACGGTTTAAACATCTAAGGACATACTAAGGTACACTTTGAAACCCATCTTATTGAGTTCTGGTGGGGTGGGGTGGGGCGGGTGCACGGAGAGAGAGAGAGAGAGAAGAGAGAGAGAGAGAGAGAGATTGTATGTGTGTATTCCCACCGCATTTTTGCAGATCTTCTGAGACAATTGATGTTTTTAAATGCACGTGTACAAGTTCTGGGTATGATAGAGCACCATTTATTTGGAGGTTAAGCGCTATATAAATGTTCGTTATTATTATCATCATCATTATTATTATTATTATTATTATTATTATTATTATTATTATATTATAGTGATAATGAGGATGATGCAATGGTATCATATTACATTTGCATATTTTTGCACGTCCATGCTCGTGAGTCGAAATCATTTTATATCATCAGGAATGACGTACTAGAATTTATGCACGTGTATTTTACTTCGGACTATGACGTAAGCATATTACGAAAAGTGTGTGTGTGTGTGTGTGTGTGTGTGTGTGTGTGTGTGTGTGTGTGTGTGTGTGTGTGTGTGTGTGTGTGTGTGTGTGTGTGTGTGTGTGTGTGTGTGTGTGTGTGTTTGTGTTTGTCCGCGCTAACGTGCGTGTGTGCGCGTGTGTGTATGTATATAGTAATGGCGGAGCGTGGTGGGGTGGAAGGGAAAGGGAGGGAGGGGGAAATGTCTTGAGGGAGAGAGAGCAATATCGAAACAAAAAAAACGCCTATCTGCGTAAAACAATGGCCAACATTGCATTTCCTTATACACACTTTGAAACTCCACTGAGGAATCCAAAGCGAACATGAACGTAACAAGATTTACTCATTCCGATAAATGTCTGTCACTCGTTCAACTGTTTAATTTCATTTACGTGTTTGGCGGTTGTTTCAGAAATGTATGAAACAATCGACAAACACATAAAGAAATTAAACAGTAGCTGTAATGAACATAATATAATCACTGTTTTGCATTTTAATTGTGAGTGTGATTTCCTATGTTTGTGCAAAGGAATCCCAGTGTGCCAGCACCAAACAGAGGACTGACACGTTTATACTGTATGTGTGCGTGTGTGTATATGTGTATACATGTATATATCTTTATACTGTTAAAGGGAACACAGGAATAATAAAGAATCTTGACTTTTGCTGTGTTGTGTTGTGTTGTGTTGTGTTGTGTTGTGTTGTGTTGTGTTGTGTTGTGTTGTGTTGTGTTGTGTTGTGTTGTGCATGCTGTGCTGTGCTATACTGTTTTATACTGTGCCCTAACACCTTATGTCATGCAATGCTTCGACATTAAAAAGGTTGAGCGTTAACTCATGCATGGCGCCCTGCATCAGTAGCTGCGCAAGTGTCGTATAGCGTTGCCACCGGCAACTCTATACGACACTTGCGCAGCTAATCATTGAAGTCGCCTTGAATGAGTCACAGGGCTTGTCGAACAAGGAGGTGATTTCAAAGACGGTGCTGTGAAATTTTGACCCCAACTGCGTTCGAACCCGCAAACTCAGTTTCGGACGCCGAGAGTCGAACGCCCTATCACCAGACTCCCCTATATTGAGACTGAAGCTGTAATAAAATCGCTACAAATCATGAAATGTGTTGTGACAACTTACATTGCGGTGGAATAGGTGACAGTCCAGATACCAGCCAGACCCCCACACTCTGAAACACAGCAATACAATTAATTAATCCGTGGAGTCGAAATTGATCAGGTGAAGTGACACTGCCACTGGTTGTCTCCCTCGATTCGCTACCGCTGATCGAGCGGTAGCGAATCGAGGGAGACATCCAGTGTGCTGAAGAGACTGGGCAGCATTATCTACGACCTTGCGAGAGGCAAGTATCATGTGGAGGCTCATGAGGATCTCTGCCTCTTGCTGGCCGTTTTGTGTCACCGTGTTGCTTGGTGTGGCTTCCTTCAGAAGGGGGGGGGGGGGGAATCAAGAGGGGCTTGAAACGCTTGCCCGAACTTCCGTTTTCTCCCCGCCCCCCCCCCCCCCCGCCCCCTCCCTCCCACCTCCCCCCCCCCCTTCCCTGTGGATTAGCTGGGGTAACAGTACGTTATCTATGATGAATGACAGTCACCGTCCCTCTGACCGACATATATCAAGGAAAAAAGATATGTCCTCGAGTCTGTTTCGAGCCGAAACACGAAAATGTCCCGAGTAATAATTAAATTAAAATTTCTGTCCACGATTTAATCTAAAAGTGTATGTATATACATGTAACATGTTCGTAAGATTTTGTCAAAATGTTGCTTAAATGTATTTTGACATGTTATTAACCCCTGCAATTCCATGTGACGCAGATTGTGTTTCTGCCATCTCCGTTAGTTTGACGACAATGACATGGATTCAAGATGGTGTCGACAAGAGGCATAGATCGGCAGTTGCGGGGGCTCATGAGGACCTATGCCTCTTGCAGCTGTATTTTGTTCACTTTCTCTCGGCAGGCAATGAGTTAATAGATGGAAAATACTATTAAAAAATATATATATATATATATCTGAATGACATTACATACGTTATGAAAGTGTACTGACTTACCGACATTAGAAGAAATCCAAAAGTTGTCATGTTTGAAAGTTAAAAATGGATCCAGCAGCAGACAAACTCCAAAAGATGAACAGCATCGAACCAGAGTCCGAGAATGTACGTTATTTATATACCGTGCCTGCCTTTGAATTAAAAGCTTCACATTTACCCCGCTTGTCTTTGTTCTGAACCTCCGAGTCATCCAGTGAAACTCCGCCTCCCACCGTGTCTTACGTTCACTCAAAACACACCATCCCTTTCTATCCAACTTCACCCCCCCCCCCCCTACCCCCACATCTTATACTCCCTCTCCTCTCCTTGGCTCCTTCCTCTCCTCACCCCTACCCCCTCCCCCCCTCCCACACGGACCCCCCGCCCCCTCCCCCGATCCCCAGCACATGCACTTTCCTCATTCAAGACCTCGAACACCTACCTACTCCAATGCACTCTTTACTCGCGGATGGTGATCTAAAACTACGGAAAACGTCTATATCCGTCACCGAATGTCACAAAATTCACATGGCGAAACGACACCATCTGAGCAGTGGTAGCCCATAAATATTGCCCATCCCAATGTCATTCAGCAAGAGGCATAGATTCTGCAGTTGCAGGGGTTCATGAGAATCTATGACTCTTGTAAGTTCTGACAGGCTACGTCCATCAACAAGAGATTCGCGTCTTAGGTCATTCCAGTCTTTCCAGCAATCTTCCGTTCCCACTTCATCAAGTTGTTCCTTCTTGCACGCATATATGTTAATACGTACTATCGGTATATCGAGCACATTAATTACTCATGAATTTGCAAGATAGGCTTTCCTTCCCGACAACCCGTGCAGTGCAAGAAGATACAATCTGGATACACGCAGTTGGTCCTTTTACCCCCCCCCCCCTCCCTCTCTCTCTCTCTCTCTCTCTCTCTCTCTCTCTCTCTCTCTCTCTCTCTCTCTCTCTCTCTCTCTCTCTCTCTCTCTCTCAGCGAAAAATTCTTGTCGGGTTTATGCTGATTAGTTTATTGTTTGAGACATGTTTCTACGTGTTTCTTTGAACAGAACAAGATAGGACAACTACACGTGTCGTACAACAAGCAAAATGGCAAAATAGTCTTTGTCGTGAATAAGACCACTCAAAACATAGGTTCCATTTGTAAGAATACATAAGACGATAACAATACCATATAACAAATTTAAACAAACATGAACAAATGTGGCATAGGTGTATCTGTCCACACCAATTTACATTGTGTATGTCTCCTGTGCCCGCACCCGGGTCTGCACTGGGGGACTTGTAACTACTTTTTTATTTCCCAAGGTCACCCTGGTCAGCCCCACAGGGTGGGTTTATCTGTTTTCTGGGGTACATGTTTCTGTCTACCGTTGGTCCATTCACCAGCATTTTCCTTTTTTAAACTCTCCCTACTGTGTGCGCTGCATGTAGCTCTTGATATTGGATGTGTGTTGCTAAATGGTCTGCTGCACCAACGAGATGTTAAGTTATGTGTTTGTAAATTAGCGTGAAGGTGCAGCGTCCCTAGCATGTCTTAACTTTATTTAGCATATTACACCGGCTTTCGACATACATTCAATTTTTTTTTTCACATGAGAAGCACAAGCAAGTCCTCAGAAAATCATGTTGCTTTCGGAACTTTAAGCAATGTACAACTAAAAAAACCATCGTGTGTCCCCACTGGGTCTGCTGTCATTTGACATAGGCCAGTACAGTATATCCATTTTTGAGAAAAGCGAGATTTTCATATGGGCATGTTACACGTATGGTCTTACTGGCGTTTGTCAGATGACGGTAGATGTGATGCTCCCATGATCCCCAATGTGCACCTCAGTCCCTTACCTATTTGAGATCCGGACCCAATACCGCTAGCTGGTTCCAGTGCGCAAAAGGCCATCGGGCCGACGTCGGTGGCTTTTTGCGCATTGGTGTGCCTTACCGCTAGTTCACGCAAACACTATGGACTACCACAACATGCAGCGTTTTATTGTACGTTAATTAATAAAGATGCATTGAACCATAAACATAGGCCTACTGTATATTTAGAAGTCAAATTTCAAATGCGCAGAATATTGCTTTATTTCAGCAGTGAAAAGGAGAAAATACTTATCATGCACAGACAAGATAGTCGGACTGAAAAGCAAACGCTCCACCTGAACAAAAGCAATGTTACACAGGAAAATTAATTTAGTTCAAAGGTGTTGCACCTTTACACATAGCCCCACTTTCACCCCCCCCCCCCCCACCCTACCACACCCCCCCCCCCCCAACCCCTGCTGAGAAGGGACAAGCTGCTAACGGAAAAACGGGGTACATGCAGCCTGTCTCTTCTCAGCAGGGGGAGAAACTGGGTTGCGCATAGAGTGTATTCAGTAATAGTCAATACGTGCTGAATCCCAAAACCATGAGTGAATATGCCCCCTCTGACCTCCAAATAACTCACCTACTGTAGAAACACGGATATGGAACTGACCCACAAGAGACATAGACCCTCATGAGCCCCAGCGACTGCAGTGGCTCATGAGGGTCTATGCCTCCTGCAGTTGTCTGGTGATTGCCATTTGTCCGCAGTAAATGGTAAACAAAACAAAAAAGAGGGACTTTAATTAAAGGTTCGACATCCGAAGTACTTTCAAACCGACAGCTTGAAATGAAACGCCGCGCTGGGACTGAGCGCGCGGTTTACACGCGCCGGCTCGGCCTTTATCGATCTGTTTGACAAATTTCTGTTCACTATTCTTACGCTGCGATGTCTGTGCCACAGTCACGGACAATCTGTCCGTTCTCCATCCACACGGCGTGGCACCCTCCGCAGTAGTTGTCACTGAAACGAGGTGATACATTTGTGGGGGTTAATTGTTATAACTGGATTGATATGTGTTTGGTCCAAAGCTAGAAATCGACCCAGCCTCCCAAAGAGTGACTTACGTCACTCTTTCCGAGGTTGAGACGGCCCTAACTAGATGCACTGCGCGATGGATGGATGGATACGGGTTGGTGGCTGAGTGAGTGGGTGGACAGGTGGGCGGATAGGTGAGGGACGGAGATTAAATGGACCGAGCGGATGGAACAACTCTTATAACTGAACTGTATGAGTTTAAAATTCTACACTCTAATACAGAATACATTAAGAATTCAAAATCCATTCGAGTTGAAATATATTACTACATAATTTTATGTGAACTGAGCATTCTGAATAGGTCTACATATCAATACCAAAACACTGACTAAAGGCCCGTGCCACATTTAAGCATGAAATATTTTGATAAAGATATATTTGCATCTTGTCTTAAGACCTTTCTTTTAGTCTGGCCGGCCAGACTTTTACCCATCCCGCCGTGAGATGGCCTTAGTCGCCTGCTCGGCGTTAAACCCAAATAACTAACCAACCAAAACACTAATTGTACTGTGTATTTTAAACGATTTTAAATGGAGGAAAGTGATGAAGATAGGCATGCTTTTTATTGTTGTTTTTTTTTTCAGATTGAGGATGATGAATAAAATATCATTATTATTGCTCAAGTTATTTGAGATTTTTAAAAAATCAGGCAAATATGAAAATCGGTGTTGCGAAACGTGACTCAATCACACAGGTGTTGCGATATTTACCTGCAAACAGCGTTGGGATGGTTGTCACATCTGGCGAACTGGCAAGGGGCCACAAAGCAGTTCACTATGCCAGCATTGCAAACTGGAAAAAAGCAATAACTATATATTATAAGTCAATTCAGTGTAAACTAAGACTTGATGTGAGACTATTTTCTGCAGACATTAACAAAGGCCTCCGCTTTATCTAATGCACTAGGAAATGTGTTGCCTTCTACTGCGATTGGATACACTTGTAATTTGTATCCATTTTGTAATTCTGATATTTTTCTCCAAACCTTATACGAATCTTTGATTCAGACACTTCATTTTTACAGAACTGAGCCCAGTGAATCTTTTTGGCTCTCGCCACTATTCTGTTACAGTGTATTTTAGTTTTCTTCATTTCCCTAAAGTTCTCTTCAGATTTGTTTCTTATCCATTTTTTAAAGTGTACCTTCTTAATATTTACTGCTAGTTCACATTCCTTATTCCACCGAACAGTACCTGAATATTTACCCTTTGATTTTCCTTTGCATTTTGGTATGGACTTCTCCGCAGCAGAAAGAACAGCTTTTGTAATATTTCCGTAAAATGTATCTATACTTCCATGTTCTATACTTGCAATGTTATGGGACAGCAAGACTGTCTCATTCAGTTCCAAATTAGCATTGACATACTGAAACTTTGGAATTCTGTCCTCAATATTGCAATATTCATCTTTATCTTTAACGTTTAATTGTATGATTGGAAGATGATCACTTCCCAAACAATCTTCCTCAGTGATCCAAGTGCAATTTATTGCCAGGGTAGGGCTTACTAGCGATATATCAAGAGCAGATGCTTTATAGGCATATACATTTGGGATTCTAGTGATTCTACCATTATTTTAAATGATTAACTTAGAGTCTGAAATATTTTCTACTAGACGATTGCTTGTAACTATCGTACATCCAGACTCCCAGAACGGTGCATGAGCATTGAAGTCTCCTAGAACCATCCATTGACATGAAGTTGTCTGCTGAGAATCAATATCTTTTAGCCAGTCAGTGTTGTCATCTTCTGGCCCTCTAGGTAGGCATACGGATATCACATTTAAAGTATTTTGGTTATTAATTTTTACCATGGCCCTTGTGACATAAATATCATTCAGATCTTTGGTTATAGAGTACGCATTTAGTGACGAATATTCTAGCTCATCTCTAATGTATAACGCAGTTTGGACTTTATTCGATATAGCTTCATAATTGTATAGAGGAGGATAATAATATCCTTGAAGTTTTGGTTTTTTTTACCTTCTACATTCAGAGATTGTAACGCTAATATGCTATACTCTGACTGTGAGATGTGATTCTCGAATGATAGGAAATTTGTGGAAATAGATCACAATTCCACTGAAACACTTTCATATTGCTTGTGCTCTTCTTCCACATCTTTGTAGCGAAAGAAGGTCAACTGAAGGAGAAGGAAAGAAAAAAAAAACAACAACAACCAAAATACAAATAACTAATACAAAACAAATGAGCTCTTTCAAAACACCAAGAATCGGTATATCTCAAACAGTTCAGTACTAAATCAAAAACTAGAACTAAACTATCTGGATATCATTTCAAAGTTGCTTTCGAACCGGACTTGATAATGTTGTTAATTTTACCACATTTGAACTGATAATCAGTTAGCTTATTTATATTTCATTCAGTCAGAAACTTAGTGTGAATACCAGTGACCCCTACAATCATAGTATCCACTGGAAAGTTTGGGATAGTGGTAACTTAATGTTCGTTTCGGATTTTCCCAGAATAAGTTAGATAAATGTCTCCCGATGTTACGTGCAAAAGTTGAAGATCCCCTTGCATTTGGATGGATTGAGTCCCGCAGATGGAAGTTAGAGTTAATGTTTTCATGATGAATTACGGAATTGTTCTGGTCCTCAAAAAGTTCTGACACCACCTTGGCATTGAAAATCTCACGTTTTATGTTCAGTTGAATATTCCTGCATGGGACGATCTTGCTGACTACTATATGGCCTGCCGGAAATTTCTTTTTCAGATCATGCACTTTAGTTACAAATGATTTCCCAGCAGTGCGTGGATTTGAAGATTTAATGTTATTAACACCAGTATGTATCACAACAGCATCGACATCTTCCTTGATGCTGTCCGTAGCTTTGGAAATGTCTTCAACGGTGAAGGCGCTTATCTTTGATGCGGACAAACCGTACGAGATAAACATAAACCTCAGAAACCAAGCAGAAGTCAAAGCAGATTATCAAGATCCAGTTTCTAATCATTCTCAGTATATCAATGCTCCAGTTCAATATAATGAATTCCTAGATGTTTTACAGTCGTTTGCAAATACATCTAGTGCAGTGGGTATAGATGGAATTTCTTACAAACTACTTTATCATTTACCCGAGTCGTGGAAAAAACTACTACATATATTTTTTCAAACATGTTGGTTTAATGGATCTCTTCCTACTATCTGGAAGCAGTCAGTAGTAGTTCCAGTACTCAAATCGGGTAAACACGTACATTGATTAGTAGTTATAGACCTATTGCACTAACATCACAAGCTTGCAAAGTAATGGAAAAGATTCTTTTAAATCGGCTATTTCATTACTGTGAAAGCCAGGATATAATTCCAGTTCATCAAGCTGGTTTTCGGAAAGGTAGATGTACAACAGACCATTTAGTTAAACTCACAAATAACATTAAAAAACAATTTTCTAGAAGAAAAGTATATTAGCAACCTTTTATGACGTAAAAAGGCTTATGATAGTGTTTGGCATGCTATGTTATTATACAAAATAAAAGAGATTGGCATAACCGGGTTTATGTATGAGTACATTAAAAGCTTTTTGTCTGAAAGATTTGTCTGCACCAAAGTTGGTAACAGTTATTCGACCTTTAAGAAAATAGATATGGGTATTCCGCAGGGATCAATAATTTCACCCTTTTTATTCACTGTGTTAATTTACGACCTCCCAAAATCTCTCTCACAGGACACAACTGTGGTAAAATATGCAGATGATATTGCTATATGGATAAACACTAATCTCAGAAAACGTACCCCAAAAAGAATCGTAGATTACGTTCAAAACATTTATCAGATTGAATTGGACAAATTATCAAACTATATGAAAGAAAATGCTCTCCCTCTCCCTCCCTCCCCCTCCCTCCCTCCCCTCCCTCCCTCTCCCTCTCCCTCTCCCTCTCTCTCTCCCTCTCTCTCTCTCTCTCTCCCTCTCTCTCCCTCTCTCCTCCCTCTCTCTCTCCCTCTCTCTCCTCCCTCTCTCCATCTCTCTCTCCCTCTCCTCCGTCTCTCTCTCCCTCTTCCCCCTCCCTCTCTCTCTCGTCAGATGCGCCAATGCGTGTAATTATCACTGTCTGCGACGCAGGTAGATGTGATCCTTAAAAACTTGATGTAATACGCAGTACGTCAAATGAGAGACGTCATAATTTGTCATCGCACGCAGTCTAGCCAAAGCGTGTGATGATAAGTTATTGCGTATCGCATCAACCTGCTTCCGAGACAGTGCCAGTGAAGATGCTTCGATAAGTCATATGATGTCACACGCAGTAAGACGTCACACACAGTATGACGTGCGGACGCAAATATCTGTAATACGTCACAATATGACGTCACACGCATCTGCGTGTGACGTCAAATTATGACGTATTACTGCTATTTGAGTCCGAAACAATGACAAACACCCGTATTACAGACTTACCGCAGCTATCAGCGACACACGTCTCTCCTCCCGGACATTGCTGAAACAAGACATTTGACGACCCGCATTAAGCTGCAATCTTAATCAAAGCATAATTATAATTAGCAAATTCGCCTGTAACAAGGACGGACATAACACATTTCGACTATAACAGTGCATTGTCACTATTTCTGTGTGGATTTCTTCCCTTCGAACAAATTTCGGATATACTTTTCTTACCCCTGGCTTTTTGTTATGTTTGAAACACAACTACCTAAAATACATGTATTGCTATTTATGTTATAACAAGATGGGATGGACCATAACCCACAAAGTCCCTTCTATATGACAGCTGTCCTAGCTGTCAATGGTCTCTACCTTTTGTCTTTGACCTGATTCTGATGTTGAATTATCTCCTATTGAAAACGTATCGCAGATCTGACAATGCATCAGTGAGTTCTATAAAGGGCGCACAGACATACGCGTCATTGATTTGTCAAACGTCATTTGTCATGACGTAAGCTTTAGTTTTTACGTAATTTTATATTTTATGTAATATGAGTTTCACTTTCGCTTCACAGGCTTGAGAAAATAGTGACAAAACTAGAAATAAATGTTTAGGGCTTAACGTCTTTTCTCCACCACGAGGGTGTTTTCAAAGACGGGGCAACGAAAAAGGATCTGAGTAAATTTTGACCCAAGCTGGATTCGAACCCGGGACCTTTTGGTCTGGAGGCAATCGCTTTTACCACCGAGCCACCCAGCTCCCCGACAAAACTAGAACTTCACGGTACAATTTCAGTCTTGCTATAATATGTGTGAAAGCAGGCTGACTTTACCTAGCTACATGTTATACTAAGTACACGGGTCACCTGCATGCTCTTTTGAAAGCGCGTCGATGTGTGTGTGTGTGTGTGTGTGTGTGTGTGTGTGTGTGTGTGTGTGTGTGTGTGTGTGTGTGTGTGTGTGTGTGTGTGTGTGTGTGTGTGTGTGTGTGTGTGTGTTAATGCGTGCGTGTGCGTTTGCGCGCGCTCCAAACATCTCTAACATCCAACATCTGGAGGGCTCATGAGATCTATTCCTTCTGCAGATGCGCGCATGTTTGTGTGAGTGCGGAGAGAGCCGTGCGCGCGAGAGAGATTGACGTCATATTTAGAGTATAATGTCAGTGACTGCGTGGTGACGGAGTTGCCTCTTTTACGTCACCGCCACTGTCTGACTTCTCTAGAAGTCAAGTTTTTAGTGTTTTAATTCTTTTCTGAAAAGAATTAATTTTTACTAAAGAAGTTGTGAAAGGATACAAAGCTGGCTAACGAACTCATCTAATGTCTTTCTACAAACTAGTTATATCCAAAAGTTCAAGTAAATATGACAAAAATTACGGACTCTAATATGGGTCAACCGACTTCCTATAAATGGTTGTTTATGCCTTCAATGAGACATTCAATTACAATGTGCTCGGAAGCTCTCTTCAGTAGCCACCCACTTAAGAAAGTATTTCGCCAGGTTTCAAGCTTGTGGCCACGGACTACAGTGCCGTTTCCGTACTGTCCAGTCTCTTAACCTTAGTCAGTCCCAGTCATCCCCTAATTTTTCAATTGCCTAAAACACACTACCGCCCACCAGCTGCACATTTGCCATGCACAAAGTAATTTTTAAAAAAAAACAGCACATCACCCGTCTCATAATTGGCTATGAAACCGGTTCCTTACCAACCCCACACCCAAGCACAGCTGAAATCAGCGTGCCCCTCAAATCACTACGTCAACGGCAACTCAACACAGGCCCACAATTGTCCACTGGATAAGCTCAGGATGGTATGAATCAAAGCACCAAACATGTCTCCTCTCAGCTAACCAGAAATTTCCAGCAAATTCCAACATTCAGCCCTACTACAAATTTTCAAACAAGGCAAAAATTATTTTTAAAAACACCGGCTCTCTTACTGCCTGAACTGCCCAATTTAAATATGTAACATGACCTTGTGTGTACAGAAATATCGGAGATTCTCTTGTTAACATACATATACATACGCACACACATACATACGCACATGCGGCACTTCGCACCAAATGTACGTTCAGCAGCGAGGTTAGCATGACGTAATTTTATCTTGTTACTTCACTTGTTAGAGCTTTAGTCTGCCCGCCTTTGAGAACATGGACATGCTATTAAATTTGCCCCACCGCGACCCGTCCTAAAACGTCCATTCTATAAATAAAATGGACTTAATAAAAGGGCGTTGACGTACTATTTAACAGTTCTTATTAAGACGTTCCTAAATATATCTGTTCTATCTCTAACTTCGACATTTTTCTGTCTCAACAAATTTGTTAAAATAGGGAATTCGCATAGTAGATGTTGAACAAAAATGCGTTTTGATCACTTACGTGATTTTCTTTAGGAAAGAGTTTAGTCATCATTTGTAGATCTATACTAATCCTTTGGGTGTCGGTAGCGATTTTGGTCGCGGTGAGTTTTGCAGGAGTCACCTCGACCAAAATCGCTACCGACACCCAAAGGGCCGGAGGTTTTTTTTTTGTGTGTTTTTTTTTTTTCGTGAACAATTAAGATGAGATCAGTTATATTTCACTTTAGATTTCGTGCACAAACCAGAGATAAATTTACTTACCGTACTACTGCAAGTGTTGGCGACGCCGACTGGGACTTCACACGTCTGGCAACCGAGGCAGGACCCACAGCACTTGTCCGCACCTTTGCAGTCGTTGTCTGTTTTGCACTGGTTAGTGCAAGTAAGAAAATCAGGTGGTGCCGCGCAAGGATACAGTGGGCAGCTTCCTGGCTCTATCGAATAAAGTAACGATGATTAACCTCCCCCCTTTCGCAGCCAACAGACAAGCCATGGAACTCATTCGAGACGTGCCGCATTCGGATACGCGGCAAATTTGCCGCGTATCTGGATGCGGCACGTCACGAAGTGTGCTAAAAGTCAATTCAATCACTACCGCCGTATTTCCGAAGACCGCCGATGCAAATGATACGAACACATATAAATGATGCCAACACATCGGGGGAGTCTCCTGAGGTGCTTTGCCAATTGCAGTTGGCTTGCCATCGCACTTCTCCGGCAAGAAAGGGGTTTATGCATGAATGGATATATGGATGGATAGACGTGTCGAGGGAGGAGGGGGGGGGGAGGAATGAATAATAAATAGACAGAGGATCATTATTAGTATCAAAAAATGTGTCGACAAGTTATCATACAAAAGAGTAAAGAAGCCTTTTCTTCTTTTTTTTTTTAAAGAATGTAAAATGTTAAAAACTTTTAAAAGATTTCTTTTAAAAAGAAGATAGTTGTTGCTTACTTGTAGTGACTTTCACACAGCGAGCCTGAGGACATGGCGATCTCTTGCAGTAAACTGGGGTGTCCACACACACTGTGTCCAATGGACATGCCTGTGAAACAAACATGAAAATACTGACGTTCTTGACAAACTGTAGCTGTTGCGACGACGACAACGACGATTATGTTGATGATGTTGATAATAATAATCACAATAATAATATAATTCAACTCAATCTTATTCACGCGCACCACATACAACACACAACACACAAACACACAAGCATATTTTGTGTTCATGTTATGTGCTTTGGACATTACGACGGAAAATCACAAACCGGCACACATAACATGATATAAACAGAATGACATAATATAATTATACATCTGTGCACATGTATACCTTAGTCAAGCAGCTGTCTACGGGAGCCCCTTGCTGACAAGAATTACAGCCACACCCAGGACAACACAGACCCCGCCGTCCGCAATCCCTGTCTGTAAGACATTGATCTTGACATCGCGGGGGCCACGGCTCCCCCTCTGGAAGATCTTCTGGTGGAGGGGCGCACGGAGGGGGGAAGCACTGCTCTGGATCACAAAATCAAATCAAGCAATCAGCCATGCAAGCGAGGAATCAATTAATCAAACAATCAATCAATCCATCCATCTATAAATCCATCCATTAACGCATTCAGCCTCGACATACCACAGCAAGACATGCATCGAGCATGATAGTTCAAGGGTGGTGCCAGAATAGATTGGCGCCCATAGGCGCCAAGCTATTCTGGCGCCACCCTTAACTATCGTGCTCGATCTGTCTCTAGAGTTGTAACAGTCATTCAGAGGGCAACTTTTGGGGATTTCGGTCCTTGGGTAGAATGTGTCCGTCCATCCGTCCATCCGCCCATCCATCAACATCAGATAAGAAGAGCAGACATGTTCTGACATTCAATTCTGTCGTAGTAAACTTAGCTAAAGTATTGGAGTGTATTCATGTGCCAAAGGGTAGATGATAAAGTTGCAAAATACAGCCGCTAAAAGCGTGATGTGGCAACTTACGTGGGGCGAGTGAAAGACCAGACACCAACCAGATTCCCACATTCTGAAAGCATTAATGATTATTTCAATTTCAGAACACATCAAAACACGTCTGCAAGAGGCATAGAGCCATGTGGGTCTATGCCTCTAGCTGGTCACATTTGCATCGATGTACTTTACGAGGAACAGTGAGACAGTGTCATAAAGTCATTTATTGTCAGAGACGTTAGTTAGTTATTTTGGTTTAACGCCGAGTTATTGTCAGAGAAGCGTATGATTCCGACAAAACAAACAAAACAACAACAACAAAACACCAAAAAAATCAGCATAACAGTTTAGAGCCTGGTAATGTGATGACTTGGTAAATACTGACCAAAACAAGAAAAGAACAAAAACAGTAAGTTCAGCGAGAGTTTCACTTTATTACAATGAACATCTTCCTTACTGTCTTCACAGGGCAGAATCTTCTCCAGTAAATGAAATAATGATAATAAACAAAATCGGTTTATGTCAGTCTATTTCCAAATCTTAAACACTTTCGACTTTTTGAAATTAAAGAAAAATCCCACCTACCGACATCAGAAGAAGTCCAAAACTCGTCATGTTTGAAGGTTAACGATGATTTCAGCTGCAGACAAGTTAAAAGATAAAGTCGCTGGAGTTTGGAAACAAATAAACAAGTCCGTGAGAGTACGCTATTTATATATACTGACCCTGCCTGTGAAATATCTTTACCGCCTCTTGTCAACAGTCAAACCCCGCCGTGCAATCAAAACACACCATCCCCTACCCACCACTTATCCTATACTTCCCCCTCCTCCTCCTCCCCCCCCCCCCCCCCACACACACAAATAAACTATCTCAACACAACCCAGATCCCCCTCCCCCCTCATCCCTCATAAAAAACCAGCACCTACTTCAATCCACTGTATCCCCGCAGTTGAGGCTATAAAACCTACAGTAAACAAGACTACATCCGTCAGCAAATGTCGCAAAATTCACCCAGTGACCTCCATCTGATCAGTAGTCCATGAACATTGCCAAACATATTCAGCAAAAGGCATAGATTCTCATGAGCCCTGCATCTGCAGGGGTTCATGAGAATCTATGTCTCTTGCAACTGAAAGGCTGCATCCATCACTGACCGACTGTTGTGAAATCTAAATGTCCCCATAGTATCCAGCTGCGCAGCAGAAAAAGATGCATAATGTGATCAATCCTTTTCAACAACAGGCACAGCTTGTCAACAGCCCCTACAGCTTCGTGGTCTCATGAAAGTGTATGCCTCTTCCAGATAGAAATGGCTGCTTTAACTTCAGTGCGCATTGGTGGAAGCTGTGTTTCCGGCTGCAGCCTTCCTCAATTCAACATCAACAAGCCCTGTCTGCCCTGTGAAGATGGATTCAAAGTGGTGTCAGCAAGAGGCATAGAATCCTCATGAGCCCCCGCAGTCGCGGGGGCTCATGAGGATCTATGCCTCTTGCAGTTGGGTCGTGTTCAAAATTTCTTGGCACTGAACGGGTTAAGGACTTTGTGTCATGAAATTCAAATGCGTGTAACAGTCGCAGTATGAGATCTTTCGTTTATTGAGCAAACCCTGAGAAAGACAAATTAATTTATATAAATAAACATCGAAAATACATATTAACGCCACATAAATATAACTGATGTAAATAAATATGACATTGGCTTTTCTTTATAAATCATGCATTATGCGTGCGATATTATGTATACAGCAGAATGTACACTGTGGATCAAATGTAAAGTCCGTAGTGAACAAGAAAATAGACGCGCACAAAATAATGAATCGATAACATTGACAAAGATATTTACAAAACCAAACGATTCAAAACCAAAGTCGGAGAAATCTAAAGAATGCAATTAGAAATGAACACTATGAATGTTAAAGAGCGCACACTAATCATTCTGCTCCAAGACTCATGCAGTCTACAACAGATTGATCAGGGTGAATGCTATAAACATAACAATCAGACACCAATCAATCCAAACACACACAAATCATTCTAATCCGACATACATGATGAGATCATAATTATAATAATCAGAAATATAACTAATCAAATAAAATACACAGTAAACTTACGCCACAGCAGTCAGCAAGTTAAGGGTTCAACCGGTGGCAAGCCAATGTCTGCTGTGAATACATAGTTGGTGAGTACAGATCAGACCACAGAGTTCATTTCACTATGTTACATGCGGTTCGTTGATGCGGAAAAAATAAAAAGTGTCATGCGTTGCAGTGCAGTGCAGCTCGGTTGAAAGGAACAGGTTTGACACATTTTAACATAAATCTACCCAGGCGTGAATCTACCGGCAAACAAATATTCGCAATTTGAAAAGAAAAAGAAGTGACAAAGATAATATTTCAAATATTTCAAACCCTTCAGCAAGTCACTCGAATAGGAGATTGAAGACTGAGTTAGTCAGGCTGAGTTGGTATACCTCGCCCTGTGCTTAGGTTAAACGCACCAGCGGCGCCATTGTTGCACCTTCGAAGTTGAAGATAAGATAAGATAAGATAAGATGGTTTATTGCCATATGTTTCCATGTACAAAACAATAAAAACATTGGAATTTGTCTTGATGTCAGTTACTAAGACTACTGAAAACACACACACACACACACACACACACACACACACACACACACAGAGAGAGAGAGAGAGAGAGAGAGAGAGAGAGAGAGAGAGAGAGAGAGAGAGAGAGAGAGAGAGAGAGAAAGAGAGAGAAACATCTGATTCAGTTAAAAAACTGACTGTACACAATCATTCTCACTCGCCACTCGCGCTCTCTCCAATTAGTCCGGTTGATCAGAGAGAGCGTGAACAGCAAGAGGGAAAAAACTGTTGCGGAATCTGCTGGTCCTGGTACTGATGGACCTGTACCTGCGCCCTGATGGTAAAATTTGGAAAAGCTCATTGCCGGGGTGGGTGGAATCACTGGAGATAAGACGTGCTCTACGTAAGAGACGCTGCTGGTACAGTGAGTACGAGAGATGATCACACTACAAGTACAATGGACTTGATTCAGGGGCGTGGGGTAATCCAGGGGGAAAAAACGGATTTGTCCAATAGCATGTCCGCTGAAAGGTCCTGGTAAATCAAAGTGGCACAGTTGGAGTGCGCCTGAGTTGATCAGTGTTCAGGTCGTACTCCATAGGCAATAGATTTCCCTGTCCCCCATAACCCGCCCATCAGGGCCGTCCATGATCACCTCCGTGCTGTGGACGTTAAACCCGAACTAACCAACCAACCAGGGGCGTGGGGCGTGACACAAGCCTCCGCCATCTCCGAGTCAACACAAAACTGGCGCGCAGTTCTGGTGCAGATGACCGGTCCGAGCGACCGGTCTGGTGCGAAAATAGCAACAATGACGCCGCTGGTGCGTTTAACCTAGGTACAGGGCGAGGTATACCAACTCAACATTAGTCAGTCTTGTCTTCGGTGAGAGAGAGAGAGAGAGAGAGAGAGAGAGAGAGAGAGAGAGAGAGAGAGAGAGAGAGAGAGAGAGAGAGAGAGAGAGAGAGAGAGAGAGAGAGAATTGAATTGAATTGAATTGAATTGAAACTTTATTTTCAAGTAGGCTCGCAGGCCTTTTTACATGTCTGTCCTTAATAACATTTTAAATAAATATAACAGCAGAAACGGTAACATGACAAATAAATTAAATAAAAAGAAGAGATAATAATAATAATAATAATAATAATAATAATAATAATAATAATAATAATAATAATAAACAAAAATATTTCGCGCACACACACACACACACACACACACACACAAGAGAGAGAGAGAGAGAGAGAGAGAGAGAGAGAGAGAGAGAGAGGGAGAGGGAGAGGGAGGGATGGAGGGAGAGAGAGATGATGATGAAACTTTATTTATCAACGGTAAAAAGTTTTGACAGAAACAAATCGTCATTTGACAAACTTGCCGTTGCTAACATCTACAACATAAAATAGATTAAATAATAATAATAATAATAATAATAATAATAATAATAATAATAATAATAATAATAATAATAATAATAATAATAATAATAATAATAATAATAATAAAGAATTGTATTTACACATATTATTTAATGCAACAATAAAAAAAAATTAAAAATTATTTACACAAAATAATAGTAACACTCAACATTCATCTTATACCATACACACACACACACACACACACACACACACATACACACACACATACACACACACACACACACACACACACACACACACACACACAAACACAAACAATATAGATCAATGCATATATTACATGAAAGCATTAACCTTTGTTTAAATGCCCAGTGTTGTTATGTTTGGCTCATCAGGTAATCGAAAAGTTTCGTTTTAAAGATTCCAAGCGAGGCTATAATCTTCAAATGTGCAGGAATAGTGTTCCATACAAACGGTCCAGAAAAGGATAAACTAGTTTTAAAGAGGTCAATTCTAGGCAGAGGTAGGGGTAAAGTATTGTTGCTTGAGGTCCGTTCGCGTTCTTGCTGTGGCATAAATCTGGTGGTTAGATACTGCGGTGTCATGTTATTTAATATCTTGTGCATGAGGATGCATTTGTTGAAATTATGTTGTTGACGCAGGCCGAGAATGTTTAGATGTCTAAATTTGTCTGTGGTAGGAATGGGCCGCGTATCTATCATTTTGACAGCTCTTTTATATATAGAGTTTAACCTGTTCATGTGAACATCACTACAACCGTCCCACACTGTGGAGACATAATCAACGTGAGACTTGATATGGGCATGAAAAAACAGTTTACGAGTATGTGTATCCGTTACTTGTCTAAGCTGGGACAACAGGAAAGTGTTTTTAGCAATGGTTTTACAGACTGTATTTATATGCGTCTCCAAACATAATTGTTCGTCAACGTGTATTCCCAAGAATTTACGCTCTGTGACTTGTTCTATCGGTTTAGCGTTCAGTTGTAAATGTAACGGCTGTGGTCGGCGTTGGTGTTTTTGTCGTGTAGTGATTAAAATACTCTTTGTTTTTCCTGGATGAAGAACCATATGATTCTCTCTACACCAGTCGGAAACCTCGCTGAGACTACTTTGTAATCTAAGGTTAATGTCAGCTGTTTTTTTTACCCGAAACATGGAGGCTCGTATCGTCCGCAAACAGGTTGCAATTGACATCAGTGTTAGTAATATGCAAAGGCAAATCATTAATGAATATTATAAATAGAATAGGTCTTAAGATCGACCCCTGGGGGACACCGCAGTTAACTTGTCCTTGTTTAGAGTATTTTCCATGACCTTTTGTTTTCTGTCTTTTAGGTTGATCTAAAGAATGCTATGGCAGTTTCACGTATATGGTATGCTGCTAGCTTCTTTAAGAGAATGTCATGGCCGACAAGATCAAATGCTTTTTGTAGGTCTAAGAAAACAGCCCCAGACATCAGGTTTTTATTTATTGATTCCAGCCAGCTGTCTACAATGTGTGTCAGTGCTGACTGACATGAGTGTGTCTAAAGCCGGACTAATGAATATTTATGAAATTGCCCTTTTCTAGAAAATCGAGGAGGTGTTTTGTATGTGTTTTTCAAGGGGCTTTGACAGGGCCGACAAACGTGAGATAGGACGGTAGTTATTTACATCTTCAAGATCTTTTGATTAAGGGATTGGAATTACCTTGGCCTCTTTGAAAATAGTTGGAAACGTGCTGTGTTTTATACAGAGGTTAAAGATGTGAGTGCCTCTACCGTATATGGTAGTGACATTTTCAGAATTTTGTTGTCTATACCATCCATCCAGGTGGACTTTTTGTTTGGCATGCTAGAGATAAATTTGCCGACTTCAGCGACGGTAATATCAGGAATGATGAATGTCTGCAGTATATTTTTGGCCTCACAGTATTTTTCCAGTACACTAGGAACTTGGTACTCTGCGTTACTACTTGCAGCTGACTGAGCAAGTGTTTCAGCTGTCGATAGGAAGTGGTTATGTAATATATCAGCTGACAAATGGGATGGTATTTCAGGGGATGATTTACCCTTTGTTATAACACACCGATGCTTTATCTTTTTTGTCCCTAATCATTTCCTGGAAGAACAATTTTTTTGACGCTCTCACTAAGTATTTAACACGATTTCGTTGTTTCTTATATTCATCAAACTGTTTTTCTTTCTTAAGTTTGTCTCTAAATGACATGGCCTGTTTGACATCTACTGTTAACCAGGGTGGCAGGGTAGAGTGTTTAACTCGTTTTTCTCGTATGGGCGCATGCTTATTTAGGACCCCAAGGAATAGATCCATCCAGTACGACAGGGCACTGTCAGGAGAAGTCTGGTTATACACGTCACTGAAAGGAGTATTGCGCAGATCCCGCAGAAAGTCGCCGTTATTAAATGTTTTGAAAGAACGATATTTAATTGTTTTATGTCTCTTTTTGTTCTCTTTGTCTAGTTTCATGGAGACTGTGCAACATACTGGGTTATGGTCACTGACAGCTAAGGAGGGAACATGTACATTTGATATTTTATCATCATTTGTCACATAAATATGATCAATCAGGGTTGAAGATGTACATGTGGTTCTAGTGGTGTTTTTAATTAACTGTTCTAAACCGAATAGTGCTGTTGTTGACGCCCATGCAGCATTGGACCCTTTAGATTTAGAAAGATCAATATTAAAATCGCCCAAAAGAACAACGTCAGCTTTATTTTGATTTACGCTATCCATCATTGCTACGAAGTCATCATACCAGTCCCAGCTGGCTGCGGGATTTCTATAAATAAAGCCAATGAGGACGGGGGGTGATTTAGATGTTGTCACTTCTACCCACAAGCTTTCCACTTGAGCTGACTGTCACCGTTTGACGTTACCAAGTATTAAATTATGTATATATACAGCTAGTCCAGTGTGTTGAGGGCTTGAGGCATCTCTGCGGAGTACTGAGAAATTTAGGACAGAAATGGAGTTATCCCTTATTGAACTTTTAAGCCTTGACTCGGACACACCAAAAATATGAAAATGTAAGGGCGTGTTTAGGAACACAGATAAATCGGGCACCTTGTTAACTAGATGGTATATGTTAAGATGGCCAATTCTCAGTTCGTCTGTTCGTTTCGGAACAGTATTTAGATTACGATTTTGTATGTCGGTAAAAACGCAAATGTAGCGAGAGATATAATACAAATATGGTCACAAAAAATAATCCAAAACAAATAAAAATAAAAAGCAACTAATATCAATATCTATAGAATACTTTTAAAAAGCTCAATAAAACAATACACGGCGAAGAATCACAATGTTTATCACGCGCTTAGTCTAAGTTCAGCAGAATGTTTACTGTTTTCTTGCTTGGTTATGTCAACAAAAAATAACAAAGTCAGCAACTATAAAAGAAAACAAATAAAAAATGACTTGTCAAGGAACTATGCACGTTCACCTGCGACAAAGTTCACAATACACAAAGCTATTTTAACGACTTAAAAATAAGAAGAAAGAAAAACAGACAAATTTAAAGTCTAAGAAAATGGTACAACTATAATAATTTTAAAAATCGCTAAGTGAAAAAAAGTATATTTAAATCGGGAAATGATAATAGCAGATTGGGAATTACTGTCAATAATTGGTCCACAACACGCGCACAGTGGAACTTTATCAAAGAATGTCGAAATGGCTATCACCTAGGGACGCGTGTCCTAATTTCCGGCGCGTGGCCTGAACTTTTGAAAAAGCGAAAACAAGGCGGAACAGTCACTCTCACTAAGCTGCAGCACTCCAGGGGGTGGGGGCGGCGGGGGGGGGGGGGGGGTAGGGGAAAGTTGGGGGTTTGGGTAGGGGTACACAGGTCGACCGCCTGCCATGTAGGAAGGGGCGCCCATGAGTGTTGATGTGCGATCATAGCCGGGCTGCTGTGGCTTGCGTTCTGGAGCAGCCCAGCCTTTGATCCACCGCCATACGCAAACGGCGCTGGTGTACGGTCAGCATGGTTCGGATCGCGCTGACTAGAGTCTTTTGCAAAAGCCTGCTCTTGGTGGAATCGGGGCGCCATTCTGAAGACTTTCGTCACAGCCTGCTCCTGGCGGAATCGGGGCGCCAATCTTGAACTGACTGTGTTGAGGCCCTTGGTCTCTAGGGCCGGGATGCCCGTTTTTACCGCCATGCCCGGGTACATTTAGCTGTCCGTGGCGGTGTGGGTTTTGGTGTCTAGCCTCAGTGGGGCGGGTTACGTTGTTGGAGGTACGGCCAGAATACGCCCGCTTGATGTTTACTGCGAGAGCACTGGTGCCCCACTTGTTCGGATGGATGGCGTCTCTAAACCACCCGCTCTTTACCTCGCCGGTTCTTGTGTAGAACACTTGGTCGTTGTTAATAAAGTTGACCTTTAGTGAGTGGCACACCTCCCTGAGACAAAGGTTGGTGTCTGTGACGCATGGATCCGGCTGTTGACGTTCGTTGATCGTGGGCAGGATGGATGAGATGAAGATTTCGGCCTTGGGAAAGACTCGTCTGGCAGCAGAAATCTCACCCTTCCAGCCCTTCTTGCCGATGATGAACCCACGCTTACAGTCATTGATGCCGACATGCATGACGACTGTGGTGACTGCATTCGTGGGGTCGGCATCGTGAAGGTGCTGGAGGATGCCGGCTCTGTCGAGGCCTGACACTGACACGACCTGCGCCTTGTCTGTGCCCGTGACAGACATCAGGTCTCCATAAAGGTCGCGTAGTATCGAATCGCCGAGTAGTAGCGTCTGGATGCCCGGCTTTGGGTATTGGAATCCTGAAAGGTCGGTGGCTTTGTCGGTATCTGAAGATTGTCTTTGCGCTCGGGGGTTAGCGGAGATGCACGCGGGGGCTCAGACGTTGTCGTTGAGGTTGGCGACTTTTCCAGCGCTTGCTTGGGCCGAGTGTTGGACGGGGGTGACGGGTTCTTCTTGCCACTTTTCTTGTCGCTTCTCTGGCCATCCTTCTCCCCCTCCAGCTGGGTGATCCGCTCACGCAGGTGTCTAATCTCCGTGTGCAGCGAATCCACCTCGATGTTGTACGAGTGGCGGATCTCCCCAACGGCGGATCGGAGAGCCGATATCTCCGCCATCAGGCGCTCAACAGCCAGGGGTCAGGGTTGAGTACTACCGGGCAGACTGTCTGGCACGCAGACTCGGTGGACACTGCAGCAACAGGAGCAGATGAATGAGTGCCAGTCCCGCCGCTGTCTGTTGTACTGGCAGCGGGAACACTGCTGTCATGGTCGCTGGTGGCGATGCTGGTACCAGTGCTGCCGGTGTTAAACGTATTGGCAGCACCACCACTGTTGACGCTGTTGCTGATGGGGACGTTGGTGCTAATGCTGCCGACGTCACAGGCATTGGCAGCACAAGCACTGTTGGCGCTGTCGCAGATGGTGGTGCCAGTGCTGCCGATGTCAGACACATTGGCAGCACCAGCACTGTTGACGCTGTCGCTGATGGTGGTACTAGTGCTGCCGATGTCAGACGTATTGGCAGCACCAGCACTGTTGACGCTGTCGCTGATGGTGGTGCCAGTGCTGCCGATGTCAGACGTATTGGCAGCACCAGCACTGTTGACGCTGTCGCTGATGGTGGTGCCAGGGCTGCCGATGTCAGACGTATCGGCAGCAGTAGCACTGTTGACGCTGTCGCTGATGGTGGTGCCAGTGCTGCCGATGTCAGACGTATTGGCAGCACCAGCACCGTTGACGCTGTCGCTGATGGTGGTGCCAGTGCTGCCGATGTCAGACGTATTGGCAGCAGTAGCAGTGTTGACGCTGTCGCTGATGGTGGTGCCAGTGCTGCCGATGTCAGACGTTTGGCAGCACCAGTGCTGTTGACGCTGTCGCTGATGGTGGTGCCAGTGCTGCCGATGTCAGACGTATTGACAGCACCAGCACTGTTGACTATGTTGCTGATGGTGGTGCCAGTGCTGTCGATGTCAGACGTCTTGGCAGCACCAGCACTGTTGACGCTGTCGCTGATGGTGGTGCCAGTGCTGCCGATGTCAGACGTATCGGCAGCAGTAGCACTGTTGACGCTGTCGCTGATGGTGGTGCCAGTGGTGCCGATGTCAGACGTATTGGCAGCTCCAGCACTGTTGACGCTGTCGCTGATGGTGGTGCCAGTGCTGCCGATGTCAGACGTATTGGCAGCACCAGCACTGTTGTCGCTGTCGCTAATGCTGGTACCAGTGCTGACGATGTCAGACGTATTGGCAGCACCAGCACTGTTGACGCTGTCGCTGATGGTGGTGCCAGTGATGCCGATGTAAGACGTATTGGCAGCAGTAGCACTGTTGACGCTGTCGCTGATGGTGGTGCCAGTGCTGCCGATGTCAGACGTATTGGCAGCAGTAGCACTGTTGACGCTGTCGCTGATGGCGGTGCCAGTGCTGCCGATGTCAGACGTATTGGCAGCACCAGCACTGTTGACGCTGTCGCTGATGGTGGTGCCAGTGCTGCCGATGTCAGATGTATTGGCAGCACCAGCACTGTTGACGCTGATGGTGGTGCCAGTGCTGCCGATGTCAGACGTATCGGCAGCACCAGCACTGTTGACGCTGTCGCTGATGGCGGTGCCAGTGCTGCCGATGTCAGACGTATCGGGGGCACCAGCACTTTTGACGCTGTCGCTGATGGTGGTGCCAGTGCTGCCGATGTCAGACGTATCGGCAGCACAAGCACTGTTGACGCTGTCGCTGATGGTGGTGCCAGTGCTGCCGATGTCAGACGTACTGGCAACACCAGCACTGTTGACGCTGTCGCTGATGGTGATGCCAGTGCTGCCAATGTCAGACATATTGGCAGCACCAGCACTGTTGATGCGGTCGCTGATGGTGGCGCCAGTGCTGCCGATGACAGACATATTGGCTGCACTAGCACTGTATAGGCTGTCGCTGATGGTGCTGCCAGTGCTGCCGATGTCAGACGTATTGGCAGCACTAACACTGTCGACGTTGTCACTGGTTGTGATGGTGGTGGGATTTTCGGTGATGCCAACGTCAGAAGTATCAGTACTGATGACGCTGTCGCTGGTCTTGATGGTGGTGCTACTGTCGCCGACGAGAGTTGTGAGGACAGCGCGAGCACAGCTGCCGCTGGTGGCGTTGTCCTTACTGGTGGGGCTGACGGTGTGGTCCATCTCGGTGTTGGTCAAGGAGTCATGGTCCACTGGCAGTGCAGAGTCGACTCTAGACGGCAGAGCCAACTGACTGTGTCAAGACTGGGCGCCCAAGGCGTTTACGATGTCTCTCAGTGCCGCAAACTCCCTGTCCACCCACTGGCGGCAGGACCGGCCCTGCACCAGGAAACTTGCTGTTGTGTAATACACATGGATGACAAGTAGTTGCCGCGTATCGTCTTTCAGCCGTATAGTTGAATGCACAAGGTCTTTGGGCAGACTACTCAAATCTGGATCATTCAGGTGTTCATAAATGGTATGGTGTTCTCCAAAATCCTCCCAGGTTGTTGTAACACCTTGAGGCCGAAATTCGTCAACGTAGCGTAGATTTAACACCTTTCGCCACACAAGTAGCTTCGTATGGTCCGTATGGTAAGTGATCTGAATGGGGTCCAGAGTACGTCTTATCTCTTCTACGTTTGTCTGTGTGAAGCCTAGCTTGGACCGTGTGGTCGGGCCCATCTTGCCATCACTCTAGCTGACACCACACAAAGACTAATCGCCTACAGACAACGCACAGATTAGCACACACCTGGCCTGACAATACACGGTCGGTCACGGGTGGCAAAACCTGGTGTAAGGAGGGGGTCTGAAGACGCAAATTGTATTATCTGAAAGCGCGCCGGTGAGGCGCTGTTGAATGTTGGTATAAATGAAGAGATATTCAGTGGTCGACAATAATTTGCACTGGGTTGTCTTCGGTGGCCAATTTTGACAAACCCAGGGCTCCACGAGAATTGAAACTCTTATTTCTCCTATCTCTGCTTTTATGTTTGACAGATATAGAGGCGGTCGGATGATGAGGTCAGACCCCTGACCCCTGGGCCAGGCATCTGCGCTGGTGTGTTTACACAGTGTTGGGACTATGATGGCAGGCGTAGCCAGGTCTGACGCCCCCTGTCTACAAAACATCTCGAGGCCATATGAGTCACCGCACACGTGTACAAAATTTGAAAATGGAAGACAAGAGAGTTCAGTGGAAATCATGTATATGGGAAATCACTCATAAGTCATTACTCACGAAAAACTCCATCCTCTCGCGTGAAAAATCGCCAGAATGTAGGAGACACAATCACAAACCGTGTGCCAAATATCATAATTGGCAAATTCACTTAAAACACATGAATCCACTGCGAGCTGGAGCACGATATGAATGCGTGCTGACGCTCCCAGAGAGGGGAGGAGAGAGAATCAATGAATGAATCAATGAAACTTTATTTTACAACGGTTTAGGCATTGACATCGTCATCGACACAGCCATTTTACAACTTGAACCTGCCGTTGCTAACAACTACAAGACTAACTACAAATATACATACATATCCGTAAACATAATACTTGCAAACAGATGACAACACTCACGTAGACAGACATACTCATAGACTCACAGACACCCCCCACCCCATCCGCCCCCCTTCACACATAGACAGAGCTAAGTAGTCCAAAAGATAAATGAAAAGGATAACAGACTTAATTGGGATTAAATTGGACCCAGCATAAAAGAGACATATAATAAAAGTGGTTAAGAGAGAGAGAGAGAGAGAGAGAGAGAGAGAGAGAGAGAGAGAGAGAGA
>BTPG01000006.1:121896621-121901621 GCA_036245525.1 Semisulcospira habei
CGTAAAGTGGCAACAACAGTCTTTGTCGTAAATAAGACCACTCACAACATAAGTTCCATTTCTAAGACTATCCCCGGTAGCAAAACGTCTTCGAGCCCGCGACGGCCGCAGTGGGCCCGCGCACAGCTGTGCGCGTGCCCACTGCGGCCGTCTTGGTCCCGAGGACGGTTTGCTTACTGGGACATAAGAGCACGAGAGCAAAACCATACAACAAATTTAACCCTTATTCGGGATACATCAGTGTGTGAAATAAGTGTGACTAAAATAGTTCAAAGGTAGCGCCTCTCGACGCCAAGCTATTCTGGCACCACCCTTGAACTAATCCTATATCTATCTGAGTCTATATCCTTATCTGTAAGTACTATAATGTAGCTTGCATGTGGCAGTGTACAAATTTGAAGCTTTTCGCCTCAGTATGATATGGGTTAATCAAACATGAACAAATAGGGCATAGGTGTATCTGTCCACAACGAATTTACATTATTTCTGTCTCATGTGACCCCACTAGGTCTTTCGTCATAGTGACAAAACCAGTTTGTACGTTTTACTCAAATGGACGAACTTACTTTCGCTAAGTGACTGTAGAGGTGATATTATGCACAGACACGATTGTCAGACAAAAAAAAGCGCTCCATCTGAACAAAAAACAATGTTGTTACCTGTAACGGTTGTTACATGTGACATTAATATGGTACATGGGTGTTTCATCTATGCGCACAACCCCACTTTCCCCTTCTGCTGAGAAGAGGCAAGCTGCTTACACTTTAATCCTTACACTCCCTTCTCTGAGATAAACGCAGTTTTCAGCAGTAGGAGAAGCTGGGCGTTGCGCAACGAGGTGTATTCAGTAATAATCAATACGTATTGCATAGCATGACCGTGAGTGAATCTGTTCCCAAAACCAATAAAAGCTGACCTCCAGATAACTCACCTACTGTAGAAACGTGGATATAGAACTGACCCACAAGAGACATAGACCCTCATGAGCCCCCGCGAATGCGGGGGCTCATGAGGGTTTATGCCTCTTGCAGTTGTCTAGTTATGGCCATTTGTCCGCAGTAAATAGTAAACAAAACGACAACAAAAAATAAATAAACAGGGACTTCAAAGGCCGCGCCGGGACTGCGCTGCGCGCCGGCTCGGCCTTTTATCTGTAGCTTATGCCGCTGCGACAGTCTGTGACAATCTGTCCGTATTCCCTCCACACGGCGTGGCACCCTCCGCAGTAGTTGTCACTGAAACGAGATGATACATTAGCGGTGGTTGATTATTATAACTGGACTGATATACGTGTTGGGTCTAAAGCTAGGAATCGAACCAGCCTCTCAAAGAGTGGCATACGTCACTCTTTCCGAGGTTCAGACGGCCCTAACTGGATGGACGGCGCGATGAATGGATGGATACGGGTTGAGTGGTAGCTGGGTGTGTGGGTGGACAGGTGGGTGGATGGATGACGGACGGAGGTTAAATGGATCGAGTGGATGGATCATCTCTTGTAACTGAATTGAATGGATATTTTAAATTTTACTCTCTATTATTGAATACATTAAGGAATTCAAACGCCACTCGAGCTGAAATATATTATCACATATTATCATTACTTTTTTTCTTTTTTTTTTTGGCGTTGCTTAACCTGTTCAATGCCAACTGACCAGATTGTGTTTCTGTGTTTCTGCCCTGTTCGTTAATTCAGCACAAAAACCCTAGTTGTCCCAGGAACATGAATTCAAAGTGGTGTCAGCAAGAAGCATAGATCCTCATGAGCCCCCGCTCCTGCGGGGGCTCACGAGGATCTATACCTCTTGCAGTTCGGAGGTGTTCACAGTTTCATGGCACTGATCCTGTTAATGCCCTGTTAATGCTGTTATTTGCGATATAATATGCATTGTTGCGAAACGTGACTCTGAATCACACAGATGTTGCGATAGTTACCTGCAAACAGCGTTGGGATGGTTGTCACATCTGGCAAACTGGCAGGGGGCCACAAAGCAGTTCGCTATGCCAGCATTGCAAACTGAATAACCAACAAAAATGATATATTATAAATCAATTCAGTGTGGTGTGGGAGGAGATTTAACCTGTCCCTCATGATTGATTGCCAGACGCGCTAATGCGTGTAATTGGTTAAGTCTACAACGCAGGCAGATCTAACTCATCACAATTTGACGTCAAACTCAATGCGTCCAAAGAGATACGTCATAGTTTGACATCACATGCAGTGTGGCCATTGAGTGTGATGTCAAATTATGACGTATCGAGATAGTGCCAGTAAAGAACAGGCGTTACGTCATAATTTGACGTCACGCGCACTATGGCGTCACCCGCAGTATGACGTGCGGACGCATGTAGCTGTAATACGTGTTATAATATGACGTCACACGCATCTGCATGTGACGTCAAATTATGACGTATTACTGTATGATGAAGCTCTATGCTCGTGCATAGTGCTCACACATTAGGTTAAATACAGTACGGTTTCTGTTAACGGTTTGTTTTGTGCCGATAGTCCGTGAGGCCGAGATCCACGTGAAATCTTTAAGACATGTTTAACACGGGGAGTTTTAGTGAGCGTTAGTGAGTTGTAGGCAAAAGTTTAGTCTGTCAGAGCAGAAATGCGTTAGTACGGGCTTTCTTGTCAGAGGAATCGGACGTGTTTGAGATACCTAGCCCGTATTCCAAGACTCTGAAACCAAGAATTCAGGTATGTTTCTATATATGTAGTATTGATAGTTGCTTAGTTAAAGACAGTATGCGTTGCTAAGAGTAATTTGTTTGTATAGTGTTGGCCGGTTTGGTTCAGTTATGTTGGTTTAGAATTCAGTGAAGTAATCGGTGTTTTTGGTATACAGTTATTTACCGAGATAGATAATTAAACGAATGTGAGGTGTGTATGTCTAAGTCGCTAGGAAGGTAGTACGTGGTTGGTTAAGCATAGTCTTTTCCAGTGTATAGAGTAGGGTATAGCAAGAGTGTTAGGCTATAGTCTGTTTCAAGATAGTGACAGAGATATGTGGGTGTTACGGAAGTAGTCGGGTTATGATGCACGTGTGTGTGTGAATGAACGTGTGAGTAGTTGTATCGGCCAGGTTACGTGATGTTTTTCATGTCATCCAATATGTTGTGTGTTTAGCAAGCGTTACGTTTTGGATCCTTGTTGTTGTGTTTAGAGTGCTTGTAAAGAGTGGAACGACGGACGCCGAGACGTCAGTCACAGGTGGGACCTAACGTGAGGTCATGGCCTCCAGCTCTTCACTCAGAGTGAGTCTGATCGGGACCAAGATACCCGGATCACAGCGAGAACTGCGCTACAATACGAGTACAAGGACGTCCGTGTTAAAGACACAGGACGACAGGAAAGAGCATACAACGGACTTGCACGCCTAGACGTGAGAAGGACCAACGTAACCAGGCAATAACATCAAACAGGTTGGAGACTCTGAGAACTGATACCTAGCCTGGCAAGGATATTGTGTGTGTGTGTTTATGTGATGTTTGGATGCAGTGGGGAAGGTGGAGTGTATATAGTCTGATAACCTTTTAAGCGTTCTTTCTATTGTGTATAAAAGTTACTTAAGAAAGGGAGCCCGTGTGTTGAGTTTTACCGCATGAATGCGCCCGTCTGAGTCAGTGGCGGTGTACGCGTCTGTTGTGCGAGAGTCTGTGCGTACGACTGTGGGCAAGTCTGCGTGCGTTACATACTGCTACTTGCGTCCGCAACAATAACAAACACCCGTATTAAAGACTTACCGCAGCTACCAGCGACACATGTCTCTCCTCCCGGACATTGCTGAAACAAGACATGTGACATTAAGCTGCAATCTTAATCAAAGCATAATACTTTAAAATTGGCCTGTAACAAGGTCGAACATAACACATTTCGACTATAACAGTGCATTGTCACTATTTATGTGTAGATTTCTTCCCTTCGAACAAATTTCGGATACACTTTTTTACCCCTGGCATATCGTTAATTTTTTTTAACAAAACTACCTAAAATACATGTATTGCTTCTTTCTTTCTTTTTTTTTTTTTTTTTTCTTTCTTTTTTTTTTTTTTTTTTTTTGGTTATAAAATAGGTCTTTAACGTACTCTTTAACAGTTCTTATTAAGACGTTGCTAAATAAAATATATTTGGTGTTTCTGTTCTATCTCTAACGTTGACATTATTTCGTTATCTTTGAAAAAAAAAATATCTAAAATACACATAATAATATTTAATGTTGTAATAAAAGAATTCCATAAGGCTATGATATATTGAACAGTTGTTATTAAGGTCTTGCGATGTAAGATATCTTTGATCGTTCTTGAATTATTTTGTCTCAGCAAATTTGTTAATACAGGGCATTCAATTACTCTCTGTCTGTCTGTCTGTCTCTCTCTCTAATCATTTATCCTTGAGAAATAAAGTTTCATTTCATTTCACCTCTCTCTCTCTCTCTCTCTCTCTCTCCCCCTCTCTCTCTCTCCCCCCCCCCCCCCCCCCCCCCCCCCCCCTCTCTCTCCCTCTCTCCCCCCCTCTCTCTCCCCCCTCTCTCCCTCTCCCTCCCCCCTCCCTCTCTCTCCCTCCCCCTCCTCTCCCCCTCCCCCTCTCCCCCTCCCTCCCCCTCCCTCTCCCCCCTCCCTCTCCCCCCCTCTCCCCCTCTCCCCCTCTCTCTCCCTCTCTCTCTCCCTCTCTCTCTCTCTCTCTCTCTCTCTCTCTCTCTCTCTCTCTCTCTCTCTCTCTCTCTCTCTCTCTCTCTCTCTGGTTTATTTTAAAGAGTTTAGTCATCATTTGTAGATCTACACTAACCCTTTGGGTGTCGGTAGCGATTTCGATCGATGTGATTCCGTGCAGGAATCAGCTCGACCAAAATCGCTACCGACACCTAAAGGGCTGGGGTTGTTTTTCGTGAACAATTATGATGAGATAAGTTATATGTCATTTTATATTTGCGCATAAACTGTGTATGCGGAACAAATAGCAATGAATGGGGCGGTCCGTGGCGCAGTGGTTAAGGCGC
>BTPG01000006.1:121906621-121974121 GCA_036245525.1 Semisulcospira habei
CGAAAGTCGCAAAGTTCAAACGGCCCAACAACCTCTATCTGAGCAGTAGCCCATGAACAGTACCTGTCACATTCAGCAAGAGGCATAGATTCTCATAAGAATCTCATGAGAATCTGTGCCTTTTGCAAATGGAAGGTTAGGCCTCCATCCATCACCGTATGTTGTCGTGAAATCTAAATGTCCCCATAATCTCCAACTGCGCAGCAGAAATAAAAGAACGTAATGTCACCAGTCCCTTTCAACAGCAGGCAATAGCCTTCATAGCCTCATGAGACTTTATGCCTCTGCCAAATGGAAATGGCGGCTTAAAGGACTTTGTGTCGTCATGCAATTCAAATGCTCTTTCACGCGGAAAATATAAATAGTGTCGTGCGGTGCAGTTCAGTGTAGCTCGGTTGAAAGGACCAAGTTCGACATATTTTAACATAAATCTAGACAGGCGTGAATCCACCAGCGAAGATATATTCGCAATTTGAAGAAGAAGAAAAAGACGACAAAGATAATAATTAGCCTACAGCATATGTAACCCTTCGGCAAGTCAGCCTGGTTGGAGATTGAGTTGGTCAGTCTTGTCTTCGAATGCGGGCGCGGGGGAGGGGGGGAGGGGGGGGGGGTAGGAGGGAAGGGGGCGGAGAGGGGTGTGTGTGTGGAGGGGGGGGGGTAGTAAAGAGGATGGGGGTGCTAAAAGAGGGGTGTCGTCCCGGAATCTGTTCTGAATGAGACTTTTGAGATGTTGGACGAAGCGTTTTTAACTGTTTGACCCCAAGACCGAAATCCCCAAATTTTGCCGTTGTCCTCTGAATACTGTATTGCAGTGCAGGACACAGATCGACCATGATAGTTCAAGGGTGATGCCAGAATAGCTTGGCGCCCTTGAACTATCATGGTCGATCCATATCTTGCTGTGGCGTGTCTCGGGTAGAATGAGTTAATGTCCTCTTGAATTTACTGAACGAACTGACTTATGTCACGTAAACGGTACGGCCTCCCATTGTTGTCACATAATGGGCGTTGTCTCCTTTCTTTTCCTAACTTCTAGCCCTAAGATCAATAACAGAATAATGTATGCTAATAGTGACCTAAACCTTTAAAAAAATAAAACAAACATGCATACGCCTTTTGATCAGATATATTGACCTTGCCGACAGCTGTTTTCACTTTTTGTTATTGAGCTTGAGTTTGGGTTGTTGTTTTCTCGTTTATTGCTTTTCCTCTGATTTGCGCAGCGGGGAAAACCATAGACACCTATCAGTGTTTACAGGATGTTTGATTATTTAGCATACATTGAGCATCATAAATAATCCTGAATTGTTTATTATTGCGATTCTCTGTTGCGATCCATATCTGTTTGTAATTATTGCTCTTTAAAACAGTAACAGCGTTCATTGTCTGTCAGGTGCAAGAAGGTCTCTCTCTCTCTCTCTCTCTCTCTCTCTCTCTCTCTCTCTCTCTCTCTCTCTCTCTCTCTCTCTCTCTCTCTCTCTCTCTCTCTCTCTCTCTCTCTCTCTCTCACTCTCGTACCTTAGATGGTCAACATATAGATCAAGTAACTAAGCATCGCTTGTTGGGCGTAACAGTAGACAACCAGTTAAACTGGGACAAAAAAATCAATTCTCTTAAATTGCTGGCATTAAATAAACAATTCAAATTTAATCGATGTGTATTAATGTACAAGATTCTACACAAGAGAGCCCCTCCTCCATTTGCGAACTCTGTTTTCAGATAATCATAGACATAACACGAGAAACATGTCGCTCCACCTACCAAGAACAAGACTAGATATATATAAAACTAGCCTGGCCTTTTCATGTGCAAAAGCATCGAATAATTTACCCGAGCATCTTAAGTCTATTTCTAAATTTAATATTTTTAAGGATCGACTTTGTCGCTTTTTACTTCTAATACCTACTGCCTCAAAAGGGTTAACAGTATTGACATTGTCACTAATGCCACTCAGTTTAACCCATTCAGCCCTGACGCACTACAGCAGGAGATGGGTCGACCATGATAATGTAAGGGTAGTGCCAGATTAGCTTGGCGCCTGTCGGCGCCAAGCTAATCTGGCACTACCCTTAAATTATCATGGTCGATCCATCTCCTGCAACAGGTGCATGGTCGTTAGATGACGCCTCCAAAATTTGGGAAATACATGCGTCGGGCTGAATGAGTTAATACTTCCCATACCACCACCTCGACAAAACAGTTTTACTGACAGCCTTAACTCATTCTACCCCAGATACACCACAGCAAGATCAGGATCGACAATGATAGTTCAAGGGTGATGCCAGAATAGCTTGGCGCCTATGGGCGCCAAGCTATTCTGGCATCCCCTTGAACTATCATGGTCATTCTGTGTCCTGCACTGCAATGCAGTCTTCAGAGGACAACGGCAACATTTGGGGATTTCGGTGATGGGGTAGAATGAGTTTTAAAAGGGGTTAACAGTATTGACATTGTTTTTCACCAACGCGACTCAGTTTAACACTTCCCACACCACCACCACATTCCCCACACCCCTCCACCCCTCCACCCTCCCCGTCCCCCCCCCCCCCCCCCCGGCTCCCCCAACCCAAACCCCTAACCCACTGTCTCACTGCCGATTGGTGTGAATCTTTCCGCCCCAGTAATCCAATAAAAAGCCTGGCAAACATAAATGTGTGTTGGTCTCTGATTTTAGAACTTACGGCTCTATAGCTGTAAGGTCTAAAGTCGGAGACCAACAACACTAACTACGTCACTGTCACATCCGGAAAATCCTGGTAAACAAATGTCCGTTCGCTCGCAGGCAAACGCAATGGCCGTACAGCCACGACCTTAGTGCAGTCGTTGATCTCCTTATCCTGAGCGAACAAATTCTGAATCTGTTACTACAAAAAAAAAAAAGTAATGCTAGGCAAGGCTTGGTAGCCTAAGGGTAGTGCTAGATTAGCTTGGAGCCGACAGCGTTTAGTTCTCTCACTGGTATAAAACAGTCACTTTAAGGTTGTGTTCGACTCTGTGCACATAAAGCCGTCTACTGTGCAAGCAAGTCGCGGGAGATAGGACGACCATGTTAGTTCAAGGGTAGTGTTTGATTGGCTTGGCGCCTTTTAGGCGCCAAGCTAATCAGGCACTGCCCTTGAAGACAGCTAACGTTTATCCAGCCGCAGGCAGCACCAGAGAAATTCATACATGCATTTTTTTTTTTTTGTATTTTTTTTTTTTTTTTTTGAAGAGGGATAGAACTTAAAGGCAAAAGCAAGGCAGTAAGAAAGATAGGACAGAAGAAAGTGTAGTGCCCTTAGTAACTTACATCAACCGGTAACCGCAGATCCCAATTCCCTGCACTGCCTCAATCAACTATTCATATTGCTAAGCCACGAGAAAAAGGACCGGAGATGATTGCACTGACGTGAAACGTGTGAGGCGTGCGTGCACGTGTGTGTGTGTGTGTGTGTGTGTGTGTGTGTGTGTGTGTGTGTGTGTGTGTGTGTGTGTGTGTGTGTGTGTGACTTTATGTGTGTGTGGTGTGTGTGCGTGTGTGTGTGTGTGTGTGTGTCTGTGTGTGTGCGTGTGCGTGCGTGCGTGCGCTAGTGTGTGTGTGTATGTGTGCGTGCGCGCGTGCGTGCGTGTGTGTGCGTGCGTGCGCGCGTGCGTGCGTGCGTAAGCGCGCGCGCGTGCGTGCGTGTGTGTGTGTGCGTGCGTGTGTGATGTGTACGTGTGTCTGTGTGTGTGTGTGGTGTGTGTGCCTGTGTGCGTGCGTACATGCGTGCGTGCGCGCGATTATACTTCTAGTATATTCATGCCCCCCAACAAAGAATCGTTGTCGTTATAGCTCTCATGACCTATTAACCTCTTCGCCGCCAATGATTGAGAATTGCGCGTCTGAAACGACTGCCCACTGACCGACACTGTGTGACTGAAGAAGACGGGACAAAACCCGGCAATCACAAAGCACAAAGAAGAGAAGTACACCTTCATTAAAGCCCCAGCGACTGAGGGACTCATTAGGGTTCATGTGTCAATCAGCTGGGTAGAGTTCGCCTTGCTCTGGGATAGGATGATGAGTTATAATTAATGAAGTTACGTTCACGCCAAACAACTCTCAACAACAAACGAGAGCGAAATCATGGTGCATAGCCAGTGAGTACTAGAAGCATAGATAACACTCCGAACATATCCAAGAGGCATAGATCCTCATGAGCCCTCTGGACTCATGAGGATCTATGCCTCTTGGAGATGTTTGGAGTGTTGTCTATGCTTACAGCACAAGCTAGTTATCCGCCGTGACTTAATTCGCTCTCATTCGTTGTTTGCAATCGAAACGTTTGGGTTGATGCAATGATTTAGCGTCTGAGGATGGATTTCTTAATAACTGTGAACTTACTTTGTATTTTCCCCAAATCACTTGATCTGTTCGAGTCACCGAGACTGCCTTTTTGCCGACACTTCCACATTCAAGCCGAACTCCGATCTCTCCAACAGCTCCAGCGGTTTTAATTTTAGTTTTATAATTTTTATGCTTTTTGTCTTGTAAAAGCCGTCCAAGTTCACGATCGCTACTATCTGCCGAGACCAAACTGAATGACGGGTGTAGCAGACGAACCCAGTTGCGTATCACACGACCGCTTCGTCTTGCATTCAATCAATTATTGTCAAAGTCAGGTTGAAATTCATGACTATTACAAAATGCTTTCAATGAGAAACCATTGTTCAGTGCTTCATTCGTCCAAGTGATTCACTAGTCCTAGGGCAAGAGGTCTAGTCCAGTTGACAACGTTTCCTGCACAGTGGCGGAGACACCTGTCGACGGTGGGGAACACGCTGGTTGTCTCCCTCTATTCGCTGCAGCTGAGAGGTAGCGAATGGAAGGAGACAACTAATGTGGGTTCCATCTTTGTATTCGGGACATTTTACCTAAAACATGGAGCGCCAGTGCTTTCCAGACTCTCAAAAAGGAAAGTTGAGGGGAGGGAGAGCGGGGGTGGCGGGGGGGAAAGAGGGATAATGGGGGTGATGGTTGGAGGTTGGGGTGGGGGTGGAGGGGGAGACCCGCTTTTTCATCTACATCTTTTCACGGCACGAACAATCAGACGTGGATTTGGTATTTTGTTTTGTCTTGTTTTGGTGTTGTTGTTTTTTTGTTTTTTTGGGTTTTTTTTTTTTTTTTTTTTTTTGCTAGTTGTGAGTGGGTGGTGGTGATGCTTGTGGCGAGGGAGGGGGGAGGAGGAAGGGGGGTACGGAACGGCCTTCGCCCCCCCCCCCCCCCCCACCCCTCCAAGATCCGTTCTTGCTACATAATGGCTGCCACGTCGAGGACAAGGACAAAGAGCAAACTGTTACGGTTAGTTATTTGGGTTTAACGCCGAGCAGACGACTAAGGCCATCGCACGACGGCAAAGTTTTACGGGACTGTCTTGGGTAACCGACATATAAACACTCACTCACTTTGTGCCTTGTCACATAGCCACACAGGCTGATCACCGTGTCGTCGATCACCTTCCGGCGTTTTCTGACCGAGGCTAACCTCTGTTCTGCAGTCCGCCCTGCCACTTACCCATCGTTGACCGGTTGAAAGACACCTGGATGTGTTGCCATAAATTACCTGCTGCACGCATCAAAGACGTTGCGGCGTGTAAGTTCGATACTATATGGGCGCTTCCTGACGAGCAGGGCAAGTGCGCTGGTCTGTGAGTTTGGAATTTACGGCCTTAGGGCCGTAAGGTCCACAATCGCAGACTAGCACACAGGCATGAAGGTCGAACTAACAGACCGGAACGCACATGACAACCATTTGTGGGGAAGATCACAGGAAGTGTTAAAACATTGCGCACTAACGACGTAATTCCCTATTTTAAGGGTCGACCTCTGATGCCTACATTACAGATCAGGAGGCAGACCGACCATGAAATGAAATGAAATGAAATGAAACTTTATTTATTGAAATGAAACTTTATTTCTCAACGGATAAAGTAATTAGCACGTGTGCCATTTTTCATACTTGCCGTTGCTACTCTACAAACACAGGATAATAATTGTAATACTAATAGTATCAAATTACACAAAGAAAAATTAGGAAACATTAAACATGAAGAGACATTAAACAAAATTCATTCATTCATTCGGTCATACAAAAAACAAACGAAAAATAGAAAGTACACGCAACGCGCGCACACTGACACATCACACGCTCGCGCGCACACACAAACACGCGCTAATGATAACTTGACCTATATACGAAGCAAATCATTTGGATCACAGTGAAAATTCACTTCAGACCAGCAAAAATTATTTGGATTATAATAGAAAGTTGAATTTTGTAATTAGGCGATTATTATTAGTATGCACAAACCATACGGCAGCATGCACTGATTATACGATAAGCACATGTTTGATACGAATACTTGTGGTAGATTATGTATCAGCAGACAAGTACTTGAGGAGGCATTCCTTGAAAGAGGAGAGGGAGCTAGCGTGTGTTATACATGTTGGCAGTGTGTTCCAGAAAGATGCGCCTGAGAAAGATACACTGGTTTTAAAGAGATCTATCCTGGGGCGAGGTGTAATAAAGTTTCGTCTTGAAGTAGAATAACCTGAACTTGCCTTGGTAAAGAGCTTACAAAGATATTCTGGGTGAATCTCATTCCAGATTTTATACATAACCACACCCTTGTTTAAGAGGTGATGCTTGCTAAGAGGTAGCATTTTCAGTTTTTCAAGTCTTTCATCAGTTGTTAGGGTTGAATCAGGCAGGATATGTTTCGCTGCTCTCCGATGCAGGGAGTTAAGCCTCTTCAAGTGTATGTCACCGCTGCCATCCCATATCGTGGACGCATAATCGATGTGGGATTTGACATGTGCATTGTAAAATAACTTGCGAGCATCAACATCGATAAAGTACTTCAACTTTGAAAGCATAAAAACATTTCTAGCAACAGTTTTAGCATGATAGTTCAAGGGTGGTGCCAGAACAGTTTGGCGCCTATCATGGTCGAAATGTAACCGGAACTTGGCGCCTACAGGTGCAGAGCTGTTCTGGCAACACCCTTGAACTTCATGGTTAATCCATATCTTGTTGTAGTGTCAGTGCTGAACAGTGTTGAAGACTTTTTTTTTTAGTGTGTGTGTGTGGGGGGGGGGGGGTACCTTAATCCACATATTTCCACTTGCAAGAGACATAGATTCACGTGGGCCTCTGTAGATGCAGGAGCTTATGCGAATCTATGCCTCATGCTGAACGAGATCAGTTGTACTGTTTGTTACGTAGTAGTCGTGTTCGTAGTATGATGCAATCACACCAAACACACGCACGTAGGGTTCTCGTAGAAAAACCTCACTCAGCTGCAGCTCGTCACAGGTGGCACAAGGTTGTAGACCACAATGGAGTAACAGTTCCAGCAGTGCTTTATTCTCACGATGCACTCCCAATACAATGCAACCACACTTTGATGCACTATCTCTCACAAATGCTTCCACGCTTTGATACACTGTCTCATACAATGCATCCGCAGTTTGATACACTGTGTCTCCCATACAATTCACCCACAGTAAATATTTCCTAACACCCTCTTTTATACTATTACAGATTTCCAGAACAATCCGGCAAATTACACAACTCGACCAATCAGAAAGAAAACGTAACTAAAACTCAGTAATGTTCTTTCTTCTTTTTTTTAAATAAAAAAAACAAACTCTAGATCTATCTACAATCTTCCAATAAAATCTAGCATTCCGTAAATGTTGCGAAATCTAGCCAACATGTGTACTACAAAACTTTGATGTCATGTTTGAGGTCACTCAGTAAACGATCGCGCCCCTTCCAGAACCTTCTAGCATCATCTAGGTCGGACTTTGTAATAATGTAGCGCAATGTAACAACATTCTAGATACATAACAAAAGTCGGTCGCAATTTAGTCTCCATGCAAAAGAAAACGAATCATCATACTAAGATTCTTATCCAAAACAACTCAATTGAACATCGGATCTTTCTTATGATTTACACACATACATGCCATAAAAATAATAACACAACCGCAAACGTAACACTGTACCTCAGATGGAGGGAGTTAGTCCAGGTTCAGCGTGTTTGTGTAGGGGTAACAGTACTGTTCAACACAGGGCCGGATCACTTACAAATGTGGGGGAGGGTCCAAAATTGTTTTGGGAGGAATTAACCACCTAAAGCAGAGTTTTGTGTGCGGGTGTGCAAGCATCAAATGAATGTGCTTGTCAAGGACACTAGCATTTTTTATGGGGGAAGAGGGGGGAGGGCATGGACCCCCCCCCCTTCTACCCCCTGGATCCGGGCCTGCTGTTCGGTCAGTTTGAGTCACGACTGCTAAGAAAAATTATGACAGAATGTGACAAGCACTGTCATAAGCCTATCAAACAATATAGAACGTAGACTGATGGGACTGCTGAAAAGTGTCCTATATAACTGGCGTTGGTACATGTCTGACGGGAAATCGCCTCTGGCTTGTGAGTCATTTGTATGTACCAGGTATGGTGACCGTTCCTTCTGTTTCTGGTTTTAAATCTAGGCAGCAGACAAAGTGAAATTTTACACATTTTAAGATGATGGCCTTTGATCTTCTCTCTTTCTTGGTGAGTGGTGTTTTTTGTATTGTTCTCGTGTGTGTGTGCGTATGTCGCGCGCGCGCGCGCGCGCGCGCGTGTGTGTGTGTGTGTGTGTGTGTGTGTGTGTGTGTGTGTGTGTGTGTGTGTGTGTGTGTGTGTGTGTAGTTAGTGGTTAGTGGGTTGTGTGTTTGTTTTTTCGATTGTTCGTTCTTTCATTCGTTCGTTCGTTCGTTCGTCCCTTTCGTTTCGTTTCGTTTGTTGGCTTGTTTGCTTGTCTGAGCGTTGTTGCGTTTTTGAAATGGTCTTTTTCTCTTTAACATAAAACCCTACTACGATTTTGTATTGTCATTTTGAAGGTTTGGCCTAATTATCGGTTTATAATTTTACTTAGTATTTGCTTAAAATATTCGGAATTGTTTCCCTATGTATTTGATATTCTACAATTATCCTTATTTATATAGTGAACTAAACTTTGGCTGCTTTGCCTCGCGCACCCGCCTGAGGACCTTTTGCGTATTGGCATGTGCATGACTTTCTTTTTATTTTATTTTCAGACAGTGGTCATATTGTCAGTTTCTGCACAGCTTAATGCCAGCTGTCGATTCAGGGTACGAAAGTGTAGTTTTTGTTGACTACATGTTACGTTATGTAGTTCCTGCTGACTACATTTTACGTAATTGTCACTGTTTCGGAAGCAGATAGCTGCGATCTATTGAAATTTTGAGGTCACACGCAGAAACTGCAAGTAACATCAAATTATGACGTGTCGCTGCTGTCTGCGTCCGAAAAAGTGGCAGATGACGGCACTGTGAACGTGGATCAACGTAATTTGACGTGACGTGATGACGCGTGACGTGATGTGATGTGATGTGATGTGAAGCGGCCTGACGTGACGTGATGTGACGTGACTTGACGTGGCGTGGTGTTATGTGATGTGGAGTAGAGTGGTGTGATGTGGGGTGGGGTGTGTGGTGGTGTGGTGTCTAATATGACGTGACGTGAATGGATTTGATGTGACGTGACGTGACGCGACGTGGCTTGATGTGATGTCTAATGTGATGTGACGTGACGTGACGTCTATTGTGACGTGATGTGATGTGACTTGATGCGATGTCTAATCTGATGTGACGTGATTGTAATCTAATGTAGTTTTTAAAAGCGTTGGTGTTGAAACATTACTAGATCCAGTTAAAAACCGTATGACCGTATTTTGCCTTCGTTTGCCCATGCACGGCTGTTAGTCTACCTCGGCCCATGAATATTTTGCTGATTATAAAACAACAAAATAAAAAATACCTCGACGTTTTTGTCTACTGTAGTGAAATAAAATAAGCTCAAAGCGCTTTACAAATAAAGAGTGGGAGTGGAGGAGGTCATAAAGCCAGAGAAACAAAGGATTCTGCAATACACACGCACACACATAGACAAACACACAGGTACATAATCACGAAGAACTGAGCTACATTGGGGTATCGAACAGGTAGGTTTTAAGGGCAGATTTAAAGGCAGTGAATGAGAGAGAATGTCTAATGTCTATGGGTAGAGAGTTCCAGACAACAGGTCCAACGTGCGCAAAACAACGGTCACCCCTGGTTTTGTGTTTGCGGCAGAGTGGGACTCTGAGAAGGCGCGTGTCACTACTTGAACGGAGGGAGCAGAAGGGAGTGTATAGTTGAAGAATATCAGCGAGATAGGCAGGAGTAGAGTAGTTAATAGCTTTGTAGCACAGACAGTCGATTTTGTACGAGAGTCGTTGTTTGACTGGCAGCCAATGAAGTTGTCTCAGGATAGGAGTGACGAGCTGATGCTGTGGATCGCGGACGATAAGACGTGCAGCACAATTCTGAACTCGCTGCAAATTCACGCTGCAATTTCTGAATGAGAGACTGAGGGAGGCCAGCTAAGAGGGCGATTAGGTGAATTGTGACCTCGTATGCCCAAAGGTGTGAAATTCAGACAATTTTCTGTACCACTTTTTCGGAGCTATTTGTAAAACAGCTAACATAACTTTAATTTTTCTTTTACGAAAAAACACCCTATCTTCTCATTAGTACCCGCATGATTTTTAATAAACAGTGTTTGCATAAGCCTGCTGTTTGTCCCGGCCGGCCTGGGGTAGGATTAGGTCAAACTTGTGACCTGTAAGCCCGAGACGTGAAAATCAGCAAGAAAATTGCAAAGTTGATCCTCTGATAAGTACTGCGATGAGTACGTATAACACCGAGTCGTCACTATGAACACGGCGTCGTGGGACTAATGATGCCATGACGTGAAGCTTGAAGTGACGTCATTTCGCTGCTCGTGCTATTATTATTCTTCAGAATAGCTATGCTACGCCAGACCACAGAGCTTACGAATGGCGGGAATCGCCGTGTGTCTGTCTTTATTTCTGTGTGCAAGTGTGTGTGGATCCGAGAGTGTTTTAGAGTAAAAGGAGGTGGATTCCTGTCGCTACACGAGCCCACAGAGCGTACTAATGACGGCGGGAAGCGCCGTGTGTCCGTCTTTATTTGTGTGAGCCGACGTGTGTGTTGATCAGAGGTTGGCTTAGAGAGGAGGGAAATGGATCAGCATTATAAGCCTAAAAATGTGAACAACTCTGAATGTTCTTAAAAGATAAACGCATCTGAGCTCCAAACAATACGGTAGACTTTGGGATGAAATCCTCATCTTGTTTTTAATTGCCAGTGTTTTCCTTTTCTGCAAACGGCAGCGATGCGCCCCAGGTGAGGTGTGTGTGGACGAAACTCTTCGCTGTCTCGTACCTCCCTGTCCAGTTCGAAGCCGCTGTGTGCAGATCAGTACTAGTGAGTATTGTGTAGCAACTCGTTTCATTCGTCCTTTTTATTATGTGTGCTGGTCTGTGATTTTGGACCTTACGACTGTAAAGCCGTAAAGTCCGAAATCACAGACCAGCACACATTTAGTGAGCATGCAAGAAACGGGGAAAAACATCTTTCACATGTTTTAACATCTTTACCGATAACTGAGTGGGACTGTCGAGGGTCAAAACGGTACATTTTTCAGTCTATGTGCCGGTATGTCATTTTGGGCCTTACACCGCTAGATTCATGATCATGATGACGATTTTATGATGATTGTGATGATGATGATGATGATGATATATGATGATGATGATGACGATAACGATGATGATGATGATTAATGATGATAGCGATGTTCAATTTTAGTGTTACTGTTGTGTCATTATTCTAAGACACCCGCCTTCTGTCGTCAAACGTATTAGGACAAAGCGTTACGCCCAAACTAAAATAGCAGTGACGTAGGATCCCCGGTGGACCAAGTATGACGTCTTACGGACACGGTTTGGCCAGAGTATCGCTGCACCATACCTCTTCTTTCCACTTGAACCATAACTGCTCTGGCACCTAATATAAAAGATCATCAGGGACACACTTCCGCTGGAGAGTTGATCAGTTGCGCTCTTGTCAGATGTAAAAAAAAGTCCCCCTCCTGCCACCACTCCCTTCCCCCCCCCCCCCTCCACCCCACCCCTCCCCTACTCACCCACGACGTTTGATTTCATAGGGTGTGCCATACCTCTCCTTAACTCATTCTACCCCAGACACACCACAGCAAGATAAGGATCGACCATGATAGTTCAAGGCTGATGCCAGAATAGCTTGGCGCCTATGGGCGCCAAGCTATTCTGGCATCACCCTTGAACTATCATGGTCGAGCTGTGTCATACACGGCAATGCAGTCTTCAGAGGACAACGGCAAAATTTAAGGATTTCGGTGTTGGGGTAGAATGAGTTAAAATCTTCCTACGACGCTGCATAGTCAATAAGCGAACCTTTGGAAATACTTTTTTGAGGTTAGTTTGCGCGTATAGGGGAAAGAGGGGAAGGGGGAGGGGGGCGGACTTCCCAGTAAGCAAAGGTTCTCTGGCCCACGACGGGCGCAATGGGCCCGCGCACGGCTGTGCGCGGGCCCATTGCGGCCTTCGCGTGGGACCGAAGACGTTTTTACTGCTGGGCTTCAGAGTTTAATATTTCGTTCTTGGCCCATTCGAGAACTAAAGCAAATCAGTAACGGGACTGTAGGTAGTGAAACAGTCTTTGCTGCTGGCAGTAGCGTTCATCACTGACACTCACATGAATCTATACTTTCAGAGCCCGGAGTTTGCCCCCAATATCGCTGTGCAGTGCCTGACTTCCCAACCTGTCGTGACCTGTGTCGCGCGGACGACGACTGTTTGGGCTCTGACAAATGCTGTCCTTACTGTAACGGCTGTAGGAGATGCCTGCCCGCTAACCCCGTGTTCGGTCCCTGTGCCAATTTTGTGAGTCACCTTTTAGGTCTGGATAGAGATGTTAAAGGGGACTCGATGTCACCACAACATAACTAAAGACCTATGGTGTAAATCGAAGTTTTTTTCGGAAATCAGACGTAGGTCAAAACCCGTGCGTCTTTTCACGCTAACAGTGGATTAATTTTAGCCAGACAAACATGAGATATCGCACATCGCATGTTTGTCCGGGCTTTTAATTTACTGTTTGCGTCGACAGAGGCGCAGTTTTGACCTGATTCCGGAAATAGTCTATTTTCTAGCAGAACGGTGTTTGATTGTTTGTTTGTTTGTTTGTTTGTTTGTTTGCTTGCTTGCTTGCTTGCTGGTTGGTTGGTTGGTTGGTTGGTTGGTTGGTTGGTTGGTTGGTTGGTTGGTTGGTTGGTTGGTTGGGTGGGTGGATGGTTGGTTGGTTGGCTGGTTCGTTCGTTCGTTCGTTCGTTCGTTCGCTCGTTCGTTTGCTCGCTCGCTCGCTCTGTCGTTTGTTCCTTCGTTGGTTTCTTCGTTCGTTCCTTCGTTCGTTGATTAGTTTGTTTCTTTGTTGTTGTCGTTTGTTTTGGGGGTTTTTTGTTGTTTTTTTTTTTTTTTTTTTTTTTTTTTTTTTGGGGGGGGAGGTTGTTGGTTTATTTGTTTGTGATCGTTTGCAGATTGGTTGGTTTGTTGATTTATTTGTTGGTTCGTTTGTTGGTTGGTTTTCCTTTCAATCTGAGCAATAGTTGAGCCACAATACAGTATTAAAAGCAACAACAACAACAAAAAACACCATTTGTGATGTCATTAATGTGCCTCGTCTGCAGGGACTCATGAGGATCTGAATGTCCCTTGTATTGCTTGAGCTTGCCCTTAGCACCACGTGAATGGTCTGTGTTTATGTACAGTGTGTGAGTGAATGCGTGTGATTCACGTGAGCGTGCTTGTTGGGTTCAGTTCGCGGCGGCGCTTTGAGCCGATTTTCAGTTGTAGTGAGGGGCCCAAGGAACATGATTGTTCGCTGGAGGGTAGAGACTTGCCACTTTGTCCACTAATAAAGATAATTTAGATGATCACCCTGCGCGTCAGAAACACGTTGTTAGATGTTTATGAGAAGCTCAGTGGTCGATTAAAATTGCCAATAACTGTAAGAGTGGCAGCACTGGGCTTCCATACCTACGCGTTAATAGTGCCAGCCCACGCGCCGATGTTCCTGTTTTGTTTCTGTCATCACCTCTTAACCCGCCGGCGGTGTAATTGTATGTTGCATCCCTCCCATATAAAAATCCGTGGTCTGAGGGCTCGAAGTATGAGTCTTTCTTGCAAGAAACGTTGAATACAATGGTTTTTCAACATAGGGCAAATGGGACACCCATAATGTAAATGTCAATACACACGTATTGGTTTTTAGTTGTGTTTGCTGCTGATCTTACGAACATCGGATGATTATTTTAGTCCAGACCATCATATCTAAAACAGCACCGGATGATAGCACACGCTAGGCTAGACTCGTTTCGATGTACGTGTACATGTGTCGAGCCAGCGGAATAGTCCTCATACTCAGCGTCTGTATTATAAGTACATTTTCTTTGTATTTCTTTTTTTCCCTGCAAAAGTGATATCTCGTGTCATGGTGTTGTTATAACTATGGCACATGTTAACGCTGACTAAAATGCTGATCACAAATACAAAGAAACTTGTCCGCTACTTCAAACAACACAAAGAAACCGTGTCAAAATGCTTTCTGTTTGTACGTCTGATTCAGTTTGAACTTGAATGACAATAACAAGAAATTTCCAACGATGTTATGCTAGTTTTCGCTCACTTTTTCTCAATTAAAATTGGTCGAATTAGACAGGTTTCTGTATGGAGTACACGCACGCCTGAATACGTGAAAAAGTATGGAAACCCACACTGATCATAATCGTATCTAAATAGACTAGTTGGTTTCTATTGCAGTGTTTGGTCGACACTCTATGAAAGATGAAACCAAGAAAATATCGACGTGTCCTAGCTCCTAATTTAAGCAGTCAACCAGCTTCATCTGTGGAAGTTATTGACTGGTCATTGTGTGCCTTGTGCCAAGAGACAACTAGCGCCGCGAAGGCACTTCAGTGTCTGTCCAGCAAGAAAAGACGGTGCTGGCTACAAATAATTTGCTGAGAATCTTGAAGGATTTGAAGAACTTGCTTGCTGTCCTGTCAGTCAGCCTGAACCTTCTTAATTACGGCGATGGGTTTGAAGAAACATTCCAAAAACATTCTGCATCTTGGCACACATCATGCCGAACAAAGGTCAGCGCGAGCACAATTTTGCAGCGGAAAAGAAAGACAACAGAACCTTCTGCAAGTCCAGTGAAAACTAGGAAAGCAGTCAGCACATCCTCAGCACTATCAACACATGGCAATGCAGAAGAGAAGAAACATTCGGGAAGGGTAACGCGATACAGGCTGTGTACTTGTTTTGTGGTGGTCCCCCAGGCTCAGCCGGATTACATGAAGCATGGACATTAACATTGGATTTCAAGGTCCAGTCATGCCCATCTACTCAATGACCTGCATCTGCTTTGAAAACTTGCTGACACCGAGATGGTGCCCTCTGAATCCAAATATCACTTGAAGTGTCTCACAGCCTTCTACAGACGTTCTCCTACGACTTCACAGGAGGAACCTGATGAGGACGATGCCTCAACTTTGCATGCTATCGCTGTTGCAGAACTTGTGGCATACGTGGAGAGCTTCAGAGAGGATCCCGATAATGCACCAGTCTTCACAATACCCAACCTTTGTCGTCTGTATGCTTCTCGCTTGTATGGCCTTGGCCTGAAAGTTGCTCACATGGTACATTCTAAACGTTTAAGAGAAAAGCTTCTGGTAGCTGTACCAGATCTTTCATCTTACCAAGGCAGAGAGGTCGTTCTTGTGTTTAACAGAGACCTGGGTGATGCCGTAAAGAAGCTTGTACCCCGTGACTCTGAAGCCCTTGAGTTAGCCAGAGCAGCTGAAGTGGTGAGAAAGGAAATATTCAGATTTAAAGCTGCATTCAATGGAAGATTTGAGAAACAGTGCCAAGAGAGATCTGTGCCAGCATCCTTAACAGCTTTGGTCTGTTTTATTCTGGGTGGGCCAGCGGCAGTTGAGCAGTCTGAACCTGTTGATTATTCTCAGAGACAAGCTGTTCTCACGATATCACAGCTTATCGCCTTCAACTGCCGGAGATTCTCGAGGAAAAAACCTTCCTTCCAACGTCACAACAAGGAGAGAGAAACACCACTGCCTCTGTATCTAAGTCTCAAAGTCCATGCATAGACAAGAAAGAAAGAGCTGGTCGATACACTGTCTTCTCTAGGGCTAGGAATTTCACACAAATGTGTGATGTCCATCTCATCACAGATTGCAAACTCTGTCATCAAACGATTCGAAGTGGACGGTGTTGTTGTCCCTATAAATATGATGAAGGGCGTCTTCACAGCAGGTGTTGTGGACAACATTGACCATAATCTTAGCTCAACAACAGCGTCCGACTCTTTTTATGGAACTGGTATATGCTTGATTCAACACACAGTAACTGAGGGCCAAGAACAGTCTGTGCCACTCTTTGACGGAGAACAGGACAACCAGGGCATCCCACAGCTCCCAGAAACTGAAGTACACCAATGTCCTACCTGTAGCTATTCCAGCTACAGAGCAGTTTGTACCCCAGTCACCTGGTCCTCATATGCAAAATGTTCACACATGCTTAGAAAATGCTTCGGTCCACGACCAGGAAGCACTATCTTGGGCATTCTACCATGCCTTGCAACGATCATCTGCTGGAGATCCACCTGCCATCATCAGACTTTTGCCGCTGCTTCTAGAGAATGCCCATTTGACAGCACTGATCAAGCATGTCATGAACTTGATTAAAGAAGCCACAGAACATTTGAATCCTTGACAAACATCTGTTCTCGCAATGGACCAGCCTCCGTATGCCCTTGCAAAGGGAATACAGTGGTTTTGGCCAGACACCTACGGTGAACAAAAGTTTGTGATCATCATGGGAGACTGTTCACAGGATGTTTGAAATAAACAGTGGTGACCTCATGATTATTACAGGCATCTGTCGGGTGATCATAGCAGACACTCGAAACGCTTCTAAAATGCTCATGCAAAAAGGAAAACATCTTGTGCGTCTGAACTCAAACAAGAACACACTGACTTATGTTTCAATGTTTGTGACTGACTGGCACACTGCGGTTGTACATGTGTACATGGAAGGGGCGCTGAAAGGACACAGTGGCAGATGGCACTTAAGGCGTAATCAATGCAAAATGTGAGAAAGAGTTATTAGGAAATTAATGTCAATTTTTGATTATCTCAGAGGTTTTAAAGTCCAGTTTACGTTTGTACATGTGTGAAAAAAACTAACCAGACCACACCACAAGGCAGAGACAACAAGCAAGCAATAAACCTGAAAGGGGTCGAGACAAGCAAGAAATAAACCTGAAAGGGGTCATGTTGACCTAATTAATTACTGCTAAAGAAAATATTGTGAAATGCTGTTAATACTGATAAGAAAGGAAACGTATTTCAACGGTCCAATGCGCCACATTCACATTGTGCTTGATCACAGTTTTCTCAGTTACTGCTAAAATGATCAATCTGTAGTCGCGATAAAATGGACAGATGGTCATGACCTAATTAACTGTGACCCATCAGATATCACATCCGGCAAAATTCTGAAATGCTGTTAATACTGATAAGAAAGGAAACGTATTTCAATGGTCCAATGCGCCACATTTACGTTGTGCTTGATCACAGTTTTCTCAGTTACTGCTAAAATGATCAATCTGTAGTCGCGATAAAATGGGCAGATGGTCATGACCTAATTAACTGTGACCCATCAGATATCACATCCGGCAAAATTCGGACTGCATGATATATCATGAAGGTTCCTTTGCATGCATATTGAACTTCCATGCTGCTTTTAGTTCAAACCAGTTGTATGTACAATAGTTATGGTTAAGAACAAGAACAAATGAGTTTATGGGTCAGGTTGACCTAATTAATCGATGACCGTGCCCACCTGAGAGCGCTGTCAATGTGTTTCTGACGCTAATATTGTTCGGAGAGGTACTGTTTACTTATATACCAAGTGGCGTGTCTCTACTATGAAGCGAACATTCGAGCTGTTTTATGAGCCTTGGGCCCCTCACTATTGGGATAAAGCGCTTATTTGATGCGCTGATTTTATTTATTTATTGGACAGGTTTGTTTGGGTTTGTTGTTGTTGTTGTTGTTGTTGTTTTGCGCGTGCTCCGGCAGTAGATCGAATTCTAACCATTGACTGTGTCTGTAAACTGTTTCAGCAATGTCAAACAGGCTATTCGTGCGTCGCAAACCCTTTCCCTCGCTGTGGTAAGACATCCTTGATTTGTCCAAATGAAAGGCCAGCCTCACTATTACGCGTTCCAGAATGCCGCGACCTTCAAAAAAAAAAAATGACAAGACGCATATTTTCCTTGAAATCGCGGCGAGTGTCATTAAAAGTAAATACAATGCGCACAGGGCCCTGGTTTCCACGGGGATGCTCGGTCACAAAAGGTCCTCGGGCCGACGTCAGCGTGGCTGACCCGCGCACGGCCGACGGCCCAAGGGCCTTTTGCTTACCAAGTAGTATTTTTCTTCACACGTCTATTGTAAATTCAGCACTACAACTAACTTGATCTCGAATAGCGCGATCTGACTTCATGCTCCCGGATACCGCGATATATTGAGGCTGACCTGTTTAAGGTGAAATAAGGGAGGATAAGTTATCTCTTAACAATGGTCCTCAAAAGTCTTGTGTGCGGTAGTTTTCACTAAGAATGCTTTCCGTTCGTCTTCTTCTTTCCTTATAGTATAACACAAGAAACTAGAAAGAAGAAGTAACATGTTATGTTACTTTTTCTTCGTAGGCTTTTAAAAATATTTGTTTGTTTGTTTGTTTGTTTGTTTGTTTGTTTGTTTGTTGTTCTATTTATAGAAGTACTTTTTTTAGGATCGGTCGCCGCGGGACGAATTCAATAGCATGTTCAAGATGTCAAAGGCGGGCAGGCCTAAACCTCTCTGAAATAACAAGTAGATAAAAATTACGTCATGTCTAATCTCGCTGCGCTGCAGAACGTACATTTGGCACGAAACGCCGTGTGTGTAAGTGTGTGTGTGTGTGTGTGTGTGTGTGTGTGTGTGTGTGTGTGTGTGTGTGTGTGTGTGTGTGTGTGTGTGTGTGTGTGTTTCGTGTGTGTTCGTCTGTTTGTGTGTGCGTGAGTGTGTGTGTGTGTGTGTGTGTGTGTGTGTGTGTGTGTGTGTGTGCGTGTGCGTGTGTGTGTGGGTGTGCGCGCGCGCGCACGCGCGCGTTTGCGTATGTATGTAAATACGAGAATCTCTGATATTTCTGTACGCATAAGCTTGAAACTTGACGAAATACTTCAAGGGATGGGTAAAACAGCATCCAAGCATATTTAAATTGGATGTCTGATTGAAGACTTAAAAGACAGTTTCAAGAAAATCGGTTGACGCAGAGTCCGTAATTTGGTCATATTCACGACACGAAAAAAACTAGGTCGCTCTTGTCTTCCTCGTTATCCTGCGCATCTTGTGTCTGGAGCAAATTTAGTGACTGACATACTACATAGGACTTAGCTTGGCTAATATATATGTTACAAGTGATTCCGCCCTGTCACCACGAGGACACGAGTTACATACCCCTGCCCCTGCCATCTTAACTCATTGTTCCACATGGTCAAAATAATTTTTAGGATGGAATATCTTCTAAAGTATCCCAGTATTGGAGCTGTAAAATAATCAGTACAAAATATGTATTGGGTTTAATCAGTAATGCAAGTGGGGATATTGTCAGTCAAGAGATTATGTAGTTATTCGACCCTAAACTTCATCTCATTTTCGCCAAAGCAAGTTGTGATTTTTAATAAAATGTAAAGTGTAGAGCTTTGAAATTGTGCACAACCACACATTTGTATGCGCTCTTTCCGATGGTAATATCAGTTTTATGTGTTTACGGTCCTAAATTATGGGTGATCCTATACCTGCATGTGGGCTACCGAGTCTCTAAACGAAATTCTCGCGCACGCAACCATCAGTACACTTTTCTGAAGTCTGTCTTTTTCCCCCCTGAAAACTTCTGCTAGTACTTGTCTGTTTACATCAGTGAGGCGTCTCTCACTCACTCTCACAGGCCGCATACGGGGTTTGCGTACATGCACGAAAGCTTCACACACAGCTGACAGATCTACGACCCAATTTAGCACGAATGCGTCACACACAGCTGGCATATCTACGATCCAAGTTAGCAGAGCAAATGTAAGTACAAGCGAGCTAGTCAGTCTGTAAATACTACGTGGAACACGGAAAAGTGGAAATTTTACTTTCGTGCATGGGTAGTGATGTCTTGTGCAGTGATTCTCTCAGGGTTCAGTTAACCATGTGGTCGACCGCAAGCATTCTTTTGCATTCTTTCATGTCTCACGGTCTTGACGAAGGCTTCGGGAACGAAATAATTCTTCACCTGAATATCAGGAATCTGATTACACTCTCCATAACAACAGTGCTTTCCAATACCGCTGAAATTGACTAAAATAATGGAAACATCGACGCTCTCCGCAAGCATAAACATGTGTTGTTATGCCGGACCATCTGCTTGGCAGTCAGAAGCACATGGTCTACAGCGTTTTGATTGGTCGAGAGGCTAAGTCTGATTGATATTTCACCCCAAAAAATGGGTTGGTCTATTCTCTAGAAAAAGAATGGCACGAGCAGCAAAATGACGTCACGGCTATAAGCTTCATGTCATGGCATCGCTAGTCCCACGACGCCGTTTACACAGTGACGAATTTGATGTTTCGCAGCCTCTTCCAGGGCTGACTGTTTGATGGGAGTATGTACCCACTCCATAAAATGTCCCCTTCTTTGACACATGTACTGATATATTGTGTAACAAGCAAATTAATATTCATGATCTTGTGCTGGATAAACTGTCCTTCCAACAATCCCTTGCAAAGCAGAAAGATTCAATCTTGATGCTTGACTCTGTTAAAACAAAAACTCTAAATATGCTCATACTTTCACATTATCAAGCTCCCTATGCGCCCTAGTAATGAAATACTTCTTAGTGTGTACGTGCGCTCGAAATTTCTTTCCCAGACACACACATAAACGGAGAATAGACAAAAGCGAACACACGAATCGAATCGCCATATTGACCACACTGATGTCCGCTAGTGATAGTGACAACATTAGAAAAGGATTAAATAAACAAACCTGCTGGCATATACGGCGCTTCGCGCCAAAACGAAGTTCAACAGCATGGTTGGAGTAGCTAGACGTGACGTCATTTTTATCTTGTTACTTATTTTCCAGACTATGAGGCCCGCCCGCCTATTATGTCATCTGCATGCTACTAAACGGGTTCCGACCAGTCCCATCTCAAAGTCATTTGTCATTTTTGTCTACCGTATTTTCAATACGGTAGACAAAAATGACAAATGACGTTTTACAAACCAATGCACTACGCCCCTTATAGAGCTTACTGACGCATTGTCACTGGCAGATTTGCGAGGTTTTTTCAATAGGAGAGATTTCAACATCAGAACTGATCAGGTAAAAGACATCGTTTTCATCCCTACGTCACACGACCAATATCTTTAGCGCAAACCGTACCATGTGACCGAGCAAAACAACAACCTTGTAGCGACTAACGGCGGACTTTTTGTAGACCTCTTTCTGTCGCGTCTTGGATGACAGTTTTGTTCTATAAAGGATCACCAAAACATTCTAAAGTACAAAGTTACTTAGTGTTGTTCAAAACAACAGGCACACTACTGGAGACGACACTATCATACAACTTTTAAATTACCTCATAAGTCTATTATGTATTAATGTATATTCCTTTGACGTCAGTCATGTCTGGCGTGATTCATGTCGGAAGATTTCTTCTTGATTTCATTTACGAAAATAGTGGAGGAATGAAAACAAATACGTTATTGGTAGCAGGGGCTTGCTGCACGGACCCGTGTAGGCCTGAGGGAGGTCAAAGGAACCATTGTACCCCTCGGCCGTCGGGGTACAATGGTTCCTTTGACCTCCCTCAGGCCTACAAGGGTCCGTGTAGCAATTCACTGCTAACTATAACTTATAGTAGGTAGAGACTCTTGACAGTCAGGATATCTCTCATATAGAAGGGACTTTGTCGGGTATTGTTCATCCCATCTCGTTTTGGTTGTTGTTGTTTTGTTTTTGTTTTTTATAGTTTTGTTTTTTTATGTATTTGTTTTGTTTTGTTGTGTTAAAGTTATGTTTTGGGTTGGTTTTTTGTGATTGTTTTGTTTGTTTATTTGTTTGCTTGCTTTTTGTTGTTTTTATTTTATAAACAAATCAAAAACAGCACACACAAAAAAGATGGGATGAACCATAACCGACAAAGTCCCTGCTATATGAGAGCTATCCTGACTGTCAAGAGTCTCTACCTAATATAAGTTATTGTTAGCAGTTGCTACTCGGACCCTTGTAGGCCTGAGGGAGGTTGTCCTTGGGTTTTTTTGGGGGGTTTTTTGTTTTTTTTTTTTTTTGTTTTTGTTTTCTTGTTGTTGTTTTTTGTTGTTGTGTTTTGTTTTGTTTTGGGGTTTTTTTTTGTTTGTTTTTTTTTTTGTTTGTTTGTTTTTTTTTTTTTTTTTTTTTTGGGGGGGGGTTGGTGTTTGTTTCCTCTTCTTTTTTTCTCCTTTTTTTTTTTTCTCTTTTTCTTTTTTTTTTTTGGGGGGGGGAGGGTTGTTTTGATCTGTTGTTTTGTTTGTTTGGTTTTATTTGGGTGGTGGTTGTTTTGTTTGGTTTTGTTTTGGTTTGGTCTTTGTCTTTGTTTTTTAATATAGAGCGGCAGGGTAAGGGGATGTGTGTGTGCGTGGGGATGGGGGGAAGGGATTGAGGGGGGGGGGGGGGGCTGAATACCCATATATCAGTGACTATTGCACATCAAGTATCAATCATGCACCATTACCCTAATTGTCTCCCTTTATCTGATCCTTAGTAACAAGAAATGCAACATTTGTTGCACTAGGAGAAAGTAGGTATCAGAGGAAAGGGTCATCAGTGTCGACTTAGTGCGAGAGTGATCACGTAACTGCCTGTGAGTGTAATAATTTTTATAGAATATCTAAACTGTAGTTCAATTGTCAAACAACAGACGTGGGTTTGATATTGGGTTTTTGATTTTTGTTTGTTTGGGTTTTTTGTGTGTTTTTGAGTTTTTTGTGGTTTTTTGTTTGTTTTGTTTGTTGTTTTTGGTTTGTTTGGTTTTTTTGTTTGTTTGTTTGTTTGTTTTTTTGGGGGGGTTGTTGCTTTTTCTTTTTTTTTGTAATCATAGGCCCCTAAAGCGATTTTGTTTTTTATTTGAGAGTGTACCAGCGGATACGTTAACTGTTTTGTGAACCTCTGTCGAAATTCAAGATGTAATACAATGGCCTTGGGTTTGATGGTTTTTTTCAATCGTAATGCGATTTTGTATTTCAGTGTGTAACAGAGGAATCGTTAACTGTTTTGTGAGCCCATGTCGAAATTCAAGATGTGACAACCATCCGTTCGCGGTGTGCAGGTATGCAACTTTCAATGGATTATCATTATACACGCTGCATAGTATAAACGTATTATATATGTATGTACTGTCGTGTTTTTTGTATCGTTGCAAACTGCAACAGGCAAAGCGTTCATCAAGACCATCTTACCTATGGCATTTTGCAACAACAGCAAAAAAACGTACAGACCACCTTGCCCGCGGCATTTTGCAACAACTCAGCGCAACAGATCACCCACCATTCAGGAGCATTTGATGAAAATGTAAAGGCAAATATTGGTATGTCTAATGACATGGATAAATGTATACTTATCCACCTCCCATTTGGTGTATCTCATGTAGTCGCACGAATAATACCTCATCACATAAAAAAAATTAATTTTGCGACTTCTTTTATTTTACAGGGACAGTTATTGCGGGGGATGCTACGCAGACTGGTATGAGAACGGAAGAATCGTGACAAACTGTGTCAGCCGCAGTCCACTTTTAAGCTGGGATTATTTGTAAATTAATGGTTGGTTCCAAAGCTTTTAACACCTTGAGTTTCGGTAGTGGATTTTGTCGCGATGATTCCTGCAGGAATTATCGCGACAAAAACCACCACCAACACCCAAAGGGTTAATATCTGTGGATGAAAAGTGAGGTAGCATCCGAACATTTCAAAGCAAAAATTTTGCTTTGAAATGTTCGGATGCTACCTCACTTTATCATGTAATGAAGGAAAAGCGAAAGCGCAAGGCGGCTTGGAATGGGAGTTGTTGCGTTAGTGTCACACTGGCAATTTAACCCTTCGGCTGTTGGTAGTGCTTTTATTGAGGTAATTCAATCACCTCGGCAAAAAGCGCTACCGACAGCAAAAGGGTTCAGATAAAATCAACATTCCTATTGCAGTATTGTCTACTTTTTAACGCAAAGTATGTTTTTTTCTTTACAATTATGATGTATTTTATACACATTGCAATCACTTTGTCTGGATTTTGTCTTGAACGCTTTTCATTGCATTCCAAAGATGCGAATACATTTTGTGCAGCTGCAGTTTATTCAAACTTGCAATGTTAAAGATGCTGCTACACAGATAAATAAATATAACAGCTGTCTGCTATGGTCACACATTCTTCTTCTGCGGTTCGAATGGTGTTGCGGTTCAGGGACTCTGTTAAAAGAGGGTGATCGCTCTTTCTTAACGAAGGCGTGATGGCTAGTCTTATTAGAGAGGTTATGTTTACGCCAGACGATCCCAACAACGAACGAGAGCGCAATCACGGACAATAATCAGCTTGTACTTTATGCATGGACAACACGCCAAACATTTCCAAGAGGCATAGATCCCCATGAGCCCCCAGGAAACGAAACCTCGCTATCAATAGGATGTTGTCGGCCAGGCCATACTGGCTGCCTTTCTGTCTGTCATTCACAGTCTGTCTTTCTGTCAATAGTTTCCGGCAGTCTTTAAAGACACATCTATTCCTTTAAACGTGCATTCACCGTTATATATATTTTATTTTTGTTTTTGGTGTTGCTGTCAGTGAGAGCTGCCTAGTGTATCTGTTATTAGTTTTATGGTACACGTATATCTTTGGTGTGTGTGAGCATTTCTTGTTGGTTTGTTTATTCTGCTAAGTTTATTTTCCCTGTATATCTTGTTGCGTGAGTGTGTATGTTAGGGCATATATATGTGCTGTAGGATGCAAGGTCTGTGTATGTTAGTATGTCATTTGTACGGCGCCTAGAGCTTTTCTATCAAAAGTATAGGAGCCTTTAAAATATACATTATTATTATTATTATTATTAATTAAGGTGAGTCTGTTTAAATTTCTGTCTTTCCGTCTCTGTCTGTCTGTCGATACAGGTGTGCACAGCTGACTGTCACTAAGTTTACTTGTAGTTGACCATAGTTTGACACATGAAAATTCGGTCTCATATCCGCGTCAGACACCAATCAAACATGCGCCTAGTCATGTAGTGGCGGGATTCTTTCCTCTTCTAAATAATATTTATTGATACCCTCCCTTCCTCTTCCCTCGCCCTATCCCCCCTTCCCCATCCCCCCTCCCCTTTCCCTGAAAAAGAAAAGAGAAAACTCCTCTCTCGTCTTCAGACATTTTCAATAGTGATTGAAAGGCGTAAGTGAAAATGAAAATTAATGACAGCCCTGCCCTGACAAGAAAAACTAGGTCGCTCTTGTCTTCCTTGTTAAGCGGCGCATCTTGTATCTGGAGCAAATTTAGTGACTGACATATTACATAGGACTCAGCTTGGCAAATAAATATGTTACAAGTGATTCCGCCCTGTCACTACGAGTACACGAGATATATACCCCCTGCCCCTGCCATCTTAACTCATTGTGCCCCAAGGTCAAAATCCTCCACCCTCCTCCCCCACCCCAATCCGCATTCCAAATTTTGGCGATGTCATCTCAAGACTGCACTACAACCCAGGAGACAGATCATGATAGTTCAAGAGTGGTGCCATAATAGCTTGGCGCCCAAAGGCGCCAAAATGATATTTTTGCACCACACTTGAGCTATATCATGGTTCATCAATTATCTTGCAATGGTGTGTCGGGGCTAAATGCGTTGAAGCAGTAGTTCCGCTTTCCCATGATCGAAAACGATACTGTGGGCACTGGAGCATCTGATTTTTCTTTGAGTTAACACATTAATGACGTGCCGTATACGGATACGCGGAAATTTGACGCGTATCTGTATGCAGTACGCCTCAAATGTGTTAAAAGGATCCGCACTAAATAAGAGATTGATAAACAAGACGCTCGCATGTTCACAAACACAAATCGTGACTCCCAAACGTCATTTTGAGACCGAACGAAGGCGGCTGGCATCTGTCCTTGAAACGATGACACTGACAAACAAAGAGGACGAAGTACGAACGTTTATGTTAGTGATAATGTATGCATTATCTATCATGTTCAATGTGTAAAAGTCAAATTGTGATAGACGACGCCGCTTAGACCATATCACTATCATAATTATTTACTATCCTTATTCTCATAATAATAACAATAATAGTAATTTCTATGGCGCCTAACCTCAGATAGAGCTCTGGGCGCCTTACAAATTTCAAAAATGAAATTACAAAATGTGTACACAGTATAAAGTACACACAAACACAAACACAAACACACACACACACACACACACACACACACACACACACACACACACACAACACACACACACACACACACACACACACACACACACACACACACACACACGCACATACACACACACATTCCAGGCACCACAGCAAAACTATAACAGATCCTCCACAATCAATGTTAATCGGTGGAGTAATGGAGATGGAAAAGGTGTGTTTTTAGCGCAGATATAAAGACATCTTTTGAAACACTGTGGCGGACATGGAAAGGGAGTTCGTTCCAGCACAGCGGCCCACGATATGACAAACACCGCTGGCCAAAAGACTTGGTACGGACAAAAGGTACACTCAAAATGCGGCTGTCAGCAGAGGATCTGAGGAAAGAGGACAGGTAAGGGCGGCTTGATGTAGAAATGCAGATTTGAAGCAGACAGAAGAAGTTTATAATGAATTCTTACAGCCACAGGGAGCCAGTGGAGGGCAGGAGCGGATCCAGGGGGGGGGGGCCGGGGATAAATGCCCCCCCCCCCCCCAAGACCCCAAATTTGTTAAAATTCTATAACAAAGTCCGTTTTCGGGGTTGTTTGGCCCACCCTGCCCCTCCCAAACAAGAAGTTCCCCCCCCCTTGGAGGTAAGTGATCCGGTCCTGGAGGGATTTAAGTACAGGTGCAATATGGTCAGTTTTGCCCGTTTCGGTGATGAGTCTCGCAGCAGAATTTCTGAACTTTTTGAAGTCTGCCAATCTGATAATATTTGGGAAAACGTGCATACAGTGAATTACAATAGTCCAGCTTGGAAAGAACAATTGCACAGATGAGAGTTTGTTTGGTTTCGATGGTTTTTGTGGCTTTTTGCGGGCATGAAGTACATAACGGTGGCTGTTGAAACATATTTTTAATATGTGTTCTGTAAAATTGTACATTTATGTTCGGCATATCCCTTGTGCCGCCAAGCTAAGATTAACAAGCTGAGTCATTTCCGCATGGACGATTTCGGATTGCGGCATAATGCGTACAAAATATTTCCTGTGACACAGCATGTGTGGCCTACGTTAGTGATGACCCTTACGGAAATGGCTGTGGTTTTGTCTGGGAGCATCAGAGATTGCAAGATGCGACTTTTGGTTTGTACGTGTGTTCAGAGAAGCGCCCGACTGATCCCTGTAACCAGGACTGGATCCCTCCTTGTTATGCTTAACCCATTCAGCCTTGACGCACTACATCAGAAGATGGATCGACATGATAATTCAAGGGTAGTGCCAGATTAGCTTGGCGCCTGTCGGCGCCAAGCTGATCTGGCACTACCCTTGAATTATCATGGTCAATCCATCTCCTGCAACTGGTGCATAGTCGTTAGATGAAGCCTCCAAAATGTGGAAAATATGGCCGTGGGGTTGAATGAGTTAAAAACGTTACCTTTGGCTGTCGGTAGCGGTTTTTGTCGCGACTTGATGATTCCGACAGGAATTATCGCGACGAAACCTTTCTGAAACAACTGCCAAACACAAACATATATTAAACAGTTGAACGAGTGATATTATGACAGATATTGCCAAACACAAACATATCTTAAACAGTTGAACGAGTGATATTATGACAGATATTGCCAAACACAAACATATCTTAAACAGTTGAACGAGTGATATTATGACAGATATTGCCAAACACAAACATATCTTAAACAGTTGAACGAGTGATATTATGACAGATATTGCCAAACACAAACATATCTTAAACAGTTGAACGAGTGATATTATGACAGATATTGCCAAACACAAACATATCTTAAACAGTTGAACGAGTGATATTATGACAGATATTTTTCGGAATGAGTAAATCTTGTTACGTTGATGTTCGTTTTGGATTCCTCAGTGGGATTTCATCGTGTGTATGAGGAAATAATGCAGTTTGGGCCATTGTTTTAAGCCGATATGCGGTTGTTTTTGTTTTTTAATCTGTTCTCCGTTAGCGAAAACATGTACTATCTTGCTGTTGTCTACCAGCCCTAACAAAAGTCAGTTACTATAAGTATGCAATGCATCGACCTCACATGTAGTAACATGTTGTAACTTTAGTCGACGCGTAATCTTCAATCATCCTAATTGAAGGTTCCGTAGTGACGTAAAAGACAAGTACGCAGACTTTAAGGAACAAAATCAAGCCGGCATACCGTTTCACAAAAATCGGTTGATCCGCATTTGAGTCCGTTATTTTTCTTATTCTTACTAGATACTTTGCATAAAGGGAGATATTGAATGAGTTCGTAATCCAGCGTTTCACCTCCTCAATGTTTAGAATAATAATTAATTCATTTTTGCAAGTGTTGGAGCCACGTTATGCTCCCATCAAACAGTCAGCCCTGGAAGAGGCTGTGTGGAATACACCCTTGAGTGCCTTTCGGATGAGTGACGTGAAACATCAAATTCGTCACTGTGTACACGGCGTACACGGCGTCATGGGACTAGATCTGCCATGACGTGAAGGTGATAGTGACGTCATTTTGCTGCTAGTGCTATTCTTTTTCTTCAGAATTCATGTCGCTACACAAGCCCACAGAGGGTACTGATGGCGAGAAGAGCCATGTGTCCGTCTTCTTTTCGGTGTGCACCGGTGTGTGTTGATCAGAGGTTGGGTTTGAAAGGATGGAAATTGATCATAACATAAGTCTGTTACTGTAAGTATGCAACACGTCGGCCGCAGATGTAGTAACATGTTGTAACTTTAGTTGACGCGTAATGTTCGATCGCCCTAGCTTGAAGTTCCGTAGTGGCTTATAAAACAACAACATGTAAGCAGACATTAAAGAACAAAAATCAGGCCGGCATGATGGGAAGATTGCGCAGAAATTCCCGACACTACGTCATTGTCTCAGGCAAGGTGATGTAATCAGACAGTATGCAACACGGCGACAAAAGCGGTCATTATGCTGCTTGAACTTATCTGAAAAAGATGGAAGACAAAGAGAAACGACGTAAAAAATGTGCCTTGACCATAATGATTAAGGATAAGCTTAAAACTATGAACAACTCTGAATGTTCCTTAAAAAATAAACCATGTGAGCTCCAAACAATACGGTAGAGTTTGGGATGAAATCCTCATCTTGTTCATCTTTTCAAGGCTCAAAAAATCAAACGAGGAGTTGGGTTAGTTGGGTTTGTTGTTGTTATTGTTGTTGTTTTGGTTTGTTTTTTGTGGTAGTGGTGTGGGTGGGGGAGGTTACGATACCTCCGCAACCCCCCCCCCCCCCCCCCCACCGCCTACCCCCAATATCCGCCCTTGCTACATAATAGCTGCCACGTCGTGGTTACAGAACAAAGAGCAAAGGTTTACGGGGTTGTGTCGAGGATACAGATGTATAATACTCTCTCATCTTTGTGCCTTGTTTGATAGCCAGACACGCTGGTCACCGAGTGCGTCGATCACCTTCCGACATTTTCTGACCTAGGCTAATCTCTGTTCTCCTGTCCACCGTGCCGTCAGTCGGCACACTTACCCATCATTTACCTGTTGAAAGGACACAAAAGTTGGATACTATATAGGCGCTTCCTGACATGTAGTAGACTACAAGTGCGCTGGTCTGTGAGTTTGGACCATACGGCCTTAAGGCCCAAAATCACACACACACACACACACACACACACACACACACACACATACACACACACACACACACACACACACACACACACACACACACACACACACTTACCCATCATTTACCTGTTGTGTTGTGTGTGTGTGTGTGTGTGTGTGTGTGTGTGTGTGTGTGTGTGTGTGTGTGTGTGTGTGTGTGTGTGTGTGTGTGTGTGTGTGTGTGTGTGTGTGTGATTTTGGGCCTTACGGCCGTATGGTCCAAACTCACAGACCAGCGATATGGGCGCTTTCTGACATGTAGTAGACTACAAGTGCGCTGGTCTGTGAGTTTGGACCTTACGGCCGTAAGGCCCAAAATCACAGACCAGAACACAGACAATAATGTCGAAACTACCAGACCAGAACGCTCATGACAACCGTTGTGGGGAAGATCGCAGGAAGTGTTTACACACTGCACACTAACGACGTAATTCCTAATTTTAAGTTGTCCTCAGAAGTCTACGTTCGAATATGATGGTTCAAGATGGTGTCAAAAGAGCTTAGCGCCTACTGGAGGCGATCTGTTCTGGCACCACCCTTGAACTATTATGATCGATCCATGTCTTGTTGTAGTGTCAGGCTGAACGGGGTTAAAACATGGTAAACTGACCAACGCTGTTTGTGTGTGTGTGTGTGTGTGTGTGTGTGTGTGTGTGTGTGTGTGTGTAATAATAATAATAATAATAATAATAATAATAATAATAATAATAATAATAATAATAATAATAATAATAATAAATTTATTTCAGTTTTTGCAGGCCATCTGGCCCATATGAACACAAAATACAATTTACAACCAGAAAATACAGGAAGGTGGTTGTAAAACACACTCATATAGCATCACATTAGCGCACATAAATAAACAAAAAAACAAGAAAAGTTCAAAGCAAATCCCTCTAATTCCTTAATTTAAGGCAACCTGAAATATACATAGCAACTTTAAAAACCAGTTTATCATGTAGGTTTCCACACAGCAGCTGAACTTTAAGATCGGATGGGAATCTGTAGTAAAACAGTGGAATGTACTTTTTACGTAAAGGGGAATATTTTGGACACTCGAACAGAAAATGACACAAATCTTCAGCCTTATGCCAATCACATGAATTACATTCTGGATTAGTGATGGGTTTTCCAAATCTGGATACTCCGTTTAAAGGTAAACGGTTACATCTAAGTAAACATATTGCCCGCCTGAGTTCACAAGAGTTCAGCTGCCCTATGTAACTGGCTCTAAGTATTTCTGGGTGGTAATGGCAGTATTCTGTGTTTGAGGAAAGGGATGCATGCCAGTCCTGTCGGAAACAATCCATCAGCCGATCTTTGAATATCTGAATGAACAGAGGAGTGTTTCCAACTGACTGCATTTCCCATACCCAAACCCGTGCATACACAATAGAGTCTTTATTTGCGTAGCCCAGTTCGATCTACCTGAAGCATCATGCATACATAACATCGTGTAACACTGTCTTGGGTATCTGTTTTCTGACATGGTAAGAAGTCTGCACCAGTACTTCACCATTCGAACATAGGCATCAATATACATAGGGAATCTTCCACACTCATCCAGCGCAATATTGTTTTTTACATCTCTTCCAACACCAAGGACCATTTTACAAACCTTTATATGAACCTGCTCAATTACATCATGTCTCTGGAAACCCCAAACCTCTGACCCGTATAGCACAATGGGTTTAATCTTGACATCAAAAATGTGAAAAACAGTGTCAGCTGGCAAGTTTTGTAATTTAAAGTATAGTCTTTTGATACCTGCAACTGCTCTCCTGGCTTTTCCAGCTAAGTTTTCTACACATCTAGCCCAGTTAAGAGTAGAGGAAAATATCACACCAAGGTAAGTATAACTGGACTCGACTTGAATCTGCTTGTCAGCATAAAACCATTTTTCACAATTTTTCACAAAACCTCCATTTTTGAAGACCACCACTTTTGTCTTGTCCATGTTCACAGTGAGACCCCATTTTTTACAGTATTTTTCTAAACAATTAATTTTCTTTTGGAGATCTGCTACAGAGTCAGAGACAATGGCTATATCATCAGCATACATAAGAAGGAAAATACCCAGTGGGTCTGCAAAAATATCAATGCCACGTGCACCGCACGATGATATTTCTGTCTCAAATTCTGAAAGAAAGATAGAAAACAGCAGTGGGCTCAACACACAACCTTGTCGCACCCCTGACATGCAATCAAAGTAGTCGGTAACTTTGGTTCCAACCCTTACAGCAGCTTTTACATGTTTGTACATACTCTCAAGTGTCTGAAGCAACTTTCCATGAACTCCTTTACGTAACAAGAGATACAACAGTTTTGTCCTGTGCACACTGTCGTAAGCTTTAGAAAAATCTACGTACATGGTGTAAAAACGGCCACCCTGCTTGCTAAGATACTTTTGCACTAGTGCCTGTAAGCAAAAAATGTTATCTATAGTACTGTACCCTTTACGGAAGCCAGCTTGAGCCTCAGGAATACAATCATTCTCTTCACAAAAACGCACCAACCTGTTGTTAATGACAAAACTGTACAACTTACTGATAACGTTCAGAAGAGAAATTCCTCTGTAGTTGTCAACATTTCTAGGGTTACCCTTTTTGTGTAGTGGAAATATCACAGCCATGGTCCAGCTTTCAGGGTATTCCGCACTTTGAAACACACGATTGAACAAAGGATGCAGAAATTTCACAAGGATCTCACCTGCATGATGAAAAAGGTCAGTGGGCAAGCCATCAGGGCCTGATGCTTTCCCTTTCTTCATGCTATTAATAGCACTGCGAATTTCATCCTGTGTGATTTCCTCGTCAAATTTTGCATTATGACAACCATCACAATCATCAGATATATGGTCATTCAAAACACCCTCGGCCTGTCTGCTGAAACCTGAATCATCAACATTCTGATCCACATTTAGCAAATTACGAAAATAATCATACCACACGCGTGGTGAAATGACATCAGAACACAACTTTTTAACGCCAGTCAGAGACTTTATTTTTTGCCAAAATGTTCTTGAGTTTGCATCATTACATGCATCGTTGAGCTCATTCAAAACCCGTGCGTTGTACTCTACTTGTTTTGTTTTACACAACTTCTTAAATTCTTTCTTCATGTCAAGATACTTCCCTAAGTCGTCATGTGTGTTTGTGTGTCTGAACTGCTTCAACTGTATGTACTTGTTTTGTTTTGCTAACTCGCAGTCCGAGTCCCACCACGGCGGCTGTGCACGGGATTCACCTACCTTCTTACCTGACCTCATTTTGACAGCTGCCTTCTGAATGAATGCTACAAAACAGGCCGACCCTTCTTCTACACTCGAGTCAAGCGCTGACAAAAAGTGTTGAAACTGAGTCTCCTGATTATCTTCAATGTATGCACAAAAGGATTCAGCGTAGTTTTCTTTCCAAACAAATTTAACCCCTTCCTCTAGTATTATATCATTATTTAAATCATCATCATCACATGAATAAACAGACTGAATAGAAGTAAACGTGGTTACAATGGGGAAATGGTCTGACTCACACCTGTCTGCAACAAACATATCGGTCACTAGGTCAAACACGGATTTAGAGCAAATACAGTAGTCCACCACACTTTTGCCTCTGTTGGCCACGCACGTAATTTCTCCCTCACTGTCACCTTTCGTTCTGCCATTGACAATAAACAAACAGTACTCTTGACATAGTTCTATCAGTTTCCGACCAAAACTGTTTATGCCAATATCTTTTGACCTCCGTGGGCTTTGTGGTACATCCTCTAGCAGATCTGTTAATTCCAGTAAAGGCTGCACGTGTGTATTGTCATCAATAAAATCAGTATCAGACAGACCGGCAGTGCGGGCGTTAAAATCGCCACATAATAGCCAAGGCAGCTCAGGGTGAGCACGTAACACTTGAGACATGTAGTTTTCTAACACTTCAAAACCATCAACGTTATCTTCACCATATACAACAGAACGCTCTGGAGCCACATACACAAATGCTGCCAGAACATCAGATGCAGAATTCAAAACAGACTTACCAATCTTTAGAAACACAATATCCTCAGCTGCCTGCATTAAACGCAACACATGACAGGCTATAGATTTATGTACACACACGGCCACGCCCCCTTTTAACTTTTGTGTACGTGGTGAAAAAAACACCTGATACTCTGGAAAGGTATCCTCTATAACATTTTGCTTACACGACCAGATCTCTGAAAATGCAAAAATTTGACACTTTTCACAGAACTGCCTAAAAGAAACACTTTTCAGCTTATTTACAAGACCTTGGATATTCCATGCCATGATGCGAAACATAGAGCTACCACTTTCATCACTACCACTTTCATCATCACAGTGTGTGGGTGTGGGTTTGAGTATGGGCACTTGAGCGCATGTGTGTGCAGGTAAGTCGTCCTTTGAAGACACATGGTGGGGGTCCTGTGGGTCTGAATGATGGACGGGCTGTCTTCTCCTGGTTGCTGGGTCAACATGCCGGCCTGCCCCTCATTTCTGCCCCCTGCGCTCCACTGGCCTCTGGGTAGCAGCGTCGTATGCGTGGGTCTTTCCCTCAACAACGAGGGAGTCGAAGCGGAGGAAGGCCTTCTTCCCCGCCTGCTTGGCCTCCTTGAGGAAGGGTAGCAGCTTGCGGCGCACGTCCCTCACCCGAGGGGTGAAGTCCTCAGAGATGTAGACCCGGGACCTGTTCTCCTTCAGCGTTCTGCGCTCAAACAGGATCCGCTCCTTGTCTTTGTACTTGTTGAAGCACACGATGATGGGGTGGGGCGCCTTGCCCCCCTTCAGACGATGGGCACGCTCCACCTCGATCTCCTCCTCTATGCCCATCTCGTCCTTCAACATTGACTTGACAGCTTTCTCACAGTCCGCCCAAGTCTCTGAGCGCCCCTGGGGGTGGGGGATTCCGTGAAAGATCAGATTCTTGCGTCTGCTCCGCCCCTCCAAATCATCCAGCTTATCCTCCAGCTGCGTAACTTTCTCCTTCAACTCTTTGTTTTCTTTCATCACCGCAGTAAAGTCACTCTGAATTTTGTCCATTTGCTCCTGCATTGTAGCTTTCATACTGTCCATCTTTTTGTCCATCACATTCAACATTTTAAACACATCAGCAATGGTCGGCTCAGACACTGCGTTTGCCTCACCCCCGGGCGACTGGTTGTCTTGGTTCCCTTGGCATGTCAAAAGAGTCTGTCGTTTCGGTGGGCCTGGGTTCGCTTCGACATCGCCACACCGGAGCAGAAAGCCGACCAAAAACACGAGAATGACTGCCACCGGTCCGCTGACACTGACAGTGCGGTAACGTAGGGCTGCCTTCCTCTGTGCTTTGCGAGCCATGAAGTTTTGAAAAGTCCAGTAAAAGGTACCGCAAATGGCACAAAAAGCTACCGAACTGATCGGCATGATGAGCTGAATCACCCTGTCGTTGTTCTAAAGTCACTCATTAAGTAATTATGTTGCAAAATGCTAAAAATGTGCGGAGCCGCTCTTCAACTGTGTGACGTCGATCGTGAGCACAACTCACCCCCCCTGTGTGTGTGTGTGTGTGTGTGTGTGTGTGTGTGTGTGTGTGTGTGTGTGTGTGTGTGTGTTTGTGTGTGTGTGTGTGTGTGTGTGTGTGTGTGTGTGTGTGTGTGTGTGTGTGTGGATACCTTAATCCACATACTTCCACTTTCAAGAGACATAGTTTCATATGAGCCACTGCAGATGCATGGGCTCATGCGAATCTACTCCTCTTGCTGAACGAGATCAGTTGTAGCTGTACCTCAGATGGAGGGAGTTAGTCCATGTTTAGCGTGCGTTTTTGGAGGGGTAATGGTACTGTTAGCTCAGTTTGATTCACGACTGCTAAGGGGCCGGACGAACGCTACCACAAACACCTATTGCCGCCGCATTTTGTGTGGCTGCAATGTTGCGGCCACAATGCGGGTCTCCAGCAATATTGCCGATACAACTTGCCACATGATACAATCCGAGTCCATTTTCTTGTGGCGGCCCACAAGGCTAGAGCAATGTTGCCTAGAGCGATGTTACCACTCAGCCAATCAGCGGTGTTCTCAAGTCACTTCCCGTTTCTTCATCTTCCGAGCCGAAAAAATGGCGGAGAAGCTGAACGACGGCTTTAAGACTGTTAGCTCATTGAAGACGCGCCGCATGCGGAAACGCGGCGAATAGCCGCGTACCCGTATGCGGCACGTCTCCAATGAGTTGAATTAATCAACCTTGTCCGAGAGTTCCCATGCATATGGGACCAGTCCAGCAACTCGGAACTGATATTTCAACCGCGATCGTGCGAAGTAGGCGTTATCGTTAATAGCGCGTGAGAGCTGTTCCATTATGGTAAAAAGTGGCAGGTCAGTCAGTACAAACACATTACCTGCACATTGAAACATGTGCCACGAAGCCGATGTGGCAGGCTGACAGATTTTTGCTTACCACACATTGCCAGACGCAAAATCTGTCAGCGTGAACGAGCCCTTAAGGAAAACTGTGTGACAGAATGTGACAAGCACTGTCATAACCCTATCAAACTCTATAGAATGTAGATTGATGGGTCTGCTGAAAAGTGTCCTATATAACTGGCGTTGGTACTAAGAACAGCAGCAGTCCGTACTTTGGTATAGATCTGACGGGGAATTACTCGCCTCTGGTTTGTGAGTCCTGTTTATGTACCAGATATTGTGACTGTTCCTTCTAGTTTTAAATCTAGTCAGTAGACGTAGTGAAATTGTACGCATTTTACAAGATGCTGGCCTTTGGTCTTCTCTCTTTCTTGGTGAGTGTTGTATGTTTGTATTCTCCTCGTGTGTGTGTGTGTATGTGTGTGTGTGTGTGTGTTGTGTGTGTGTGTGGTTGTGTCTGTGCGAGTGAGCGTTTATGCGTGCGTGCGTGCGTGTGTGCGTGTGTGTGTGTGTGTGTGTGTGTGTGTGTGTGTGTGTGTGTGTGTGTGTGTGTGTGTGTGTGTGTGTGTGTGTTGTTGTTAGAGATTTGTGTTTGTGTGCTGTTCGTTCGTCTGTAGGTTTGTTTGTTTGTTCGTTCGTTCGGTCCGTTTCGTTTCGTTTCGTTTATTAGTTTGTTTGCTTGTCTGAATTTGGTTTTTTTAATGGTCTTGTCCTTTTTAGCATTAAACCCTACTACGAATTTTATTGTCATTTCGAAGGTTTGGCATAATTATCGTTTTATAATTTTACTTTTTCTTTTGCTTAAAATATTCGGAATTGTTTCCTTTATGTATTCATTGTGTTACGAGATCCGCTTTTTAAGAAAAAAATGCTTTTAAAAAAACAATTATCCGTGTTTATCTAGTGAAGTAAACCTTGGCTGCGTTACCTCGCCCACCGGCCTGATGACCTTTTGCTTATTGGCATGTGCATGACCTTCTTTTTCTTTCTTTTTCAGACATTGGTCATAGTGCCAGTGTCTGCACAGTTTGGTCCCAGATGTCCACGCAGGGTACGAATACTTTTACGTGATGTGCAGGTTTTTTTTAATTGTCACTGTTTAACAAAGCAGACAGCTGCGATCCGTCAGAATTTGATGTCACACGCAGAAACTGCGTGTGACATCAAATTATGACGTGTCGCAGCTTCCTACGTCCGAAAAAGTGCCATATGACTGCATTGTGAACGTGGATCAACGGAATTTGACGTGACGTGAGGTGGCGTGACATGACGTAAGGTGACGTGACGTGACGTGACCAAACGTGACGTGACGTGACGTGACCAAACGTGACGTGACGTGACCAAACGTGACGTGACGTGACGTGACGACGTTTGGTTCGTTGGTTTGTTGGTTGGTTGCGTGATTGTTTGTTTGTTTGTGTTTACAATCTGAACAATAGTTGAGCCACAATACAGTCTTAAAAGCAGCAACAAAAAACATTTGTGATGTCATTAGTGTCCCGCGTCTGATAAGGATCAATACGTCTCTTGTATTGGACAGGTTTATTTCGTTTTGTTTTGTTTTGTTTTGTTTTATTTTATTTTTTCTTTTCTTTTGTTATGTTATGGTTTGGTTAGTTTGTTTATTTCGTTTTGTTTTGTTTTCTTTTTTTTTTGTTTGGTTTTCTTTTCTTTTGTTATGTTATGGTTTGCTTTGCGTTGTTTTGCTTTCCTTTGTTTTCTCTTGTTTTGTTGTTTTTTGTTTTTGTTGTTGCGCTTGTGTTGTTTTGGTGTTTGTTTGTTTGTTTGTTTGTTTGTGTGTTTGTTTGTTTGTTTGTTTGTTGTTGTTGTTATTTGTTGTAGTCTTTTTCAGTGGATCGACTTCTAGCTATTGACTGTGTTTGTAAACTGTTTCAGGAATGTCCAACAGGCGAGAGGTGCATTGCAAACCCTTTTCTTCGTTGTGGTAAGACAGCCTTGATTGGCCCATATTAAAGGCCAGCCTCACTATTATGCGTTCCAGAATACCGCGATATGCTTTCCTTAAAATCGCGGCGAGTGTCATTCAAAATAATACAATACTCATATGCCTCTGGCTTCCACCGTGATGTCTGGTCAGAAAAAGGTCCTCGGGCCTTGCGCGGGCCAGCCAAGGCTGACGACGGTCCGAGGACCTTTTGCTTTCCAAGTGGTATTTTTCTTCACGCCTTTATTGTAAATACAGCACTGCAAATAAGTTGATCATGAATATCGCGATCTGATTTCATGGCTCCCGGGTACCGCGATATAGTGAGGCTGAATGTGTGATGTGAAAAAATGGCGGATAGGTTATCTCTTCACAAGGGTCCTCAAAAGTCTTGTGTGTGGTAGTTTTAACTAAGAATGCTTTCTGTTTGTCTTCTTCTCTTCTTATCACATAACACAAGAAAATATAGAGAGAAGAAGTAACGTTTTTTGTTTGTTGTTGTTAAATGCCTTCCATTTATAGAAGGGACTTTTTAGGACGGGTCGCGGCGGGGCGAATTTAATAGCATGTCCATGATGTCAAAGGTGGGCAGGCCTAAACCTCTGACAACTGAAGTAACAAGATAACAATTAAGTCATGTCTGCTGAACGTACATCGTCATTTGGCGCGAAGCGCCGTATGTGCGTATGTATGTATGTAGGAATGTGTGTGTGTGTGTGTGTGCGTGCGTGTGCGTGCGTGCGCGCGCGTGTGTGTGTGTGTGTGTGTGTGTGTGTGTGTGTGTGTGTGAGTGAGTGAGTGAGTGTGCGTGCGTGCGTGCGTGTGTGTGCGTGCGTGCGTGCGTGCGTGCGTGCGTGCGTGTGTGTGTGTGTGTGTGTGTGTGTGTGTGTGTGTGTGTGTGTGTGTGTGTGTGTGTGTGTGTGTGTGTGTGTGTGTGTGTGTGCGTATGTATGTAAACAAGAGAATCTCCAATATTTCTGTACACCAAGCTTGAAACTCGGCGAAATACTTTCTTAAGTGGGTGGCTAAGAGAGCCTTCGAGCATATTGTAATTGAATATCTCATTGAAGACATAAACAACCGTTTATAGGTAGTCGACTGACCCGGCCAGATTATGGTCCATAATTTTTGTTATATTTACTTGAAATTTTAAATATCGCTAGTTTGGAGAAAAACATTGGATGAGTTCGTTAGCAAGCTTTGTATCCTTTCAACTTCTTTGACAAAATTAACTCTTTTCAGAAAAGAATTAAAACAGTAATAAAGAACTTGACTTCTAAAGAAAGTCTGACAGTGGCGGTGATGTAAACGAGGCAACTCCGTCATCACGCAGACATTGACATAATTAAATATGACGTAATTCTCTCTAGCGCGCGTGCGCTCTCTCTCTCTCTCTCTCTCTCTCTCTCTCTCTCTCTCTCTCTCTCTCTCTCTCTCTCTCTCTCTCTCTCTCTCTCTCTCTCACACACACACACACACACACACACACACACACACACACACACACACACACACACATCGTCGCGCTTTCAAAAGAGCATGCAGGTGACCCGATACAGCTAGTTTGGAGAAAGACATTGGATGAGTTCGTTAGCCAGCTTTGTGCTCTTTCAACTTCTTCAGTTAAAATTAATTCTTTTCAGAAACAAAAATAAAACAGTAAATAAACAAGATGGGATGAACCATAACCCGCAGAGCTGTCATAGCTGTCAATGGTCTCTACCTTTTGTCTTTGACCTGATTCTGATGTTGAATTATCTCCTATTGAAAAAGTCTCGCAGATCTGCCAATGCGTCAGTAAGTTCTATAAGGGGCGCAGAACATATGCGTCATTGATTTGTCAAACGTGATTTGTCATGACGTAAGTTTTAGTTTTTACGTAATTTTTATATTTTACGTGAAATGAGTTTCACTTTCGCTTCATAGGCTTGAGAAAATGGTGGCAAAACTAGAACTTCACGGTACAATTTCAGTCTTGCTATAAGTTAAGTACACGGGTCACCTTGAATGCTCTTCTGAAAGCGAGTCGATGTGTGTGTGTGTGTGCGTATTAGTGCGTGCGTGCGCGCGCGCTGCAAACATTTCCAAGAGGGCATATCCTCATGCACCTGGAGGGCGCGGGAGGTTCTATTTCTCCTGGAGATGCGAGCATGTTTGTGTGTGTGTGTGTGTGTGTGTGTGTGTGTGTGTGTGTGTGTGTGTGTGTGTGTGTGTGTGTGTGTATGTTTGTGTGTGTGTGTGTGAGAGAGAGAGAGAGAGAGAGAGAGAGAGAGAGAGAGAGAGAGAGAGAGAGAATGACGTCATATTTAGAGTATTATGTCAGCGTCAACGTGGTGACGGAGTTGCCTCTTTTACGTCGCCGCCACTGTCTGACTTTCTCTAGAAGTAAAGGTTTTTAGTGTTTTAGTTCTTTCTGAAAAGAATTAATTTTGACTAAAGAAGTTAAAAGGATACAATGCTGGCTAACAAACTCATTCAATGTCTTTCTCAAACTAGCTTTATGCAAAAGTTTAAGTAAATATGACAACAATGACGGACTCTAATCTGGGTCAACCGACTTCCAATGAACGGTTGTTTATGTCTTCAATGAGACATTCAATTACAATATGCTCGGAGGCTCTCTTAAGAAAGTATTTCGCCAAGTTTCAAGTTTGTGTGTACAGAAATATCGGAGATTCTCTTGTTTACATACATACGCACACACATACATACATACATTCTCACATACATACATACGCACATACGGCGCTTCGCGCCAAATGTACGTTCAGCAGCGAGGTTAGCGTAACTAGACATGACGTAGATTTTTATCTTGTTACTTCAATTGTTAGAGGTTTAGCCTGCTCGACGTTTGACATCATGGACATGCTATTAAATTCGCCCCGCCGCGACCCGTCCTAAAAAGTCTCTTCTATTATTAGAAGGGACTTAAATACGTGACTTCTGGAGAAAGTCAGACAGTGGAGGTGACGTAAAAGAAGCAACTCCGTCACCACGCAGACATTGACACAATACTCTAAATAAGACGCAAATCAGTCTCTCTCTCTCTCTCTTTCTCCTTTCACCCCTGAAAAATAAAGATTCTCTCTCTCTCTCTCTCTCTCTCTCTCTCTCTCTCTCTCTCTCTCTCTCTCTCTCTCTCTCTCTCTCTCTCTCTCTCTCTCTCTCTCTCTCTCTCTCTCTCTCTCTCTCTCTCTCTCTCACACACACACACACACACACACACAAACATGCGCGCATCTCCAGGAGGAATAGATCCTCATACGCCCAGGGATGTTTGGAGCGCGCGCGCACGCACTAACAAGCACACACACTGACATCGACGCGCTTTCAGAAGAGCATGAAAGTGACCCGTGTACTTAGTATATCATGCAGCTAGGTAAAGACAACCTGCTTTCATAAAAATTATAGCAAGACTGAAATTGTACCGTGAAATTCTAATGTCACCATTTTCTCAAGCCTATGAAGCGAAAGAGAAACTCATATCACGTAAAATATAAAACTACGTAAAACTTAAAACTTAAGTCATGACAAATGACGTTGGACAAACCAATGACGCGTGCGTCCTGCGCCCCTTATAGAGCTCACTGACACATTGGCAGATCTGCGAGACTTTTTCAATAGGAGATATTTCAACATCAGAATCAGATCAAAGACAAAAGATGGAGACCCTTGACAGCTATGACAGCTTTCATATAGAAGGGACTTTGTGGGATATGGTTCACACTATCTTGTTTGTTTGGGTTTTGTTTGTTTGTTTGTTTGTTTGTTTGTTTGTTTGTTTGTTTTGTTTGTTTGTTTGTTTGTTTGTTTGTTTTGTTTTGTTTTGTTTTGTTTTTTGGTTTGTTTTCGTTGTTCCTATTTTAAATATAGGAACAACTTTGAAATGGGGCGCGTCGAGCACGTTCCGGAACATGCACATGACGTTTTGGGCGAAATTCTGGCAAAGAAGTAACAAGATGAAATGACGTCACGTCTAGCTACGCAAACCTTGCTGGAGAACGTACTTTTGGCGCCAAGCGCGCGCGCGTGCGCATTTGCGTGCGTGCGTGCGTGTGTGTGTGTGTGTGTGTGTGTGTGTGTGTGTGTGTGTGTGTGTGTGTGTGTGTGTGTGTGTGTGTGTGTGTGTGTGTGTGTGTGTGTGTGTGTGTGTGTGTGTGTGTGTGACAGCTAGAGCCCGCGTTTGAGGACGGACAAGCTTGAAATGTTACGATACTGGCCATAAAAGAATAAGATCGAGGTTTTTGTTGTTGTTGTTTTTAATTTATGAAGATGCGCACTGGCGAGAAAATGGACGTTTCACAAATACCGGTGGATCTTCACTAGAGTCCGTAATTTTTCTTATTTTAATTTAATTTTTATAGATATTTTGCATATTACTAGATTAAAGGAAGATATTAAATGATAATTATTGTTAATTAGCACTGTACTTCTTCAACTTTTTAAGTGACAATTAAATATTTTTTGGGAAAAAATAGTTACACATTTTTGGGATTAATTTCACGAATTATTTGGGATTAATCTTAAAACAATTGAATTTTTTTTTCTTCTTTTTCGTTTTTTTACGAAAAAGAAATCTTCCATTAATAATTGCATTTTTTTTCATAAACAGTATTTACTTTATGCCAACAAATTGTCTCCGCTGTTGGGTACGATTAGGTCAAATTGTGACCTGTAAGCCCTAGGTGTGAAATCAGCTAATTTTCGGCACCACCTTTTGGGAGTTATTTTTAAAACAGCTAACACAACTTTAATCTTTCTTTACCACACACACACACACACACACACACACACACACACACACACACACACACACACACACACACACACACACACACACACACACACCCTGATCTTCTTATTGACATCCGCAGGATTGTTCATAAACAGTGTTTGCATAAGCCTGCTGTTTGTACCGGCCCTCCGGTAGGATCAGGTCAAATTGTTATCTGTAAGCCCTGGGTGTAAAATTCAGAAAATTCCGAAGTTTGATCCTCTAATGCGTAAACTGTTAGTACTGCCATGAGTGACGTACAACATCAAGCCGTCACTATGAACACCGCGTTGTGGGACTAACGCTGCCATGACGTGAAGAATGAAGTCATTTCACTGCTCGTGCTATTATTCTTCTTCAGAATAGCTATCGCTACACCAGCCCACAGGCACAGAGCTTACGAATGGCGGGAAGCGCCGTGCGTCCGTCTTTATTTCTGTGCCAGTGTGTGTGGATCAGAGCGTGGGTTAGGCTAGAAGGAGATGATTCAGAAGGATAAGCTTGGAAAATAGGAACAACTTTGGGCTGGGGTCCCATCTTGTTGTTGTTGTTGTTATTGTTGTTGTTGTTAGGGGTATTTGGTTATTTTTTATTATTTTTTTTTTATTATTATTATTTTTATTTTTATTTTTTTTTTGGGGGGTGTTTGGTTTATTTTGGGGGGGAGGGGTTCGTTGTTGTAGTTTTTGTGTTGTTGTTTTTTGTTGTTTTTGTTTTTTGTGGGGGGGGGGGGGGGTTGTTCGTTTGTTTGTTTGTTTGTTTGTTTGTTTGTTTGCCGTTTTTTTTTTTTTTGGGGGGGGGGAATGGTTTGTTTTGGATATTTTACGTTTGGTTTTTGTATTTGGTTTTTAATATGCTGGGAGCGGGGTAGGGGTGATGTGGGGGATTGGAGAGGGGGGAATCGGGGTGGGTGGGAAGGGGGGGGGGGGGCTGAATACCCATGGATCTGTGACTGTTGCACATCACGTATCAATCATGCACCATGACCCTAATTGTCTCCCTTTATCTGATTCCTAGTAACAGGATATTCAACATTTGTTGCACAGGAAGAAATTAGGCATCATAGAAAAGGGTCATTCGGGTCCACTTAGTATCTGAGTGATCACGTAACTGCCTGTGAGTGTAATAGTTTTAAAAGACTATAAATTGTATTTCAATTGTCAAAAATGGCCTTGGGTTTGGTTGGGGGGAGGGGTTAATCGTAATGCGATTTTTTTTATTTTTTTTACTTCAGTGTGTACCAGAGGATACGTTAACAGTTTTGTGTGCCTATGTCGAAATTCAAGATGTGGAACAATGTCCGTGGGTTTGGTGGGGTTGTTTTGTTTGTTTTTGTTTCTGGTTTTTTTGTTGTTGTTTTTTTTAAAAATCGTTATGCGATTTTGTATTTCAGTGTGTACCAGAGGATACGTTAACTGTTATGACAGCCCATGTCGAACTTCAAGATGTGACAACCATCCGTTCGCGGTGTGCAGGTATGCCGCTTTCGCTGGATTATCATTATGCACACTGCATAGCATGAAAGTCTTCTATAAGTATATACTGTCGTGTTTTCGTATCGTTGCAAACTGCAATAGGCAAAATGATCACCAAGACCAGCTTGCCTATGGCATTTTTCACGGAAACGCAACAGACCACGTTGCGCGCGGCATTTTGCAACAACCCAACGCAACATATCACCCACCATTTAGGTGCATTTGATGAAAATGTTAAATAAATGTTGATTTGTCTAGTAACATAAATAAATACATACTTATTCACCTCCCATTTTGGTGTATCTCACGTAAACGCGTGAAAAATACCTCTTGACATAAAGAGAATTAATTTTGCGACTTCTTTTTTTTTTCTTCTTCTTCTTTTTTTTACAGGGACAGTTATTGCGGTGGATGCTTCGCAGACTGGTATGAGAACGGAAGAATCGTGAGAAACTGTATCAGGCGCAGCCCACTTTTCATCGGTCGTTTAAGCTCGGATGATTCGTAAATTAATGAATGGTTCAAAAGCTTGTCGGAGGTTGTCTTTGTCGCGATGATTCATGCAGGAATTATCGCGTCAAAAACCGCTACCGACACCCAGAGGGTTAATGTCTGTTGAGGAAAAGTGAGGTAGCATCCAAAATATCAAACAAAAATGAAGGAAAAAATAAAAGCGCAATAGGGCTGGGGTGGGAGTTGTTGCGTTAGTGTTCCTTACTTCACACTGGCAACCCCTTTGGCTGTTGGTAGAGCTTTTAGTGATGTGATTCAATCACCTCGACAAAACATGCTGCCGACAGCAAAAGGATTAATATAAAAATCAACATTCCAATTGCGGTATTGTCTACTTTTTAAAATTAGCAAAACTCTCTTGTGTTTTTAACGCAAAGTGTGTTTCTCTTCTTTACTATATTAATGCATTTTTAGTCACACGGCAATCACTTTGTCTGGTTTGTTTTGCAAGCTTTTTAATGCGTTCCAAAAATGATAATAAATTTTGCAGCTGCAGCTTTATCAATCTTGCAATGTTTGAGTTCAAAACTGCAATTGAAGTTGTCTTCTCTCAGACTCTTTACACTTTTTCTCATTGGCCTATCTCTATACGCTTTTTTTTCCCCTGGTCGCAACGCCGGAGAATCTCTTTATCACATGTTACCAAGGTAACATGTGATAACATGTTACGATGACAACTACTGGCTGAGCCAAAAGTGTTTCCCCATATACGTCACTGGCCAATCACATTTCTCAGTACAAATATCTTCATTCAGTCAAACCTCTAACCACAAAATTGCTGATAAATTAACAATTTAGGCCAGGGTTACAAAACAAAATAACCTTTGGTACCAATTTCATACAAAACATAACTAAAAAATCGGATAGGTTAAATAATATCAACGATAGAAAATTCCAACCGAATGCCCTACGAATCCTGTACTTACTGACCATAGCCGAAACGGCGGAGAAACAAGCGGTCAGATAAATAAAAACTGAGGGGGTTATGCAACAACAACAAAAATATATACACTCGTTATGTGCTGCTTAGGGTTTATATTTCATACCAAAAAAAAACAACCTTGAAATATGGTGTTTCACAATATCTTCGACCAAAATGCCCACTCGAATCGAGAGTCACGTTCCACCAGCAAATAGATGTAATTGACTGACACTTAGAGTTGAATCCCCTGAGTACTGAAAGTACTTAGCAAGGGTTCTTTCTTTCGTACATTTATATTCGTACAGTTGAAGACAAAATCGTTGTAGTACGAGTTAGGCTTTGCCAGCAGTTCTTGTCACCTCTCGGGTCCGATCATGGGGTCAATGTCGGAGTTAAGAGTTCCGGGCTAAAGCCCTCGACTATTACCTCCGACATTGACCCCCCTCACCGGCCCCGAGAGGCGACAAGAACCACTTAGGCCGTCAGATAGGAATTTAAAGTGCAACTCTCTCCACCCCCCCCCCCCACCCCCCACCCCACCCCCACCACCCACCACCCACCCACCCACCCACCCACCCCCCACCCCTCCACCTCCAGCCGGAGATTATCCATAGGTGTTTGCCCAAAATAAATAACGTATTGAGGGTAGTGTTAACGACGCATTTCTCGGTTGAAAAAAAAGCACGCAGAACTAAATAACTGGTAGGCCTATCTTCAGGCTTCAGTTTGGGTTTGTGAAACGTTTATGAAAAGTTTGTGAACTTCGTTCCTGCTTTTCTGTACGGACCCAGTCCAGAGTAATCAGTGCGTAGATGAAAGATGGTGGCCTGGTTCTGCCTGTTCAGCTTGTTGATATCGTCTGCCCACGGGCTGCAGCCGCCATTCTACTGTTGCCAATCACTTTGTCAGACACATGAACGGAGAATAGATTGCAGCGAACACACGAATCGAATCTCCATACTATTGAGATTGACGACAATGCTGTCCGCTAGTGATAGTGACAACCTTAGAAAAGGACTAATGAAACAAACCTGCTGGCATGTTCCGTCATTATTCGTGTTCTAATTACAAGTAGACTTTACTCAACAACACGCACGATTATGAAAGCACCGATGTCTACACAGTCAAACGAAATCTCCGCGCTGAGTCAGTCGACAGTTCAATACGTGGCACACAACAGGTCACCATTTGGACAGACAAACACACATCGGAAGTATCACACCCAGATTCATAAACAGACATAGTTATTAATGTCTGTGGTCGCACCTAAGGTAGCTTACCCGCCTGTTTTCTCCAACATCGGAGGCGTGCGAGAGGGAATTTGCGCGATGAAACATGTTCAGCAGTGTTGTCACAATTTATTTTAATCATTATGCAGTATTTTGTTTTGGATATAAGATTCGTTCTACGTGTTGTGTTGAGATGATGGTATGTTCTTTTTTAGATGACGTCAAGAACATGTGACGTAAGATGTTTGTTTGAAGGGACGGTATGCGTCATTGTGGATTTCAAGACTCATCAAGTCATGAGAGATTTTCTCCCAGACAGAGTTTAGTTTTGTGAGGAGTATAGGTGGCGGGAGGCGCCGTATGATAAATCTATTGTAGAATAGATGGTTGAGAGCAGAATGCTCAATACAGAAGTGTGTAAAAAAAAAATAAAAAAAAAAAAAAAAAAAAAAGTTTGTAGTTGTAGAACTACGATGTAACCGGATGGCTATAACCAGTGACCTTGTCAACGGCCAGGATGGGCGACAGACAGGCCTAAAATAGTCGACAAAGTAAACCTTTCACGCATCTTTGGATGCTCTCCAGCTGGGACGTTGGATTTATGTACTTCAAGTGGGAATATAGTCAACGTGGTGTACGAGAGAGTCAAGTTGATCCAGGCGGTGTGCAGGAGAACTTAGACGGGCCACCGTGAGAGACAGTCCGGCTTATCGAATCCCAGGTGGCTAGAACAGATTCAAAGTCAATCCAGCCAGAGCGAACGGGGGCTAGGATTGGGGAGTGACGAAACTTATGGGGATGATACGACAAGCAGGCATGCTGTCTCTGGGGTCGGAGGTACACGGGGTCTGAAGGCGGAGTTATGCAAGGAGATAAGCACTAGTGTAGAGGTTTGCTAGTACATGGAGTATTGATGGGTATGCACAGAGAGTCCGGCGAGGAAGGGAGTGGCGCAGTAGCCATATGGGTCTGTGTGTGACAGACAAAATAATTGGTATCTTCACAAACGCGTTACACTAATCTTCTCGTATCAGATAACTCAGAACTAGTACACATTTTACACTATGCATGCGAACTACTCACGACTATCATGCGAGTATAGTTTTAATCCAGCTTTAAACAATTTCATCTCCGACACGCGAGAACTGCCTGTTGTTTTATCCGAGAAAGAAAAGAAGAAAGTGGCTGAGGAGTAGGACTTAAGACCTACATAGCGAGAGCGGGCTTGATCTGTGACACAGCGGTAACGAGTAGACACACAGACTACAGGTGGAAGAAGTCGATGACGAATAGCTGCCTAATCCGCAGGCGATCTATTCACTGGGTTTGAGATATCTAGTACTCTACTAGTGACGATCATTAAAAAGGGTATAGCTCATATTATAACATGTAGCAGACAACAATGAGAGGTCTACAAGCTATCTAACGCGGTTTCTCAGGCAATGTTTTGTAAGGAAATGTACTCTGGAGGGGAGGCAGAGATTCAGTTGGGGAGGGGGCTGCGGCACAAGGTACAGCAAGGAAATAGAAAAATACAGACGTCGGTTAAATGTAGGCTTATTGGGGTCTTAAGGGTTTATAGGGAGAGTTGAGGCGCGTATACGAAATGAAGGGTAATAGTAGTTAGTAAAGAATACAAACGATTTTTTTCAATATTCATAAAATTATATAAAATAAACATTGGCGGTCCCTGTGAACTTTAATAAGATAAATTCTAAAAACACATACCTATTTCAATCTTTCAAATTGAATAGTTAATGGCTTATACAAATTGAGAAGTATTGATATCGGTGTCACATTCATCTCAATATCCATGTAGAGAGCTGGACGCTACACAATGATTCCGTCGCATGTCGTGGGGCGGGGGCGGGGGAAATATCAGAACGAGAAGGAAACTACTATGTCGTACATGCATACTTATTCGTGTTTTACGCGCACACGGGGGGTGCCTTCTCTGAGACATATGTTTCAGGCGGGGACAGTTGACTTGAGACGGTCTCTATTGAGAATAAGTTTGGTAGATATAAGGAAACTACCGCGACATTGAATAGTTAACTTGCGACGGTGTAAGTGATAAGTAGGGCGCGACAGTAGAGTTCATCCTTTCTTTCTCTGGGGAACTCGGTAATAGCATCTCAACACAATTACTCGTATACTTACGATAGCATTATATTTTTTTTGCGATGAATTTGTGATCGATATATTGTCGAGTTTTGTAGTGAGTGACAACGCATGTCTGATAATGGGTGGGTATCAGGTATGGAGACGAGTCTCTAGAGCAGGACAAATCCTCTAGATTGTCAACGACGTGGGGGTAGGAGAATTCAGGCGGGTGCTTGATCGGATATCATTGTGGAGACTCGGTGAACATGTCTCTGAAAGTGTGCGAGGGAGGGGTGACAGTTTGACGTGGAGTTTAAGAGTTGTCCGGGGGCTAGGAACGCCCTCGTGAGCTTCTCTAACGCTTCTTAGAACGTCTCACATTGACGTACGGGGGCGCCGTGGGGATGGAGATTTGGGGGGTACAGGTTTGTGCCAGCGGTATTGAACATGTCGACTGACTCAGCGCTCACGGAGATTTAATCGTTTTGACTAGCTATTTCCGTAGACACCGTGCTGAGGAGAGATCATAATCGCTCCGCAGTAGAGTTGTGAAATGTCGAGACAAGAAACGCTCTACTTAGTAATATTATTAAACGTAAGGCTGTGAACTCTTATAATCCGTCTGATAAGGAATCAAGTAACCAGTAAACAGAAGTTGTTTTTCATTCAGTCCTACATTATCTAGCTCTCCACCTTCCCCCACCCCCCAAACCCGAAAAATAAACAAAGGGGGGGGGGGGGGGGGGGGGTGGGGGGGGGGGGGGGGGGGGGGGTGGGGGGGGGGGGGGGGGGGTGGTGGGGGGGGGGGTGTGGTTGGGTGGGGGGGGGGGGTGGGGGGGGGGGGGGGGGGGGGTGGGGGTGGGGTGTCGGCTTCTCCGGTGGGTGTTGTGGGGGCATAGTATATGGGGTGGTGGGAGAGCGAGAGGGAGGGGGGGATAAGGTGATTGGGAGCGTGAATATATTACCTCTTGTTCGTTAGTTATTTTGGGCAAACAACCCTCAATCGGGGGCAACGAAAACAAATAAAACCAGCACCACCCTATAAACAACAAATACAATACACAAATGACAAAAAGATAAAAACCCCACACCGCAACCCCCACCTAAATTTGCGGACAACCCACCACCCACCCACCCAGCCCCCACCTAACCCACCCCGACCCCACCACTTAGTACAGCTCTCAGGCTCACCCCCCCCCAAAAGTCCGAACGGGACCAGCCCAGCCAATACCCCGAGCTTTCACTACCCCCCACCGCCCCCCAACTGCCGTATACCGACGCCTCCCACCCCCAACCGAGGGTCCCAGCCAAACGACTGACCCCGCCTAACGACGATGCCGCCCAGGAGACCCAAACCCATCAAGCACACCCTCCAAATGCGCTACATTCCTGCCCTATGCTACGCCACCCCTAGCGACTCACAGCCCTTTCGAACCGGCCCAACTAACCACAAGCCCAGCCAATCGCTCATACACCACCCAAATCACACAACCAGACGTATCATCACTTTAACAAACGGCCGCACCATTCGACCCCAACCCCTATTACCGAACCCCAGCGCGCGCTCCTCTCGCAAACCCCATCAGCAACGCCCAAAAAAAGCGCACCTAATACTCCATCGCAAATAAACCCGCTATCCAGCCCCACCCAAACACCCACCCACAAACTCTGAAATACCATCGCCCCAACCCAAACCAACCTCCCGCACCCGACTGACACCGTAACCAGGACCCTACCAATCATTCCTCACACCCCAACGACCCCCACTCGAGCCACCCAACATCCTCAACCTGACCTAAAAAAGTTGAGCTGTTAAGCCCCCTACCTACCCTACACCTCAGTAGCAACGGCGCGAGACACGTCTTGTGACCCTCAACGCACCCACTACCACCCAAGTCCCACCACAAGCCCCCAGCTTACCCCTCAACCGCTGACCACAACGCGCCGCCCGTGCAACACACGCATTCGAAACCCCGGACTCAAAAAGCGCGCCAACCCCCAAACCCGCAAAACCCCAACTATACCTTACCAATAGAGGCGACCGCGGGTCCACTAACGAGCCCAGACACAGGCCGCGATTACAACCGAATCTGTTAACATCAAACGAGGAAACTTCCACCCACGCCTAGCCAATACCCAAACCTCACCCTTCCGAACGATATGATCCACCAAATAAGCCATGAGAAAAGCCGCTCCCAATCCCCCAAGGCCCCAGCCTCGACGTGCACGCCACCAGGGATAAATTACCTCAGCAAGGACATCAGCGCTTCCACACAACCAGTCTCGAGCCCCACATACCCTTCCGGCAACCCAACCCCCTACAACACCTTACTGGGCAAGCATTAAAAGTGCCGCTTATTCTCCACTGTCCAGAAAAAGCAACCGCCCAGACCCAGCCCAACACACCACCTAGAGACCCGGAACCTAAAACCATGCTACACAACACCGCATCACTATCACCCACACACTCCCAAAAATTCGTCATTAAGCACGCGATTTAACGATCACCCCGTTATCCCAGCCCCCACATACTTCAATATCCCAAACTCCCCCCAACACAAAAGATATTAGAACAGGAAAACAACGGCCGACACAGTGCAACAGATGACCCAACCCGCCAACATGTCCAACCACCACTACCATCCAAACCCAGCCTCGCCAACACCCCATGTACCAAGGTTCCTCCCCGTCAACCAATCCACCTCCACCCACGGGGGGGGGGCGGGAGTTTGGATGATTCTGAAATAGTCGTCAAGTTTATGTATCCCACACCCAACCCCCCCTCCACACGCGAATAATTATTCCATTGAGCGCATTGTTTGTCTCAACAAATTAATATCCATTAGAGAGCAAAAGTCATGAATCGTTAAGCGACGCAGTTTTCTACGGGTTCAAAAGGGGCGGGAAGGAAGGCAGGCGTGCCCGCAGGACACGAAGAGATAAGCATGGTGGGATCTTTGCAGAGACTTCATCAAGTCCGTTTTTGGGTGTCTCTGCTGAAACGTTTATGAGTACAACTCATTATACACTTTATGCGTGACCACTTTCGTCCACAGACTTTATTTCTTGGTAGCGGGACCGCAGTGCTCATGATGATGAATGTCAGGGGGTATAATGCGTAGAGAAGAGATAGATATGGTGGGTGCGCTGGGTTCTGCCGATGTTCAGATTCCTGTTGATATACATTGCGAGGTCTGTGTGCGCCGGTCGTGGGACCGCACTGGCGGTGGTATTTATCTGCAGCTCGGCCCTTTATGCTAGCTGTAGGTGGCGCACAGGCTCACTACTACAACTGTCTAGGCGGACATGAACGGAGAATAGATTGCAGCGAACACACGAATCGAATCTCCATACTATTGAGATTGACGACAATGCTGTCCGCTAGTGATAGTGACAACCTTAGAAAAGGACTAATGAAACAAACCTGCTGGCATGTTCCGTCATTATTCGTGTTCTAATTACAAGTAGACTTTACTCAACAACACGCACGATTATGAAAGCACCGATGTCTACACAGTCAAACGAAATCTCCGCGCTGAGTCAGTCGACAGTTCAATACGTGGCACACAACAGGTCACCATTTGGACAGACAAACACACATCGGAAGTATCACACCCAGATTCATAAACAGACATAGTTATTAATGTCTGTGGTCGCACCTAAGGTAGCTTACCCGCCTGTTTTCTCCAACATCGGAGGCGTGCGAGAGGGAATTTGCGCGATGAAACATGTTCAGCAGTGTTGTCACAATTTATTTTAATCATTATGCAGTATTTTGTTTTGGATATAAGATTCGTTCTACGTGTTGTGTTGAGATGATGGTATGTTCTTTTTTTAGATGACGTCAAGAACATGTGACGTAAGATGTTTGTTTGAAGGGACGGTATGCGTCATTGTGGATTTCAAGACTCATCAAGTCATGAGAAATTTGCTCCCAGACAGAGTTTAGTTTTGTGAGGAGTATAGGTGGCGGGAGGTGCCGTATGATAAATCTATTGTAGAATAGATGGTTGAGAGCAGAATGCTCAATACAGAAGTGTGTAAAAAAAAAATAAAAAAAAAATAAAAAAAAAAGTTTGTAGTTGTAGAACTACGATGTAACCGGATGGCTATAACCAGTGACCTTGTCAACGGCCAGGATGGGCGACAGACAGGCCTAAAATAGTCGACAAAGTAAACCTTTCACGCATCTTTGGATGCTCTCCAGCTGGGACGTTGGATTTATGTACTTCAAGTGGGAATATAGTCAACGTGGTGTACGAGAGAGTCAAGTTGATCCAGGCGGTGTGCAGGAGAACTTAGACGGGCCACCGTGAGAGACAGTCCGCTTATTCGACCAGTGGCGAGACTGATTCAACGAGCAGCGACGCTATTTTTATCTTCATTCACGGTCGGAGTAATTAAACTGTTTAATACGTTCGAGGATCTAAGCATCAACTTAAATAGTGTCAGTTATTTTCAACAGACAATGAGAAGTGACATCGCAGTGGAACAATGAGTGTGTGAGATGTGATTAGTGCTCTGGACATTGCGAGAATGTTTAAGTGTGTATGTGTATTACAGGTGCATGTATGAGTGGAACAGTTTGGATTAGACGTGATTAGTGCGCTGGACATTGTGCGAATGTGCGTGTATTACAGGTGCATGTATGAATTGAGTGAATAGTGCGTAGGTTTGTATACGTCTTTGTCTATTGTTTGCCGTGCGAATGATAAAATCGAATCATTAAAATCGAGCAAAAATCCAACAATTCCGTGTGATATTTAATATTCTTCCCTGGTGTAACAAGTGTCAGATTTGCTGGGTTCTGTACTGATGTTTGAAGCATACATTTGGTGTTGGACGGTAAAGTTCCCTTCAGCCTATGCGCATGTAAACTTTACGTCATGTCACCTCCTTTGCAACATTTCAGAAAAGTCTGACGTGATCTCCAGACTGTGACGTTAATGAGTTTTGTGGTGACGTGATTTTTCTAGTATGTGTTCCATTGCGATATTTGTATTTGAGTACATTCAAGCCTTTGTCGATTTATGCTGGGTGAAGTCATGCCGTGAAGATTCACGTTGAGTTTATTTATTTAAAAATATAAATGGAAAATCAGAGGAACACATTTGCACTGTAACGCACGCAGACTGCCCACAGTCGTACGCACAGACTCTCACGCAACAGACACATACACCGCCACTGACTCAGACGGGCGCATTCATGCGGTAAAACACAACACACGGGCTCCCTTTCTAAAGTAACCTTTATACACTATAAATGAAAAAAAGAACGACTTAAATGACTATCAACTATATATACACTGTTCCATCATCACACCACACACGTATCACAATGTCTTTGCCAGGTTAGGTCTTAGTCTCACATTGCCTCCAACCTGTTTGATGTTGTTGCCTGGTTACGTTGGTCCTTCTCACGTCTAGGCGTGAAAGTCCTTCGTCGTACGCTTATTGCCGTCCTGTCTCTCTTTGGGCACGGACGTCCTTGTTCTCGTACGGTACTCAGTTCTCGCTTGGACTTGGGTGTCTTGGTCCCCAGTCAGACTCACTCTCAGAAGAGCTGGAGGGATGACCTCACGTAGGTCCCACCTGCGACTCGACGTCTCGGCGTCCGTCTTTCCACTCTTGTTACATGCCTGGGTGGATTTGCGCTGAGTACATTTCGGTCAGTAGTGTCAAGCTGGGAAGTTTTTTTGTCCAAAAATAGCGAAATTGACCACTTCAGCACCAATGACGGTAATAGGAAGGACTCGGGTAAAGTTTTGTTTGGATTGGGTACATACATTATATTGAGCAACATTTTGTTTGATACAGTGCCGATAAACAGACAGATGTGATTACTTGACCCGATCAAAATGTGCTCGTCTTACGACTGGGACATTTTGATTCGGGGCTCGTAATCACATCTGCCTGTTATCGGCACTATATCAAGCAAAATGTTGCTCAGTATAATATAATAACAGCTGTATGCTACGGTCACACATTCCTCTTCTGCGGTTTGATAATTGAAGTACTAGGACAAGGACTCTGTAAGTTGGTCATGTTCAAGGAGGGCGATCTCTCCTTCTTTGCGACAGCGAAATCATGGACGATAATCAACTTGTATACATAGACAACACTCTAAACATCTCCAAACAGCATAGACCTCATGAGCTCCTAAGGCTCATGAGGATCTGTGCCTTGTGGAAATGTTCGGAGTGTTGTCTGTGCTTAATGATACAAGCTGGTTATCCGCCGTGAACGCTCTCTCATTTTTGAAAGCCGATCGTTGCAAAAGAAACCTCGCTATCAATAAGATGTTGTCGGCGAGGCCGGCTGCCTTTCTGTCTGTGCGTCCGTCTGTCATTCACAATGTCTGCTTGTCTGCCTGTCACGTAAAGTGAGAGAGGAAAAAAAGCTCTCCCGTCTGTAACCACTAGTGAGTGAAAAGGTATGACGAAAACGAAAATGAAAATAAATCGACAGCCCTGCCCTGACACAAAAATGTAAGTCGTTCTTGTTTTCCTTCTTAACCGGCGTATTTTGTATCTGGAGCAAATTAAGTGACTGAATTACTTCATAGGACTTTTCTTGTCTAATATATATATATGTTACAAGTGATTCCGCCGTGTCACGACGAGTACACGAGTTACATATCCCTGCCCCTGCCATCTTCAAAGTACACGAGTTACATACCACTGCCCCTGTCATTTTAACTCATTCGAGTAAGCGGCGTATCCGGAGGCGGCACGTCTCAAATGAGTTAACTCATTGTGCCCTAAGGTCACCCCCACCTACCTCCCATAGGCGCCACGCTATTCTGGCACCATCCTTGAACTATCATGGTCGATCAGTTATCTTGCGATGATGTGTCTGGACTAAATGCATTTTCCGGGACCGAAAATTGTACTGTGGGCATTTGAACATTTGATTTTTCTTTGAGTTAACACATTCAAGGCGTGCCGTATACGGATACGCGGCTTCCGCCGCGTATCCATACACAGCATTTCTCGAATGTGTTAAAAATGATCCGCACTAGGTGACACGATGAAAAACAAGACGCTCGCATGTTCACAAACACCAATCGTGACTCCCAAACGTCAATCACTTTGTAACCGAACAAGAGCGGCTGGAATCTCTCCTTGAAACGTTGACACCGACAAAAAAAAAACGAAAAACAGGACGAAGTACGAACGTTTATGTTAGTGATAATGTATGCATCATCTATCCTGTTCAATGTGTAAAAGTCAAATTGTAATAGACGACGCCGCTTAGACCATATCACTATCATAATAAATTTATTATCCGTTTTTTCATGCGGCCATGAAGTACATGTACATAACGGCTGTTGATACGTATTTTTAATACGTGTTCTTTAAAACTGTGCTTTTATGTTCGGCATATCCATTGTGCTGTCAAGCTATTAACAAGCTGCGTTATTTCCGCGTGGACGAGTTTGTATTACCGCATAATGCGTACAAAATCTTGCCTTTGACAAAGCATTCGTGGGTACGTCAGTGATGACCCGTACGAAAATGGCTTTGGTTTTGTCTGGGAGCATCAGAGATTGCAAGATGCGACTTTCGGTTTTTACGTATGTTAGAAGCGCCTGACTGATCCCTGTAACCAGGACTGAATCCCCCTTTGTTATGTATAAAAGCGTTAACCCTTTGGCTGTCGATATCGGTTTTTGTCGCGATGATTCCGACAGGAATCATTGCGACGAAAACCGCTACCGACAGTCAAAGGGTTAAATCAGGCATTTACTAGGAAACATATTTTAGCATTTCAGCCGTTATCTCATGATAAGCTTAAAAATTGGTATTTCCTAACTTCACGCATAAATACATGTATAAGCACACACACACACACACACACACACACACACACACACACACACACACACACACACACACACACACACACAGGTAATTAAATTGTACACACACCAGCGCTGGACAGACAAGCGGTTAACTCCCATGCCCCCTCCTGTCAGGCGCTCAATAGCCAGCCCAATGAAAAAATACGCAGGTAATAACGAGACGATCATATTATAGTATAGAAGTGGAGTGTTCGTATACAAGCATTTCTAGACAGACCTCGCGACTCCCATTCTCAAAATGTATGATTCATAGTCACCGAGAGCGTAGCTCGAGGTGACTATCAATCTAACAGTTTGAGAATGGCAGTCGCGAGGTCTGTCTAGAAATGATAGTATACGAACACTTCACTTCTATGTTTTACAGAACCTTTCACAACAACAGCAATACTGGTCAGCCATTGTGTCGTAAACTTTTCATTCAATGTCTGCAGGCAGACGAACCTGGTGCCGGTTGCACAACATGCAGTTACCCCTCTAGCCGTCAGTCTCTGTCAGCTAAAATATGAACTTAGCAACAACGACATAGTCTAACTGCGGTTGCACGGTGTTACGCGGTAGTCGCTGTCGCAGCATGATGCAATCACACCAGACACACTCACGTAGCGTTGTAACTTGTAAAGAAACCTCACTCAGCTGCAACTCGTCACACGTGGCACAAGGTTGTAGACCACAATGGAGTTACAGTTCCAATAGTACTTTATACTCACGATGCAATCTCAGAACAATGAATCCATACTTCAATACACTGTTGCATAGCTGTACAATGCATCCGCAGTTTTCATACACTGTGTCTCCCATACAATGCAAGCACATATTAATTTCTTAACACCCTCTTTACTACTATTACAGATTTCCAGAACAATCCGGCAAATTACACAACTCAACCAATCAGAAAAGAAAACGTAACCAAAACTCATTAATATTCATTAAAAAGAACACTCTAGATCTATCTACAATCTTCCACTAACATCTGTTGCGAAATGTAGCCAACATGTGTACTACAAAACTTCGACGACATATTGGAGGTCACTAGAACGAACGCGTCTTTTCTTGAACCTTCCAATTTAATTCAGGTCAGACTTCGCAACAATGTACAACATTCTAGCTACACAACAAAAATCGATCGCAATTCTCCATGCAAAAGAAAACGAATCATATTAAAAAGGTACGTGATTCTTATCCAAATTAACTGAACTGAATATCAGATTTTTACAATGATCAACACACACATGCCCTAAAAAGAATAACACAACCACAAACGTAACACACGGACGCAATTTAAACTAAAAGGCGAGCGACCCGTTAGACACGAATCCGATACGAACTCGATCCAAATCCGAAGCGGCTGCGAAACAGAAAAGTCCTTTTCATGTTTGTGTGTTTCCATATGCCCGATGGTGAAACAAATTCGTATCCAGCTTCGAACGAAACTGACGCAATTTTTGAAGGAAAATTGCATCACCGCATCTGGTTCGGATCGTATTCGTATCGGATTAGTGCTTATGGAATCGTAGCTTTACAGCTAAATTAGCATGGAAACGTTACTGTTATTCCGAGCAGAACTAATAACAGAGCAAAGCGTTTGACAAAGTGAGGAAGAAAGGACTCGTCCCAAAACTGCTGAAACATGGCGTCAGCGGCAACATTCTTTGCTGGATCCGAAGCATCCGCCGTGAGATGGCCTTAGTTGCCTGCTCGGCGTTAAACCCACATAACTAACTAACTAACTCTTCCAACGCTCTGCCAGGGTAAAGACTGAGGAACACAACAGCATGCTTGTGAAACTGATGGAGGGTGTCCCACAAGGCAGCGTCATCTCGCCCACCTTGTTCCTCGTCTTTATCAACGACATCAGCCAGAACCTCAACCTCCACGTAATAATAATTACGGTATTTATAATGCGCTTATCTTATAATAATTATAACTCTAAGCGCGCACTCACAACTCGCGCACGCATGCACACGCTTTAGACAATGACTCAAGTACCACAAATACATTACGACAGTCAGCTTGGGGTGGGGGGGGGGGTGTAGTGATATTATTGTGCTAGAACTGTTGGAAGAGGTGAGTTTTGAGGGCGGACTGCAAGGAGGAGAGAGAGTGTTTCTGACGGAGAGAGAGTGGGAGAGTGTTCCAGGTGGATGGACCGTAGACAGAGAAGAAGCGGGGGCCGAAAGTGCTGAGTTTGATGCGGGGGATGTGGAGGCGGAGAGGGTCGGAGGCGGAGCGGAGAGAGCGGGAAGGAGTGTAGGGGTGAAGTAAGTTGGAGAGATAGGCAGGAGCGTAGCTGTTCAGGGATTTGTAGCATAGAGACAGAATCTTGTATTGGATGCGTTGGGGAATGGGGAGCCAGTGAAGGAGTTTGAGCAGGGGGGAGTGATGTGGTCGGATTTTTTCTTTCTGAGGACGAGGCGGGCAGCATTGTTCTGGACGAGCTGGAGAGTGAAAGTGGTGGAGTGAGGGAGGCCGGAAAGGAGAGTGTTGCAATAGTCGATGCGAGATAAGATAAGAGAGACAGCGTTTGGTGGCAGCTTCGGTGGTGAGGTATGACACTATTCAATACGATATCACTCGAACAGCAACCAGATCCGACGGAAAACAAGCGTACAATCCTCATCAACGCACTCTTATATGATACTCGGCAGACTTTCAGCACACGTAAACACAGTACATCAAACGAAAAACCACTAAAACACTGGGAGCGAAAACACGTGGGAGTCGCACATACAAGATGGCGCCTACTGCACCGAGCACTGCATGCAGATGACCCGGCAGTTTGGAATTCCCCTCTCTCTCTCTCTCTCTCTCTCTCTCTCTCTCTCTCTCTCTCTCTCTCTCTCTCTCTCTCTCTCTCTCTCTCTCTCTCTCTCTCTCTCTCTCTCTCTCTCTCTCTAACAACTCTCTAACAACAGAGACAAGTACATGATTCGCCTAGATGGCAAAGAAATCCCACAGGAAGACTGCCAACCTATCTTAGCTTCAAACTAGACCGCAAACTCACCTGACAACATCTGATCAACAACTTGCAGACCAAGACACTGTAGAAGATGGCCCTGTTGAAAATAAATTGCTTCCACCAAATAGTAGGGAGCAATAGCTGACATCCTGCAGCAAGTGTACACAAGCACAGTACAACCCCACACGGAGTATGGCTGCACATCCTGGGCTATAGCCGCCAAGATACCAACACCAACAAACTCAGTCAAGCTCCCGAGCGCAGGTCTGCGTATTATAACATGGGGCTTTAAACCACACCCATTGTGGAAATGGAGAAGATGGCCCAGCTTCATTCTTTGGAAGAATGAAGAGAAGTCAAGGTCATCACACAGCACGAAAAGATGAAACGACTGAGCTCCCACTCCGTACACCACAAACAGAAAGAACTGACGTACAGAAAACCGCCTGAAGAGAAAGAGCCTAGACCACCTGGCCAAACGTCTCGAGCTGAAGCTCGAAGACATCATCACCAGAGATACACATCATATTGAGCCCCTACAGGCCTCTACATCATCAAATCAGACATCCCAGGAGTCGACAGAAAGAAAGACATGACCCCAGTGGAGCTCCAAATGTCTACACTCGATCTGCTGGACTCACAGTACCCTGGAAACCAGTGGACACAAACGTTCACGGACGTCTCGGCAGACAGTGCAATCCGCATTGGAGGGGCTGGCATGTACGACAAGTTCCCTGATGGTCGCCGTATCTCGCTAGCCACTCCATCTTGAAGACTCTGCACCAACTTCAGAGCTGAAGCCACTGCCCTGCTGGAAACCTTCGCACTGCTGAACACCACAGAACCTCTATCTGACCACACTGTCATCCTCACTAACTTCAGGGCACTGCTGGAGAGCCTGTTATGCGAACGTCAGGACAGGACTCTACGGGACATCGGAACCCGCTGGCCAGCTTGTCTGCCATTACCTGTTTCGCACTCCAGTTGATTCCAGCACACTGTGATGTCTATGGAAATGAACAGACATGCAGGCTGTTAAAAAACAGGAAGCAGGAAAGAACAGTTTGCAAACGCAGTCTCCTTTCCTGAAGCTAAAGCCATGGTCAAATCCAAGTACCACACTAGCTGGAGAGCAAGAACAGGAGTCCAAAACCCCATAGTCCCTGACAACATCAGATTTCTTGAAAGACAACAACCGTCTTCCGACTGCGCACCGGCCACTGCCAGCTTCTCTACCATCTGCACCGAAGTTAATTCATTCGAGACCTGCCGCCTCCGGATATGCGGCTTATGCCGCGTATCTGGAGGCGGCATGTCTCGTATGAGTTACGGTGGCTCACACAAGTGACTGTCCCTGTGGAACAGGACCCCCAGACTCTGGAGCATGTCCTGCAGCACCGCCCATTACACCGGCCTCGACATCGACATGGTCCTAAGAAGCAGACGTTCAAGAGAAGCTGTGGGGTACCACTGCCGCCCTAAAACCGACCGCAGGCTTCGTACACCAAACGGGACTGAAAATCTAGGCATGACCAGACGACCGCAGAGGAAGAAGAAGACGAGGATTAAGTAATTTGTTTGTTTGTTTGTGTGTGTGTTTGTTTGTTTGTTTGTTTGTTTTTTGGTGGTTTTTTTGTTTGTTTGTTTGTTTGTTTTTTGTTTTGTTTTTTTGGGGGGGCGTTTTTTTTTGTTTTTTTGTTGTTGATTTTTTTGGCTTTTTTGTTGTTGTTTTTTTTTGGGGGGAGGGGGGGGGGTTGTGTTGTTGTTGGGTTTTGGGGGGGTTGTTCTTGTTGCTGCTATTTGTCACAGTGGGGGTGGGGGACGTTACCATACCTCCGCAACCCCCCTCCCGCCGTGAAATGGCCTCAGTCGCCTGCTCGGCGTTAAACACAAATAACTAACTAACTCCGCAACCCCCTCACCCCCCAAGATTCGCCGTGGCTACATTTTGGCTGCCACGTCGTGGTTAAAGAACAAAGACGGGATACAAAGTCTCGGGGATACACTCATATAAATACTCGCTTTGTGCTTTGTCAGGTAGAGAGACAAGCATGTCACGTCGATCACCCTCCGGCATTAATTCTGACCAAGATTAACCACTGTTCTGTGGCGTGCTGTCCAGTGTCCCGTCAGTCACACTTACCCATCATTTACATGTTGAAAGGTCACCTGGATATGTCGCCGTAAATTACCTGATATATGCATCCACTGAAGACGTTGCGGTAAACATCGTGTAAATTCGGTACTATACTGATGCTTCCTGGCGAGCAGTTCAAGTGCGCTGGTCTGTGAGTTTGAATCTTTCGGCCTTAGGGCCGTAAGTTTCAAAATCACAGACCAGAACACAGACAATAAGCTTGAAACTAACAAACCAGAACGCGCATGACAACCGTTGTGGGGAAGATCGCAGGAAGTGTTTACACACTGCACACTAAGTGTTTACACACTGCACACTAACGACGTAAATCCTAAATTTAAGAGTTGTCCTATAAAGCCTTCATTACAGATCAAGAGGCAGATCGACTATGCTAGTTCAAGATGGTGCCAGAACAGCTTGGCGCCTACTGGCGGCGAGCTGCTCTGGCACCACCCTTGAACTATCCATACTGTGTCAGGTCTGAACGGGGTTAAACCATGGTAAACTGAAAAGCGTTGGTTGTTTGTTTGCTTGTTTTTGTTTTTCTCGGATACTTTTGCGGATCCTAACACTTCCACTTGCAAGAGACATAGATTCACATGAGCCCCTGCAGATGCATGGGCTCATGCAAATCTATGCCTCTTGCTGAACGAGATCAGTTGCAGCTGTTCCTCAAATGGAGGGAGTTAGCCCAGGTTCAGAGTGCGTTTGTGGAGGGGTAATAGTACTGTTCGCTCAGTTGGTTCTTTCTTTTTTTTTCTTTTTTTTCTGTTTTGCTCGTTTGCCGTTTTCAGTCTTAAACATAAGGCTTTCTTTCTTTATTTCTTTTCTTTTTTTGTATTGCAAAACACATGTACATAGTTACGTGACATAAACATATACGAGGAAGAAGAAGACATATACGTCAATATCGACGTGTACACTGCAAAATATCAGCACATAGGACAAATACACCAAAACACAAAACCAGTACGAAGCACACCATTAAGCCATCGATATTCTTAACTGCTAGAGAGAGAGAGAGAGAGAGAGAGAGAGAGAGAGAGAGAGAGAGAGAGAGAGAGAGAGAGAGAGAGAGAGAGAGAGAGAGAGAGAGAGAGAGAGAGAGATGATGAATCTTTATTTATTCAGGATAAAGCTATTAGGCAACTCAATGCCTGTCTTACAAGCTGTCCTGTAAACAAACAACATAACAGGAAAATAAACATAGCATGCAAATAATAACAATAATAATAATAATAAGAAGAAAAACTACGGAAAAAAACAAACACAATAGGTGAATCAATGAAAGGGGGGGAAAAAAAATTCATATTGGAGAAGTAGTAACTGCCACCAACACAAAAGTAAGAGAAATAAATGAGTGCATAGCATTAATATTATACTCAGCTAAGATAGAGTCAAAGAATCAGCAGCATCAAGAGCATATAGCGACACCGACAAGACCAAGGATTATCAGTTTACAAATGTAAGGAGAAAGAGAAAATACTTGACTTTCACGTGTTATCAACAACAATACTCTGATATGGCAAACTGTGAAGTCAGGCTGAATGGAAGTGCGTTCGCAAAGCTCGTTTAAAATGGGTTTTACCTGAACATGATTTAATGTTCAATGGCAATGAGTTCCAGACAAAACTGCCCGAAAATAGAAGGCTTGACTTGTAGAGATCTATCCTGTGTCGGGGTAAATGAAGCAAGCCATGTCTCGTGTGTAGCTGATGCCTAGGGCTGAAGTTAAATAGCGCGCACAGATACTCGGGGACTTGATAATGAAATATTTTGTGCATGAGGACGCATTTGTTAAATTTGAGTTGTTCCTTCAGTGGAAGCAGGCCAAGAGATTTTATCTTTTGGTCTGTGGAAGTAGGGTGTGGAATAATTATTTTAACTGAACGACGATATAGCGAGTTGACTTTTTTAATATGACGTTCGCTGCATTCGTCCCACAAAGAGGACGCATAGTCACAGTGGCTCTTAATGTGCGCGTGAAAAAACAATGTACAGCACTTTGTACTAAGAATATGTCTAAGTTTAGAGAGCAGAAATACATTTCTGGACAAGGTTTTGCACAAACTGTCAATATGCGACGACCAATTGAGCTGGTCGTCAAGTACAACTCCGAGTAGGCGGTGCTTGGATACCTGTTGGATAGGTTTATCACCAAGTGAAAGTATCAAAGGGGCAGGACGTAGCTGATGCTTTTGGCGGGTTGTTATCAACATGCTTTTGGTTTTAGAAGTACTGAGGAGCATGCGATTATGCGTACACCAATCTAACACTTCATCAAGACTTTGCTGGAGGATACAATTTAGCGTTATGAGACGATCGTCTGATGTATGCAGCGTGGAATCGTCAGCAAAGAGTTCGCATTTTACCGTAGGATTTGAGATGGAAAGAGGCAGGTCATTGATGAATAAAGAAAATAAAAGAGGCCCTAGGATAGATCCTTGGGGAACACCGTGCCTCACTATACCTTCTTTCGAATACCTTCCGTTCGAGTACACCTTCTGTCGGCGGCAACTTAGGTAGGATGAGAAAAACGCAATAGAGTTCAAATCAAACTTATACACTGAAAGTTTCTTTAAAAGAATGTTGTGATCGACTAAATCAAATGCTTTGGTTAGGTCCAGAAAAACTGCACCATTTAATTTGGAATTATTGATTGATGAGAGCCAAGAGAGAGAGAGAGAGAGAGAACAATGAACAATGAACCTTTATTTTCCAACGGTAGAAGTTATTGGTAACAGGACCAGTTTTCAAACTTGCCGTTGCTACATCTACTACATAAATGACATAGACATGTAAACATACACATACCACACACTGCTGCATGCATGCATTCGCTCATGCACGCACGCCCGCACATACGCACGCACACCGTCGCACGCTCACACACACACACACATACATGCACACCGCAATTACGCATGCACGCACGCACACACACTCACAAACACAACGAGAGAGAGAGAGAGAGAGAGAGAGAGAGAGAGAGAGAGAGAGAGAGAGAGAGAGAGAGAGAGAGAGAGAGAGAGAGTTACATGTATAGTTTGGCAAACGGCAATAGATCATCACATGTTTCATCTGTTATTGCACGACGATATTTTTCTTCCTGGAATCTTTGTCTCAAAATCTGCCTGCAATGTACCATATCTGGAATTTTGCTGCTTAGTTTACATCGGTATATATTTCTGACGAGAAGGAATTGGTCAAAGATTTAAAATCGTTTTAACACTATGTGTCCCACAAAATCGTCTTCGGTCAAGTAATGAACAACCTTGTCTTGGTCGCAGCCTGATTTAATCCATTCGCCCCAATTAATCCAAATTTGCTGATTTGCTGCACATTTCCACAAAAGATGAGTATGATTTCCGATTCAGCGTCATACTGCTTCTGTTAGACGTCGCAAAAAGAGTAATAGTGATTAGTTGGGAGAAGCCTATACAAAATCCTAATGTGGAACCATCGTAATTTCGTGTCAGGCGAGTTCGGTCAGTCTGAGTTACGACTACTAAAGAAACCTGTATGACAGAATGTGACAAGCACTGTCATATAGAACGTAGACTGATGGGACCACTGAAAAGTGTCCTATATAACTGGCGTTGGTACTAAGAACTGCAGCAGTCCTTTCTTTGGCACAGATCTGACGGGAAATCACTCGCCTCTGGTTTGTGAGTCCTTTGTATGTAGCAGGTATCGTGATTGTTCCTTCTGGTTCGGGTTTTATATCTAGGCAGTAAAAGAAGTGAAATTTTACACATTTTACAAGATGCTGGCCTTTGGACTTCTCTCTTTCTTGGTGAGTTTTTTTTTTGTTGTTGTTTGTTTTGTTTTTGTTTTTTGGGTATTGTCGTCTTGTGCGTGTGTGTGTGTGTGTGTGTGTGTGTGTGTGTGTGTGTGTGTGTGTGTGTGTGTGTGTGTGTGTGTGTGTGTGTGTGTGTGTGTGTGTGTGTATGTGTGTGTGTTTTGTTAGTGGTTTGTATTTGTGCGTATTTCGTTCGTTTGCAGGTTTGTTTTTTCGTTCGGTGGTTCGTTTATTCGTTCGTTCGTTCGTCTGATTCGTTTCGCTTGTTGGCTTGTTTGCTTGTCTGAGTGTTGCTGGGTTGTTGTTTTTGTTTTTTTCCAATTTTTCAATGGTCTTGTCCTTTTTAGCATAAAACCCTGCCAGGGATTTGTATTGTCATTTTAAAGGTTTGGCCTAATTATCGGTTTATAATTTTACTTATTTTTGGTTAAAATATTCGGAATTGTTTCCCTTATTGTTTCCCTTTACGAGATACGCTTTTTAAGAGAAAAAAATGCTATTCAAAAAGCAATTATCCTTATTTATCTAGCGAGCTAAACTTCGGCCTGCGTCGTCTCGCGCACCGGCCTGAGGACCTTTTGCTTATTGGTATGTGCATGACTTTCTTTTTCTTTTCTTTTTCAGACATTGGTCATATTGCACAGTTTGGTCCCAGATGTCCACTCAGGGTACGAAAGTGTAGCTCTGTTTGACTAATGAGTCCCTGGCCTTCTATTTATAGAAGGGACTTTTTAGGACGGGTCGCGGTGAGGCGAATTTAATAGCATGTCCATTTTCTCAAAGGCGTGCAGGCTAAACCTCTAACAATTAAAGTAACAAGATAAAAATTACTTCATGTCTAGTTACGCTAACCTCGCTGATGAACGTACACTTTTTGGCGCGAAGCGCCGTATGTGCGTATGTATATATGTATGTGCGTGGATATGAGTGCGTATGTATGTAAACAAGAGAATCTCCGATATTTCTGTACACACAAGCTTGAAACTTGACGAAATACTTTCTTAAGTGGGTGGCTAAGAGAGCATCCGAGCATATTGTAATTGAATGTCTCATTGAAGACATAAACAACCGTTTATAGGAAGTCGGTTGACCCAGAATAGAGTCCGTAATTTTTGTCATATTCACTTGAACTTTTGCATATAGCTAGTTTGCAGAAAGACATTGGATCCGTTCGTTAGCCAGCTT
>BTPG01000006.1:121976621-121996621 GCA_036245525.1 Semisulcospira habei
TATTGGATAATATGAGATACATTACGTAACCTGGCTGATACACATAACTCACACGTTCATTCACACACACACACACACACACACACACACACACACACACACACACACACACACACACACACACACACACACACACACACACACACACACACATACACGTGCTTCATAACCCAACAACTTCCGTAACACCCCATATCTCTGTCACTACCTTGAAACCGACTATAACCTAACACTCTATACGTTATCCCCTACACTGGAAAAGACTATTCGTAACCACGTACTGCCTTCATAACGACTTGGGCATACACACCTCACATTCCCTAGTTATCAATCTTGGTAAATAACTGTATACGAAAACACCGGTTATCTCAATAAATTCCAAACCAACACTACTGAACCTAACCGGTCAACACTACACAACCAAATTAACTCCTATTAACGCATACTATCTTTAACGCAATAACCATCAATAATACGTATAGAAACATACCTGAATTCTAGGTTTCAGAGTCTTGAAATACGGGCTAAGGTATCTCACACACGTCTGTCCACACTGACAGTAAAGCCCCGTACTGACGTTCCTACAGCTCTGTTAGCCTGAACTCACTAAAAACTCCCCGTGCCAAACGTTCCGTTAAGATTTCACTTGGGTCTCGTGCCACACAGAATAGTTGTCACAAGACAAACCGCTTACAACACTACCGAACTAAACCCTCTGTGTGAACCCTAAGCGTGAGCATAGAGTTTCATCCCATATGGGTTAACCTTAAAACAATTGAATTAATTTTTTACGAAAAAAAATCTTCTCATTAATAATCGCATGATTTTTCATATACAGTATTTACATAAGCGTACAGTTTGTCTTGACTGTCGGGTACGATTGAGTCAATTGTGACCTGTATGCCCTAGGTGTGAAAATCAGGCAGTTTTCTGCACCACTTTTTAGGAGTCATTTGTAAAACAGCTAACATGAATTAATATTTTTCGTTTACGAAAAAAAAATCTTCTCATTAATACCCGCATGATTTTTCATAAACAGTATTTGCATAAGCCTTCTGTTTGTCCCGTCCCTGGGGTAGGACAAATTGTGTCAAATTGTGACCTGTAAGCCCTAGGCGTGAAAATCAGCAAGACAATTGCAAAGTTGATTCAGTGATTTACGTCAAATGTTTGCATTGCGATGAGTGACGTATAACATCGAGTGGTCACTATGAACACGACGTCGTGGGATTAATGATGCCATGACGTGAAGCTTGAAATGACGTCATTTCGCTGCTTGTGCTATCTTTTTTCTTCAGAATAACTATGCTACGCCATACCACAGAGCTTACGAATGGCGAGAATCGCCGTGTGTCCGTCTTTTTTTCTGTGTGCCAGTGTGTTTGAATCAGAGGGTGGGTTATAGTAGAAGGAGATGGATTCCTGTCGCTACACCAGCCCACAGAGCGTACTAATGACGCCGGGGAAGCGCCGTGTGTCCGTCTTTATTTGTGTGCGCCGACGTGTGTGTTGATCAGGGGTTGGCGCTTAGAGAGGAGGGAAATGTATCAGCATAACAAGCCTAAATAATATATGAACAACCCTGAATGTTCCTAAAAGATAAACGCATCTGAGCTCCAAACAATACGGTAGACTTTGGAATGAAATCCTCATCTTGTTTTGGTTTGGCCTTTGGTTTGGTTCCGTTGTTGTTGTTGTTCCTGTTGTTGTTTTGTGGCTTAGTTTTTTGGTGCGTGGCCTGGCAGTGGATCGACTTCTAACCGTTGACTGTGTTTCCGTACTGTTTCAGGAATGTCCGACAGGCGAGAGGTGCATTGCACGCCCTTTCCTTCGATGTGGTAAGACACCCTTGATTGTTCAATATTAAAGGCCAGCCTCACTATTATGCGCTCCAGTATACCACGATATGCGAGGGACCTTCAACAAAGAATGACAATAAGCGTACTTTCCTTTAAATCGCGGCGCATGTCATTCAAACTAAACACGGGGATGTCTGGTCAGGAAACGGTTCTCGGGCCGTGCGCGGGCCAGCCAAGGCGGACGACGGTCGGAGGACCCGTTATCAAGTGGTATTTTTCTTCAAACCTTTATTGTAAATTCAGCCTGCAAATAAGTTGATCACGAATAGCGCGATCTGAATTGATGGCTCCCGTGTATCGCGATATACTGAGGCTGGCCTGTGTACGATGAAATAAGGGCGGATAAGTCATCTCTTCACAGGGGTCCTCAAAAATCTTGTGTGCGGTAGTTTTCACTAAGAATGCTTTCCGTTCGTCTTCTTCTCTCCTAATAATATAACACAAGAAACTAGGAAGAAGAAGCAACATGTTATGGTGCTTCATCCTCCCATATTTTTTTTCCGTTTTTTAAAAATGTTTTGTTTGTTTGTTTGTTTGTTTGTTTGTTTGTTTGTTTGTTTGTTTGTTTGTTTGTTTGTTTGTTTTTGGGGGGGTTGGTTGGATGGTTTTTATTGGGTTGGGGTTTGTTGTTGGGTTTTTTTTCTTTTCCCTTTTCCCTTTTTTTTAGGGGAGGGGGGGGGGCGTTGTTGTTTGTTCGGGGGTTTTTTGTTTTGTTTTTTTGTTTTGTTTTGTTTTGCTTTGTTTTGTGTTTCGTTTCGTTTTGTTTTGTTTTGCTTTGTTTTGTCTTTTTTTAGGGGCGGCTAGGGGGTGGGGGTGGGGGTTTGGTTTTTGTCTTTGTTTGTTAATATGGAGGACGGGGTAGGGGTGTTGGTGGAGGGGGGGGGGGAGGGGAGGGGGCCTGAATACTCGTGGGTCGGTGGCCGTTGCACATTGCGTATCAATCATGCAACATGACCCTAATTATCTCTAATTATAATTGTGTTGTACCTGTCTTTTCTAAGCGTGTTTCTTTCTCCGTTGGGTACTTCTTTGCTAATTATCTCCGTTTATCTGATCCCTAGTAAGAGGACATTCAACATGTCTTGCACAGGAAAAAAGTAGGTATCATAGGAAAGGGTCGACTTAGTACGAGAGTGAACACATATTTGCTTGTGAGTGTAATAGTTTTTAAAGACTATCTAATTTGTATTTATATTGTCAAACAAATGGCCGTGTGTTTGGTTACAAAGTAAAGTAGGTTATAGCACTGTCAGGGGAGAGAAATGTGCATGATCGACCAGTGATCATAGATCTACTGTGGCCAAAGCACAAAAAAAAGAGATAGGAAAGAGAGGGGCGCTAAGAGAGTGACTGAAAGCAATGCATATGGAAGCCCCCCCCCCCCCCCCGAAGGGGGGCGTATCACATATCCACCGTTCCAGCCACTCAGTGCATGGAAATTTAAATCTAGGTCCCCCAAGGGGGGTCCAGATATCTAGCCGGTGTGGACAGCTGTTTCGGTCTTGGCGACCTCTTCAGCACACCATCGGCAATACTGGAGGAGGCAGGAAATTCTGCCTACCTGCAATGACAACCACATTTTACTGTGGTGTCTGCAGGGGCATACATTCCATGCCACCACCTAGAGTTAAATCTCTATGCACCCTAAAAGAGAACCTACCAAAAGGGGGGAAGGGGTTGCAGTCGACATTGCAGCAATAAATGAAAAGAAAAGGGGAGACCGCCAGTGCTAACACTTTAGGAAGGTTACAAAGTAAAGTAGGTTATAGCACTGTCAGGGAAGAGAAATGTGCATGATCGACCAGTGATCATAGATCTACTGTGGCCAAAGCAAAAAAAAAAAGAGATAGGAAAGAGAGGGGCGCTAAGAGAGTGACTGAAAGCAATGCATATGGAAGCCCCCCCCCCCCCCCCCGAAGGGGGGCGTATCACATATCCACCGTTCCAGCCACTCAGTGCACGGAAATTTAAATCTAGGTCCACCAAGGGGGGTCCAGATATCTAGCCGGTGTGGACAGCTGTTTCGGTCTTGGCGACCTCTTCAGCACACCATCGGCAATACTGGAGGAGGCAGGAAATTCTGCCGTTTGTAAAAAAGTGTATCACATCGCACACTATCCGATGAAATGGCCTGGTTTTTTATCGGCCGGCCGTACACACTCGAGCGACACAAGTCAGTCTGAATTTTTATGTCTAGTTCATGTGTGTTTCGAGGAAGTTTTGCTTTAAATTGCCGGTACTCCTCATCGTCAGCGGACCAAACCGTGAAGATAGTTATTTTGCGCAGCGTTTTGTTGCACGTATCTCGATCTCCGTTTCAGTAATCCTATCCCCCGTATTGGTTGGGGATTAGGATTGATAGCTCTAGGGCTTTCCTACTGACTTGAGTTAGTAGGTCGTTGGCTCACTTTCGGAAGGATTCTCGCATCGAGTTGTATCCTAATGTTTGTGAGGTTCAACTTTCGTTTTTACAAATTCTTGAGTTCAACTGCGTTATAGCAGTCTCAACCGCCTCAAAACTTTCGCCGAGGAACTGCTGGCAGAAGAACAGGCTGGCTTCAGAGTTGGAAGAAGCACTGTAGAGCAGATTTTCAACTGCCGCGTCCTGATCGAGAAACATCTGCAGCATCAGCGCGAACTCTACCACAACTTCATTGATTTCAGGAAAGCATTTGATCGCGTCTGGCACGACGGACTCTGGCAAGTCATGAGATCGTTCAACATAGAGGAGGGGCTGATCCAAATGATAGAAGCGCTTTACAAGAACGCCTGCAGCGCGGTTCTACTTAACAATCAGTCAGGCGAGTTCTTCAGGACGACGATCGGTGTCCGTCAAGGATGCCTGCTCTCTCCTGTCCTTTTCAACATATTCCTGGAGAAGATCATGCAGGAAACCCTCCACGACCACCATACTTCAATCTCTATTGGTGGCAGATCCCTGTGCAATCTTCGATTCGCAGACGACATTGACCTCATGGCAGGCAGCAATAGTGAGCTGCAAAACCTGACAGACAAACTTTCAAGTAGCGCAGGGTCTTATGGCATGGAGATCAGTACGGATAAAAGCAAAGTGATGATCAACACCACAAGCGACAGCAGCAGCAACATTCACATGAACGGCCAGAAGCTAGAAGAGGTCAATAGCTTCAAGTACTTGGGAGCCACCCTGTCCAAAGACGGTAGTTGCATAGCAGAGATCCGTATCAGGATAGGTACAGCAACATCCGCAATGGCCAGGCTGGACAGGATATGGCGAAGTAACTCCATCAGCTTCACCATCAAGTACAGGCTTTACAAGTCCCTCGTAGTGTCTATTCTACTCTACGGCTGTGAGACTTGGACGCTGCTTGAAGACTCAGAAAAGAAAATCCAGGCCTTTGAGAACAAGTGCCTGAGGAAGTTGCTCCACATCTCGTACCGCGTGCACAAGACCAACGAATATGTACGGAGCATCGTCACTTCCCTGGTGGGCCCACATGAACCCCTTCTGGCAACCGTGAAACGGCGCAAGCTTGCTTGGTTTGGCCACGTGACCCGACACAACACCTTGTCCAAGACTATCCTCCAAGGCACTCTCGAAGGAAGTCGTCGGCGAGGTCGTCAGAGAAAGAGTTGGGTCGCAAACATAAAAGAATGGACCGAACTCGAGATGCCAGACTTGCTTGCCACCGCCCAAAATAGAACTCAGTGGAGAGCACTGTCTGTTGCTGCTGCCTTTCAGTCCCCCCAACGCCCAGTTCGGGCAAGGGACTGATGATGATGATAGCAGTCTCTTGCGATGCGGAGTGTTTCCCCTTTAAGTGTCATTTGAAGATTGCTGGTGGGTAGACCGACAGGTGGTGTAGGTACTGATATGTTTCAGTTGTGCGCTCTGGCACGTCGGCGAATGCTCGCCTTGTCCGCAGGACAGAGCCTATGGTGGTCTTGAGGTCCGGCGTCAGAGAGGAGAGGCAGGAGAGGCTGGCTGTGCAGTATATGCAACAGGAGGCCTTGATCCTTTCGTCGTCTGAGGGAACAGACATAAATTCATCCGTGAGCTGAGGTTCCCGCTGGGTTGTTTTATCTCTCTTTTGACCGCGATGGGTCAGTTTTGAGTCGACACTGTTTTGTTTAAGTGTTCAGGATATAGGGTTATATCTTGATTGTTTGGTCTTCTGTTCGCAAGGCTTTCTATACATTTATGCTTGTGCCAGCTCCAGAAAGCCACATGTCTCGCAGGTGGCCATGGGATAATAGTCCAGTCAGCGCCAGGCCCGGCAGTTACGTAATCAAGGACCATTCCCAACACCCTTCAACTACTTTTGAGAGTAGTAGCGCGATGCATGGATAGCGGCATAGAGGTAGCTGTGCCACCTGCCTGTTAGTAAAATAGCGCATCCCTTCCCTGTGTAGTTTTCAATGTTTTTCCACGTGACATTTAGCTCTCTGTTTTAGAAAGTTGTGTCATTTAGATTCTTCTTATTCAGTGCCGATTGTTCTCTTTATTGCAAGTCTGTCGGTTTTGATACCCGTTTCTTGCTGGTTTGTTGTTTCTTCTTTTTCTCTTTTCCCCAAAATTTAAGGTTCATTCCGTATCAGCTGCTGGCTGTGATACAATGTAATGGATTTTATTTTTTATTTTTATAGAAACTTTATTTCGAGAACGTTCTTCTGTTCGCTGTTAAACAGCCACTGTTTTTTGCAGTTACGTTTGCCTGTTTGCCGTGTGGTTTTGTGCTCTAGCCCAGCAAAGCTGGTCAGTGCCAGTGCTGTGACGAGGAAGGTTGCGTGTGCACTCTTGCACGCCGTGGCACCAATTGAAGAGACGATCAAGTGGAGATGAGAATTTAGTGTAGCGTTCTGCTGCACGTATCTCGTTCTCCGTTTAATTCTATACCCCGTATTGGCTGGGGATTAGGATTGATCACTCTAGGGCTTTCCTACGGACTTTGAGTTAGTAGGTCGTTGGCTCACTTTCGAAAGGATGCTCGCATCGAGTTGTATCCTAGTGTTTGTGAGGTTCAACTTTCGCTTTTACAAATTCTTTCAACTGCGTTATAGCAGTCTCTTGCGATGCGGAGTGTTTCCCCTTTTTAATTGTCCTTTGAGGATTGCTGGTGGTTTTGTGCTTTAGCCAGGCAAAGCTGGTCAGTGCCAGTGCTGTGACGAGGAAGGTTGCGTGTGCACTATGGCACGCCGTGGCACCAAATGAAGATATGATCTTGGCCGCGTTGCACGCGAGAGCCCGGGTCACGTGGTCTGTAGTCCAAACGCTGGCTGTGTAGAGTCGTGGATTCTCGTTGAAGTGTAAGTTCTGTCTCTTCCGTCGTCTGAGCAGAAAGAGTTATACATTTGGAGTCGCGATGAGTAGTTTAAGATATCTCGTGCACTCTTTTTTTTTTTGTTTTTTTTTTTTGAACTGAAATGATCCTTCTTCAAACACTGTTCTGTTTTTCCGCGGGAGTTTTGGATAAAGGGCGCTATGTCATTTTATTCTTTTGTCTATTGTTAGTGTGGCTCTTCATACATTCACGTGTATGTATGCGCCCACCAAGGACAATGTGTACCTCGCCGGTGGTAGTACATTCAAGTCAGGCCCGGCACTGACTTTCGTAGCTACGTAATGTTACAACCACCTTTCTACCACTCTGAAAGTCGTAGTGCGATGCACGGTCAGTGGCATAGGGGTAGCTCTGCCCCAGCCTAAGTAATAATGCGCATATATATCCTGTGTACACTCCACCTTGTGTCAGCGTTTTCAACAAATCTGATTTCGCTTCCACGATTTTGTTTGTTCAGTTCTTTACATTCCTTTTTCCAGTCTCGGACTGTATTTCTTTTTCACAGGTGTCGGCACACTTTTGTTTGTGTCCAACTGTTTTTCTGTTTGGTTGTTGTTGTTTTGTTTTTTTTGCTGTTTGCCACGTAGTTGGCTTTCACGTTCTTTTCCCTTGTCACTCTCATTCTTTTTCGGCATTTACTTCTGTGCCATTTGTTACTACGCTATGTAGTGCATTGTGGGTGTGCTGCCTTCACGTGTTTGTTTCCGACACGCAGTGTGCAGGCAGCCCTGCTTGTCACGTCCAATATAGATGTACATTAGGTGAGGAGTACCTAGTAGGCTCCCATAGTATGAGGATCTATGTCTCTCCGACAACGGTGGTTTTGGGTTATATCCATCGGTGTACAGGGTCAATTGACGTTATGCAAACTTCCTGGGTCAGTTGCAGTTATGCCGACTCCTCAACGATGATTTCCAGATGCCCGTAGGACCAGGCTGGGTGGGTGTCCGTGCGTTCCTACGTACTTTACGTGTTCTTTCTTCTCTATCCTAGATGGAAGGCTGTTTCTTCCCCAAGATTTAAGAGAGTGAAATCACCTTTCCGTACGGAATATTTCTTTTTATGTGTGCTCTTTGCGTGCATTGTTAGGTAGTGTTGTTTCATCACCACCAACATCATGATGTGTTTGGAATATACAACTTCCAGTCGATATGCTTTCAGTTACGGATTCTGGCTTGAGGTTGGATATCTTATTTTCCTGTGGGCTTCGAGCTTCTTGTTGATAGCTCCGCTCGATGGATTTTAAGATATGATGTATGACCGAAACAGCTGTCCACACCGGCTAGATATCTGGACCCCCCTTGGGGGACCTAGATTTAAATTTCCATACACTGAGTGGCTGGAACGGTGGATATGTGATACGCCCCCCTTCGGGGGGGCTTCCATATGCATTGCTTTCAGTCACTCTCTTAGCGCCCCTCTCTTTCCTATCTCTTTTTTTGTGTGTGTGCTTTGGCCACAGTAGATCTATGATCATTGGTCGATCATGCACATTTCTCTTCCCTGACAGTGCTATAACCTACTTTACTTTGTAACCTTCCTAAAGTGTTAGCACTGGCGGTCTCCCCTTTTCTTTTCATTTATTGCTGCAATGTCGACTGCAACCCCTTCCCCCCTTTTGGTAGGTTCTCTTTTAGGGTGCATGGAGATTTAACTCTAGGTGGTGGCATGGAATGTATGCCCCTGCAGACACCACAGTAAAATGTGGTTGTCATTGCAGGTAGGCAGAATTTCCTGCCTCCTCCAGTTTTGCCGATGGTGTGCTGAAGAGGTCGCCAAGACCAAAACAGCTGTCCACACCGGCTAGATATCTGGACCCCCCTTGGGGGACCTAGATTTAAATTTCCATGCACTGAGTGGCTGAAACGGTGGATATGTGATACGCCCCCCTTCGGGGGGGCTTCCATATGCATTGCTTTCAGTCACTCTCTTAGCGCCCCTCTCTTTCCTATCTCTTTTTTTTGTGTGCTTTGGCCACAGTAGATCTATGATCACTGGTCGATCATGCACATTTCTCTTCCCTGACAGTGCTATAACCTACTTTACTTTGTAACCTTCCTAAAGTGTTAGCACTGGCGGTCTCCCCTTTTCTTTTCATTTATGGCCGTGTGTTTGGTTTGTGTGTTTGTGTGTGTGTGTGTGTGTGTGTGTGTGTGTGTGTGTGTGTGTGTGTGTGTGTGTGTGTGTGTGTGTGTGTGCGTGTGTGTCAGTGGAGGGGGAGGGAGGTAATCGTAATGCAATTTTTTTTTCCAGTGCGTACCAGAGGATACGTTAACTGTTAATGAGCCCATGTCGAATTTCAAAATGTGGAACAATGGTCGTGGGTTTGGTGGGGTTTCTTTTTAACCCATATCATACTCAGGCTAAAAGCTTCAAATTTGTACACTGCCATATGCAAGCTACAATGGCTACCAATGGGCTTAGGTCAAGGGTGGTGCCAGAACAGCTTGGCGCCTACAGGCGCCAAGCTATTCTGGCACCACCCTTGAACAATTTTAGTCAAACTTATTTCACACACTGGTGCATTCCGAATGATAAGGGTTAACCGTAAAAAAATGCGATTTTGTTTTAAATTTCAGTGTGTCCCGTAAGACGAGTTCTCTGTTTTGTGAGACCATGTCTAACTTCAAGATGTGACAACCATCCGTTCGCGGTGTGCAGGTATGCAACTTTCACAGGATTGTCATTATACACACTGTGTAGTATGAAAATCTTCTATAAGTATGCGCTATTGTGTTTCGTTTTGTTGCAAACTGCAACACGCAAAGTGATCATCAAGACCACCTTGCCTATGACATTTTGCAAGGAAATTGCAACAGACCACCTTGCCTGCAGCAGTTTGCAACAACGCAGCGCAACAGCTCATTCACATTTAGGTGTATTTGATGAAAATGTAAAACATGTTGGTATGTCAAATGACATAAATAAATGTGTATTTATACACCTCCTATTTTGGTGTATCTCACGTTGTCGCATGACTAAAACCTCCTGACATGAGAAGAGTTAATTTTGCGGCGTTCTTTTTTTTTACAGGGACAGTAATTGCGGTGGATGTTACGCAGACTGGTATGAAAACGGAAGAATCGTAAGAAACTGTCACAGGCGCCTCCCACCTCTCATCGGTCGTTTAAGCTCGGATGATTCGTAAATTAATGGTTGGCTCAAAAGCTTGTCGGCAGTGGTTTTTGTCGCGATGATTCTTGCACAAATTATCGCGACAAAACTCGTCACTAAAACCCAAAGAGTTAATGTCTATGGATGACAAGTGAGGCAGCATCCGGAAAATCAAACAAGAATGAAGGAAAACTAAAAGCACGATGGGGCTGGTGGTCGGACTTGTTGCGTCAGTGTTCTTTACGTCAAACTGGCAACTTAACCCTTTGGCTGTTGGTTTTATTGAGGTGATTCAATCACCTCGACAAAAACCTCTAGCGACAGAAAAAAGGGTTAATATAAAATCAACATTCCTATAGCAGTATTGTCTACTTCTCAACTCATTTGCGCCCAGCCGCATTCGGATGCGCGGCATAAGCCGCGCATTCGGATGCGGCTGACCGCGAATGAGTTAAAATTAGCAAAACTGGCTTGTCTTGTATAAAGCGTGTTTCTTTCTTTACTATTTTGATATATTGTATACACATGGCAATCACTTTGTCTGGATTTTGTCTTGAACGCTTTTCATTGCGCTCCAAAGATGTAAATAAATTTTGCAGCTGCCGTTTTATGAGTCTTGCAATGTTTGAGTTCAAATCTGCAGTTAAAGATGGCTGCTAAGCATACATATAAAAGCTGTCTGCATTCGTCTTCTGGGGTTTGATGATTGAGAGTGTTGTTGCAGTACTAGAACACGGACTCTGTTAAAAGAGGACGAAGGAGTGATGGCCCTTATTAGAGAGGTTACGTTTACGCTGAACGACTCCCAACAACGAACGAGAGCGCAATCACGGACGATAATCAGCTTGTATCTTATGCATTGACAACACTCTGGACATCTCCAAGATGCATAGATCCTTATGAACCCCATGGCTCATCAGGATCTATGCCTCTTGGAGATGTTCGGATTGTTGTCTGTGTGTAAGGATCATCCCAGTACAAGCTGGTTATCCTCCGTGACTCGCTCTCGTTTGTTTTGGAAGTCGATCGTTTCAAACAAAACCTCGTCATCAATAGGATATTGTCGGTAAGGCTGGCTGTCGTTCTGTCTGTCCGTCCGTCTGTCATTTACAGTCTGCCTGCCTGCCTGCCTGCCTGCTTGTCTGGCTGTCTATCTGTCACATAAATTGAGTATGCTTGAGTGTCTTCTTTTCGTCTGTGTCTGTCTGTCTGTCGATACAGGTGTGCACAGCTGACAATCACTAAGTTGAACTCATTCAGCCCGACGACCGTATTTCCAAACTTCTGGAGCCGTCATCTAATGACTATGCACCAGTTGCAGGAGATGGGTAGACCATGATAATTCAACTGCAGTGCAGGCGCCCAGCTAATCTGGCACTACCCTTGAATTATCATGGTCGATCCATCTCCTGCTGTAGTGCGTCAAGGCTGAATAAGTTAATGTAGTAGACTATAGTTTTACACATGAAAATTGGTCGTGTATCTGCGTCAAACACCAATCAAACATGTGACTCTTGACGGAATTTTTTCCTTCTCGAAATAATATTTACTGACACCCTCCCTTCCTCCCCCTCCCCCCCCCCCCCCCCCCCGTCGCCCTCACCCCCACCTCACCTCCACGCCCCCCACACCCCCCACCCCACCCCACCCCACCCACACCCCCTTTCACTAAAACGAAAAGAGAAAAAGAAAAATCCCATCTGTAGCCAGTTTCAATAGTGAGTGAAAGGCATGACGTAAGTGAAAATGAACGACAGCCCTGGCCTGACACGAAAAATTAGGTCGCTCATGTCTTCCTTTGTTGACCGGCATATCTTGTATCTGGAGCAAATTTAGTGACTGACATATTATATTGGACTTATGTGAGAAGTTATAGATTGACCATGATTGTTCAAGGGTGGTGCCAGAATATTTTGGCTCACATAGGCACCAAGCTATTCTGGCACCACCCTTGAAATATCATGGTTGATCAATTATTTTGCAATTGTGTGTCGGGGCTAAATGCCTTAAAGCAGCTGTTCTGCTTTTCCGGGACCGAAAATGATACTGTGGGCAGCGGAGGATCTGAATTTCCTTTAACACATTCGGGACGAGCCGCATACGGATACGCGGCTTTTTTGCCGGGTATCTGTACACAGCACGTCTCGATCGCACTAAGTAATTCGATGGAAAACAAGACGCTCGCATGTTAACAAACACCAATCGTGACTCCAACTTCCAAAACGTCAATCACTTTGTAACCGAACAAGGGCGGCTTGGAAGCGTTATAGTCTGTCCTTGAAACGATGACACTCAAACAACAAGAACAAAATACGAACGTTTCTGTTTGTGGTAATGTATGCATCATCTATCATGTTCAATTTGTGAAAGTCAAATGGTGATAGACGACGACGCTTAGACCATATCACTAACATAATAATTAATCTGGGCTTGAGATACATAATGGCGGCTGTTCATACGTATTTTGTAATACGTATTCTTTAAAACTGTGCTTTATTGCTCGACATAACTACGTGCATCCAAGCCAAGATTAACTCATTCAGCCCCGACACACCACATCAAGACATGAATCGAGCATAATAGCTCAAGGGCGCCCAAGCTATTCTGGCACCATTCTTGACCTGTCATGATCGACCTGTATCTAGAATTAGTACAGTCCTTCGGAGGGCAACTTCAAAATTTGGGGATTTTGGTCCTGGGGCAGAATGTGTCAATTGCATTAGGTACTGGTTGCGTCATTTCCGCATGGACAAGTGTAGATTGCAGCAATACGAGTGTAATATATTGCTTGTTCTTGATAACAGTGACAAAGAATTCGTGGGTACGTCAGCGATGACCGGTACAGAAATGGCTTTAAGGTGTTGTTTTTCTCGGAGAATCAGTGATTGAACAATGCGACGTGAAATTACGTGTCGGTGTTCAGAGAGTGCCTGGCTGATCCCAGTAACCTGGACTGGATCTCGCTTTGTTATGCATTAAAGCTTTAACCCTTTTGCTGTCAGTAGCGGATTTTGTTGCGATGATTCCAAAAGCCACTACCGACAGCCAAATGGTTATATCCTCCAATTACTAGGAAACATATTTTGAGCATTTCGCTGACAAACATCTGTTTAATTTCCTGATATGCTTCAGCACTGGTATTTCAAAACGTCACACACAAATACAGATATAATCATGAAAAAAACCAGCTAACTGAATAGTTGAATAGTACTCATACCAAGGGAAATTACTCAGCGCTGGACATACAAACAGATCCCATGCCCCCTTTTTCTTAGCAGTAATCCGATGTAAGTTGGTTAGAGAGCAACACACCGCTAGCATGGCTTGGCGAAGACTGATCTTGACGTAATTTACTTTGTAATGATGCCAGACAAGTGTTCGTATAATTATGATCACGTAATTAGCGCTATACATGACGCCAGAGTACCAATCGTCACCATAAAATGATGTCATTGCGCTTGAGCTGAAAGTAGGTCAAGTGTCAAGTTCGCGTTTTCCCATACCTTTCCATTGGTCAGACTTTCTACGAGACAGTTGTGTGCGCATGAGGCCGTTCACGCAGCGGAGCGGATCACACACATCGAAGGCGCAAAGATCGAGGGCTTCGCCGACACCAAAACAGGGACGGGAGGTGACAAACAGGCAGTGACGAGGAGATAAATTCTAGAAGAGGAGGTAACAGAAAAAAAAGAGTCTCTAGAAAGACCCTCATTCAGCCCTCACACCTGGAAGAGACATAGATTTACATGTGCCCCTGCGAATGCAGGGGCACATGCGAATCTATGTATCTTGCTGACTCACGTATATCTGTTCCTGAAATTTAAGGAGTTAGTCCAGGAAGCGACCGATCGTGAAGGGCATCGCTGAGAGGGTTCTCTATATAACTGGTGTTTTAACATGAGTTAAGTAGCTGTCCTTTGTTTGCACCAAATATCGTGACTGTTCCTTCTGGTTTTAACAAACGGAAGTGGCAGAATTGAAATTTTACAAACTTGAAGATGATGGCCTATCGTCTTCTCTTGTTCTTGGTGAGTGGTGCTTGTTTATTTTGTTGTGCGTTTGTGCTGCTGTTAGTATTTTGTGTCTTGTTTGTTCGTTCGTCCATTCTGTTTTGTTGGTTTTTGTTTGCTGTTGTTTGTTTTGGTGTTGTTGTTATTTTGTTTTGAGATTGTTAATGTTCTTGTTAAAAAAACAAGTTTTTTTTTTATAATCTCGGCGTTCAGAATTCATTCAGTTACAGTTCATAATTTTACGAATCTCTTTTGTTTAAATATTACAATTATGTTAGAAACTGTTTTCTAAGTAGTATATTAGTGAGGTTTCGTTTGCAACGAACTACTTCCAACAACGAACTACTTCCAACAACGAACTACTTCCAACAACGAACTACTTCCAACAACGAACTACTTCTAACAACGAACTACTTCCAACAACGAACTACTTCCAACAACGAACTACTTCCAACAACGAACTACTTCCAACAACGAACTACTTCCAACAACGAACTACTTCCAACAACGAACTACTTCCAACAACGAACTACTTCCAACAACGAACGAGAGCGAAATCACGGTGGATAACCAATTTGCACCGTAAGCATAGACAACACTCTCCAAGAGAAATAGATTCTCATGAGCCCGGAGGGTTTATGAGGATCTATACCTCTTGGAGATGTTTGGAGTGTTTTCTATGCTTATGGTACGTGCTAGCTATCCCGCCATGACTATCTCGCTCTCTCTTTCGTTGTCAGGACTCCTTCGATGCAAACGAAATATCAAAATTAACTCATTCTACCCCAACGCCGAAATCCTTAAATTTTGCCTTTGTCCTCTGAAGACTGCACTCTAGTGCGGGACACAGATCGGCCATGATAGTTCAAGGGTGATGCCAGAATAGCTTGGCGCCCATAGGCGCCAAGCTATTCTGGCATCACCCTTGAACTATCATGGTCGATCCTTATCTTGCTGTGGTGTGTCTGGGGTAGAATGAGTTAAAGAAAGATCATTTTGCCACGGGATCCGTCTTTTGAACTAAAAAAAAACACAATTATAGTTGGTTATCTAGTGAGCTAAAGATCGTCTGCCCGAAGTTGGCCGATATAAGTTGCCTTGCACCGGCCAAAGGACCTTTCGCTCACTGGTATGTATACGACTTTTCTTTTCTGTTTCAGGCAGTGTCGGCACAGTTATCCGCTCAACCTGTTGGTCAGTACCAAAAGATAGTTTCGCAGAGAAGATCATTACAACCCACAAAACAACAACACAGCATCAACAACAACAACAATAACAATCGTTAAATGCTAAAGCAGGACTTGCCCCTTCCGCCATTTTAACCTGTTTATTTATTTATTGATTGAATTATTTAGGCATTTATTTATATATTTATTTAGGAATTTATTTATTTCTTTATTCATTTGTTTATTTAATTTTTATTATTAGGGGTTTTCCTTCTTGTTACTACGTCGTTTAAATGTGAATAAATAAATGATTACCGTGCGCTTTGAGAACGACTCCTTGCTTTCTGTGGCATTAACTATGTGCATAAGTCTATTACTATTATAGTAATGGACTTAGGCTATGTGATAATTACAGGCTTAGCCATGTTTACCCCCCCCCCCTTCCCCCCCCCCCAGTCCCTCCCCTTGCGCAAGCAAGCACAGGCTGTAAAAAGCAGCGATAGCTGCGTGCACATGTGACTTAACCCTTTGGCTGTTGGTAGCGGTTTTTGTCGCAGGAATCATCGCGACAAAAACCGCTACCGACAGCCAAAGGGTTCAATATGCAATCTATATGTAAAAAATAATTATGTTTAGTTTAATCTCTGTAACGCAGAAGAAGTATGTCCTCTCTATGCCTGCGTTCCCCGTCCCCCCGACCAGACGCCGTGTCAGAACCAGTGCCAAAGCAACAGGGACTGTGGACCTAGAGGTCTGTGCTGTCCCACGTGTGGCGGATGTTCTCAGTGTCTTCGTGGCTCTCCCGTACCGAACAGTTGTCGATACAGGGTACGCACGTTCTTGATTGGAGAGATTACTTTGACGCCGGACGACTCTAGCCAAGAACGAGAGTGAAGTCACCGTAAGCATAGCCACCACTCCAAACATCTGCAAGCGGCACAGATCCTCACAGGACCCCAGGGCTTATGAAGATCTACGCCCTATGAGATGTTCAGTTGGAGTGGTGTCTGTGTTTATGGCACACGCTGGTTATCCGCCGTGACTTCGTCTTTGTTTGTTGCTGGGAGTCGTCGGTTGTAAACGAAACCGCAGTACAGGCTCCGCTAGACTTACGAAAGACTGAGTGTAACGTGTGGAGTCTCCCACTCCGGACAGCGTTTCTTTTTGGTTTTATTTTTTCCCTGTGAGTTTTATAACACGTTCCCTGACGCAGAGTGTGTAGTTTCTGCAATCTTCGTTAATTCAAGACCCAAAATAACCTAGATGTCCCGGGACCATGGATTCCAAGTGCTGTCAACAAGAGGCATAGATCCTCATGAGCCCCCGCGACTGCGGGGGCTCATGAGGATCTATACCTCTTGCAGTTGGGTGGTGTTCAGTTTTTTTCTCGGCACTGAACGGGATAAACACTTTTAATTATTCAGCTGCAAAATAAATCTGTCTACACGTAGACTATTGAGTAAAGATTATAAGCTTATCTTGATACTCACAAACCAGATAGGTGAGGCTAGCGCTGGCAGAATTGTCAGTACTCAAACCAAGGGGAATCACAGCGCTGGACAGACAACAGTTAGATCCCCTGCCCCCGCCTATCAGGCACCCAATCGCCAGCCCACAGAGAAATACGCAGGTATAGAATAAGACAATCATTTCCATTCCTTATAAGAATGGATCAGGTCTCTTATATAACCCATGTCTTTCTCCGGAACTTAGGAAGTAGGCAGGAGAAACATACATACACAAACATGAAGGTGCGCTACTATATGTGGTCGGGTAAATACCCTGATTTCCCACAGTAGATGCACAGAACATTACACAACAATGTAACGATACAAAATTTGCCTCGAGTTATACATGATACTCACAAACCAGATAGGTGAGGCTAGCGCTGGCAGAATTGTCAGTACTCAAACCAAGGGGAATCACAGCGCTGGACAGACAACAGTTAGATCCCCTGCCCCCGCCTATCAGGCACCCAATCGCCAGCCCACAGAGAAATACGCAGGTATAGAATAAGACAATCATTTCCATTCCTTATAAGAATGGATCAGGTCTCTTATATAACCCATGTCTTTCTCCGGAACTTAGGAAGTAGGCAGGAGAAACATACATACACAAACATGAAGGTGCGCTACTATATGTGGTCGGGTAAATACCCTGATTTCCCACAGTAGATGCACAGAACATTACACAACAATGTAACGATACAAAATTTGCCTCGAGTTATACATGATACTCACAAACCAGATAGGTGAGGCTAGCGCTGGCAGAATTGTCAGTACTCAAACCAAGGGGAATCACAGCGCTGGACAGACAACAGTTAGATCCCCTGCCCCCGCCTATCAGGCACCCAATCGCCAGCCCACAGAGAAATACGCAGGTATAGAATAAGACAATCATTTCCATTCCTTATAAGAATGGATCAGGTCTCTTATATAACCCATGTCTTTCTCCGGAACTTAGGAAGTAGGCAGGAGAAACATACATACACAAACATGAAGGTGCGCTACTATATGTGGTCGGGTAAATACCCTGATTTCCCACAGTAGATGCACAGAACATTACACAACAATGTAACGATACAAAATTTGCCTCGAGTTATACATGATACTCACAAACCAGATAGGTGAGGCTAGCGCTGGCAGAATTGTCAGTACTCAAACCAAGGGGAATCACAGCGCTGGACAGACAACAGTTAGATCCCCTGCCCCCGCCTATCAGGCACCCAATCGCCAGCCCACAGAGAAATACGCAGGTATAGAATAAGACAATCATTTCCATTCCTTATAAGAATGGATCAGGTCTCTTATATAACCCATGTCTTTCTCCGGAACTTAGGAAGTAGGCAGGAGAAACATACATACACAAACATGAAGGTGCGCTACTATATGTGGTCGGGTAAATACCCTGATTTCCCACAGTAGATGCACAGAACATTACACAACAATGTAACGATACAAAATTTGCCTCGAGTTATACATGATACTCACAAACCAGATAGGTGAGGCTAGCGCTGGCAGAATTGTCAGTACTCAAACCAAGGGGAATCACAGCGCTGGACAGACAACAGTTAGATCCCCTGCCCCCGCCTATCAGGCACCCAATCGCCAGCCCACAGAGAAATACGCAGGTATAGAATAAGACAATCATTTCCATTCCTTATAAGAATGGATCAGGTCTCTTATATAACCCATGTCTTTCTCCGGAACTTAGGAAGTAGGCAGGAGAAACATACATACACAAACATGAAGGTGCGCTACTATATGTGGTCGGGTAAATACCCTGATTTCCCACAGTAGATGCACAGAACATTACACAACAATGTAACGATACAAAATTTGCCTCGAGTTATACATGATACTCACAAACCAGATAGGTGAGGCTAGCGCTGGCAGAATTGTCAGTACTCAAACCAAGGGGAATCACAGCGCTGGACAGACAACAGTTAGATCCCCTGCCCCCGCCTATCAGGCACCCAATCGCCAGCCCACAGAGAAATACGCAGGTATAGAATAAGACAATCATTTCCATTCCTTATAAGAATGGATCAGGTCTCTTATATAACTCGAGGCACATTGTTTGTATCGTTACTGTGTATGTTACAGTGCTGGCACTACAGTGGGATCCGTATAACCCGTACCACATATATGTAGCGCACGCTTCATGTTTTGTGTATGTAAGTTTCTCCTGCCTACTTCCAAAGTTCCGGAGAAAAGACATGGGTTATATAAGAGACCTGATCCATTCTATAAGGAATGGAAATGATTGTCTTATTCTATACCTGCGTATTTCTCTGTGGGCTGGCGATTGGGTGCCTGATAGGCGGGGGCAGGGGATCTAACTGTTGTCTGTCCAGCGCTGTGATTCCCCTTGGTTTGAGTACTAAGCTTATCTTGGGCCAACAACCTCCTTCCTAGTAAGCAAACGGCGCATGGACTTTTTGCTCGCAAGGCTTTGGGGGCATGAACCGGCGGTACTAACTCTTGTAGACTTGTTAAGTCTCCTGCAACTTAGAACTATTTCACCGTTAGCATATTCGCTGACAGTGATCACGAATTGCGCGTCTGAAATAACTACGCACTGACCGACATTGGCGTAAATGGGACAAACAAACATAAAGAACAGGGGAATATCAAGAGATGCAAGTACCCATGAGCCCGCGCGACTGCAGTTTAGTGGCGTTCGCCTTGCCCCGGCAGTTACGAGGTATGATGTTCCTTAAGTTCACTGAAACTCAAACACATATTGGTGTAAATTGCACTTCCGTTACAGCAAGCCCGTAACCCAGTTAGCCCCAAGGCACTACAGCAGGAGATGGATCGACAATGATAATTCAAGGGTAGTGCCAGATTAGCTTGGCGCCTGAAGGCGCCAAGCTAATCTGGCACTATCCTTGAATTATCATGGTCGAATCATCTGCAGCTGTCACAGTCGTCAGTGATACCTACACAATATGGGAAATGCGGCCTTGGGGTTAAATGTTGTTATGCCACTCATGCCAGCTGCAATTGTGTCTGTTTGTTGTTGTTG
>BTPG01000006.1:122606602-122641602 GCA_036245525.1 Semisulcospira habei
ACGAAGAAAAGACATGGGACATTTTTGGAATCGCATTCATTCTGCTCGTCGTAAATAAGCTCTTTAGACTTCGGCTCCGTCTGTGACGGAAAAAGTTCAGGAAGTCCATTTTATGAAAAGCATGATTTTCATTGTGTTACAATAACAATATAGCTTTTCACAAAAGTGGAATAACTTTTCTTTTGTTTTCAGAGGGCATACTTCTACTGTCTATTCTTAGCACATGGTAAATCATTATTATAATGTTTGTCACCAAAGAAGACATTAGAAGTTAATAGCTTAACACATTCTGCCCCAGGACCGAAATCCACAAATTTTGAAGTTCCCTCTGAAGGACTGCATTACAATTCTAGATCTCGCAAAATGGTTTAAGGCTCGGGTGGTGCCAGAATAGCTTGGCGCCTATAGGCGCCAAGCTATTCTGGCACCACCCTTCGATTATCATGTTCGAGCCATGTCTTGCTGTTGTGTCTCGGGGGTGAATGAGTTAAAGGTCGATATCTTGCCCATTATGCTAATGCGTCATAATTCAACAAAATGGGCGCCTGGAGAATGTGTGTTGATATACGAAACTGCGGGTTATCCCCTCGGTGCATACACACAATATAATATACACACCGATATAATAGCGCTAATAGCAGTATATATATATATATATATATATATATATATATATATATATATATATATATATATATATATATATATATATATATATATATATATATATATATATATATATATATATATATATATATATATATATATATATATATATATATATATATATATATATATATATATATTTGGCCGTGCGCGCGTATTGGCGCCACGGCAGTGAAACAACTAGTACCATTACGCATAAATCTGAAGACACATTTCAGCACCAACTGTGTTTGTTATGCCTTGTCGACACACGTAATGAACTCTAATAGCAGTTTGGACACGCAGCAAAAGCACACGCGTAATCGCACTTATGTGTTCTTCGCAGCCGTTAGGCCGGCGTGCCAATCGATTTTTTTTTTTTTTTTATAGCTGTTTCTCCTACTGAAAGCGTGGTTTTTATAGGACGGAGTGGAGTCACTGTCAGGTTACTTGATATAAAGACGACGCGTGCCGAACTGGATTGTCCTGTGTCTAAATGAACCATAACTAGACCTGCGTGTAGCGTTTCGTAACCATCTGTTACAGAAGTGTATCTTTGAACAGTTACGGCGGTAGGGGGCCTTTAACCCCTTCACTTCCGATCAAACGTGGACACGATGCAACTGCAAGAGACATAGATCCTCATGAGCCCCCGCCACTGCGGGGGCTCATGAGGATATATGTCCCTTTTCGAGACCAATTTACATCATGTTTCTTTGATGTGTGTGGCTTTTGGTCGTTGAATGAACAAAGATTTTCGAAACAAAAATGTACGTACAGTGGCATGGAAGGTTTAATTCTGCCACAACCCACGCACGCGCACACTCGGAGAGACAAAAAAACAAACACAGATTGCGGGGCTCATATGAGGATCTATGTCTCTTTTCGAGATCAATTTGCATCCATATTTCTTGCACGTTTGTGGCTTCTGGTCGTTGAATGAACACAGACTTCAGACACAAAAATGTACGTACAGCTGTAGGAAAGGGGTTAAATTCGGCCACATGCACGCACGCAGATAGACGAACACACACACACACACACACACACACACACACAGACACACACACACACACACACACACACACACACACACACACACACACACACACACACACACACAAACACACACGCGTAAGTAGGAGTCGCGTGTTATAAACTGCTAGGATTCTTTTGGGACAATCCTCGCACTGGTCGCCAACTAGTTAGCACTCGGATCGGTGAAAAGAATATGCAGTAGCCTACATAACCCCTGTTAACACATTCAGTTCCGACACACGACAGCAAGACATGTATCGAGCATGATAGTTCAAGGGTGGTGCCAGAATAGCTTGGCGCCAAGCTATTCTGGCACCACCCTTGAACTATCATGCCCGATCTGTCTCTAGAATTGTAATAAAATCCTTCAGAGGGCAACATGCGAATTGGGGGATTTCGGTCCTGGGGTAGAATGCATTAAACACGATTTAATTTTATCAAGGATGTACAGCGACATACGGTGACTGGTCAGTGTCCGTGTCATTGAAGACGGCGAAATAGAACGTCTTGTCTCGCATGTTGCTCTTGAACTTTTCCCCTGTCTTGAATTCAAGCTCCTCTGCCACGTATTGCACGTCCTTCGGGTCCTCTGAAAAATAACACATTTCATTTTTCACAGCTGCAGTTGTTGAACTTTGGCAGTGACCGGGTGGAATATGCATACCCAGTACGCTAATGTCTTTGGGCTGACGAAGGCCACGGTGGGCCCGCGCACGGCTGTGCGAGGGCCCATTGCGGCCTTCGTCGGCCCAGAAGACGTTTTGCTACTGGGGCATCCATTCACTACAAAAATTCAGAAATGATGTACAATTCGCCCCTTCGATTCAACTGCAATAATTAAGTCACGAAAAGGCATCGAATAACACGACACCCTCCGCTGTAGTACTGTGGATATGAAAGGTGTAGGTAAGATCCTCATGTGCCCGCTGGGTCTAATGAAGATCTACGCCTATTGTCAGAGGCGGGCTAAACCTATTAACTGCCAATGTTCTTTATGTTGTTTTTGGCTCACGTGCGATAGCAAAGGTGAGTCTATGTAATGGGCCATCCGTCGTCTGTCCGGCGTCCGGCGTCTGTCGTCCGTGGTAAACTTTAACGTTGGCATTTTCTCGGAGACTATTTAAGCCTCAGATTTCAAACATGGCCCAAGGGTACTTGGTGGTAAAACCTTTCTAAACATACCAATTTCAGTGATCTCTCGCAAAGGTCAAGGTCACAGCTGGTCCGGAAAGGGGTAAAAAACAGCCTTATTGTGACATAAATAGTTTCTCCGTCCTCAAATACTTTTTTTTCAACTTCAAACCCAAACTTGGTACAGAGATGCCTGATGGTAAGACCTTTCTTTGCATACTAATTTGGATGACCACTCGGAAAGTTCAAGGGTCACAGGAGGTGTGAAAAATGACAGATTTTGATAGAATTGTAGTTTTTAATCAAAGTTTTGGCCAACATTTTCAGTCAGATTTGGCACAAAGGTAGCTGCTGATAAGACCTCTCTATGCATACTAATTTACTAATTTAGTCGTCCCATCGCATAGGTTAAGGATCGCGGGGGAGGGGTGGGTGGGTGGGTTCGGGGGGGGGGGGGGTGCAGAAATAGGTCCAAAATGGCCATATTTTGGACAAAAACTGTTTTTTTCTCAAATACTATTTTCAACTTCAAGCCCAAACTTGGTATGGAGATACCTGTTGATACGGCCTTCCTATGCATACTAATTTGGATGACGCCTCGCAAAGATCAAGGGTCACAGGAGGTCAACAAGTGTGCGAAAAATGTCATTATTTGATAGAATTGTAGTTCAATCAAACGTGGAACAAAGGTAGCTGGTAATATCACCTGTCTATGCATACCAATAATTATTTAGTCGCCCCCTCACAAAGGTCAAGGGACACGGAGGGTGGACAAATGTGTGAATAATGCGTACATTTTGAGAAAACTCGGATTGCACTGGTACAAAGCCAACCCTTTATTTACGTTTAGACGCATGGACACACAAAGGTCACGCTTATTATGTGGATTGGTCATACATATGAGCCATAAGGGTTTTGCCTTTTGTGTGTGTGTGTGCTCCCAATTACATGTTTTTCGCTGTTCCATCAGATGAAGCTCCCACTTGCTGGCCTATTGTGAAGGAAAAGGGTCGAGTCCGATATAATCAGTGCTGCTGTTAGCCAATCATAACGGCTGACATTACACTCACATGAGCAATATTATTCAGATGTCTTGCTTGAGGCCGCAAGACATCCAGAAAGTCTACTGATATTTCTATTCGTCTATTTATTCAAATCATTTCTTAACGAATACAAAGTCTCTACCTCCGCCACAGATCTGATTGGGGAAGGCGAGGAGCGGACCGTCAATGTTGCAGGTGAATTTGAAGTGCACGTTATGGTGTAGCGCGCCAACCGCGTCGTAGGGACCAAAAGTGATGCTGAATGCACCGTCCCCGGCAGTGGCTGTGAAGTCGCTTTTGCCCTTGGCGATAGTGAAGAGATTGTTGGTGCTATAGCTGCCAGCCTTCTTGATCAAAGCTTCGCGCGTGTTGCCGGCATCGTTGATGTACTGAATCAGATGGAGATACATGCACAGTGCGCCAGCACTGAGAATAATACATGTACACAGAAAGGTAGAGAAAGGTAAAATAAATAACAAACAAACGAACAAACAAACCTTGGCAGCAATCTTGGTGCTGGTGCGTCCTTCCCAGTCCTTGCCGCTGGTGTGCTTGACACCAACCCAGATTGTGTTAATGAAGAAGCGGGGAGAAATGTACACATTAGTGCCGGGGGAGATCCTCACATAGTAGTCCCCGCACTGTTGCCTGACTGCGGCGTACTTACAGGGAAACTCCAGACTGGCCGGTTTGCCGCCGTTTGAAACAAGCTGGTTGCCCGGCTCCACTTCGCAAGTGTTCTTGGCTTGCGCAAAGGTTGCTGAGAGAGAGAGAGGAGATCAGGTGAGCTTAAGGTCCTCGGGTCAGTTGAATGAGCGAGCTTAGTCCTGCATCAGCCACTAAGCAAGGTGCGCCGCTATAGCGGCGCACCTTTCTTTAGTGGCTGGTGCAGGACTAAAGCTCGCTCATGCAACTGGCCCCTCGGGCTAACGTCAGACTTTGGCTCTTAAATAATGCTTACTTTGGAATGAGAATTTAGATTTTTGTGATTAGGGTGGTTGGTAAGATATAGTTGCCTGTCTTCACTTCGCAGGTATTCTTGGATTACAATAAAGAACATGCAGCGTCAACAATCCCATTAACTCATTTTACCCCAGACACACCACAGCAAGATAAGGATCGACCAAGATAGTTCAAGGGTGATGCCAGAATAGCTTGGCGCCCATGGGCGCCAAGCTATTCTGGCATCACCCTTGAACTATCATGGTCGACCTGTGTCCTGCACTGCACTGCAGTCTTCAGAGGACAACGGCAAAATTTGGGGATTTCGGTCTTGGGGTAGAATGAGTTAATGGGTTAGACCCACGCAGGAAAACCATTTTCTAACTAACCCTCTAACGATTTTGTAATACTTAAACATCTATATTGCACACACAGCTAGAAACTGTACCTTAAAATGAAAAAAACACCTAAATTTGTACCCACATTTATTTTCAAAAGTAGTCAAACTAGATCGGTGTTAGTTGTTTACCTGCGAGATATTATATTTCATTTGTTTCCTATAAAAAGCTTTCGAAACGATTCCTCATAAGAAAAAAGTGACAAAAGTATAAATCTTTTTCTCGTTCCTTTGGCACTGACAAACGGAAAAGTAATCGTGAAACTATTTCTAATAAACTACAAGGTTCTTCTGCACCCCTGTCAAATTTCATCACACAATTTCAAACAGAAGTGCATCAGTCTGAAGCTAACAAATAGGACCCCGGTCTGGGTAGTCCTAACCCATTAGTAAAGCATCCTTGGTTCGATGTTGGTCCCATTTGAACAAAGTTTCTCGGTCCGACGTCATCCGCAGTCGGCGCGTACATGTTTGGCTTAGTGAGAGGGATTTGGATGATTGGTATTTGTTTACTTGTTTTATCAATTTCTTGTGAATAAAATAATTGTCTAACAAGAAACAGTTTCCTGTTTGGTGAAAGAAGAAAAGAAACCATAAAAAGTACTTGTAATGTTTGTATGTTTTATTGTTGTTCAGTGTTGTTTTAAACGTTTTTTTCTGAATAATTACCGAGGACCAAGGCCAGACAAGCAAAAGTGATCTCCATTCTGTCCACAGTCGGGTGCTGTCTAGTTCTGAAATCAAATGACACATTATACCCCCTGCTCAAGGCAAAAATAATATCAGCTACAATGTAACAGAAGTGTTCGATACAAAATTATTTTATTCCTACTTCGTACGACCAATCCTGTTAGCGCAAACCGTATCACTTGACCTCGCTACAAAAACCCTTGTAGCGACTAATGGCAGACTTCTTGTAGACATCTTTGTGACGCGTCTTGGATACCAGTTTTGTTCCATAACTAGAGAACCGAAACGGACTAGAGTACAAAATAGTGACACCACTGAAGTTTTTTTGTAGCACACATTTACAACAATATTGAGTAACGGACCACTGAAAAAAGAACCGTTGCGGAGTCGAAAGCACATCAGCGTCCTATGCCGTTATTTTATTGAAGAATTCTAAAGTATTTTGATGCAGTCAATCACCTCTTCCATTTTATTACATGACACTTTGTAGACAATGCTGCTGGTCGTGCAGACAGCAACGTCATGAAAGATCTCATATTACGTCATAAGTCTATGATGTATGTATCATTGACGTCGGTCATGTCTGGTGCGATTCAGATTTGTTTTCGTTGGAGGATATTATTATTTATTTTATCAGCTTGATTTCTTGAAGGAAAATAGCGGAGGAATGAAATCAAATACGTTATTGGTGGCAGTGGTTTGCTACACCGACTCTTGTAGGCCTTCGGGAGGTCAGAGTAACCATTGTACCCCAAGGCTTACAGTGTAGCAAACCCCTTACAGTGTCTACAAGAGACGTGTGTATTCAATAGGACTCGTGTACAGCACATGTTTGGTATGAAAAATAACCAACGGCAACTAATACACAAGTTTTTAATAAGACGTAAAAAGCACACCACTTTCACTAACAAAAAACAAGAAAAAAAGTACACCGTGTACAGCTAGACGTTCATGTACACTCCTCTGTAGTTTGAATCACAGATTACATCCGTAAATGAAACTAGCGAGCGACGGACACACTTTGGAGAAGACTTTTTTTTAGGCCTTATTGCACGTCTGACCCAAGTGCGCAAAGACTATTGGGCAGAAGTCGGCCTCAGTGGGCCCGCGCACGACTGTGCGCGGGCCTACTGCGGCCGACTTCCACCCGATAGACAAACGCATATTTGCACAAGTTATACATGTATTCTTTGTACAACGAAGCGAACCAGGAGGAAGCGAACAAATTTACTCTTACCGCTGATGTCTTCAGTGCCACTTCAGATAGACCTTTGCTGAACATACATTTGTCAGGACAAGGGCAAGGGGTGGAATTCTTATACTTATATCGGGACCATCCCGTCAAAAACTTGATTTGTTAACCTAATACATCCTGAGACTGACTTTTTAAAAGTTGCTCATTGTCCTAAGAAGGCTACATTAAAGATTAGGAGATAGAGCAATCATTTTAGTTCCAGGGTGGTGCCAGAATAGCTTGGCGCCTCAGGCGCCAAGCTATTCTGGCACCACCCTGGAACTATCCTAGTCAAATTTATTTTGAACGAGTGTCAGGATGAAAAGGGTTAAGTTAAAGGTATCTTACAAAATCATGTCACAGATGTCCGATTCAGATTACATGTATGGAAACTGGACGAAATAGGAGTCGAGCTAGTGATTTTCGTTTGCAGTAAATTTCTGCAAAGGGAGATCGATGTGCCAGTGTTGGATTCTGTGTATGTATGGGAATCTATATATCACTGTTTCATGTATGTGCGCTCCGCTGTTACCTGCATCGTTGAAAGACACATAGATGTACCTAAGAGCCGAGCAAAGAAGGGTTTTAATGGAGCCTCTCAGTTTGCAGGATCTTATAAAGATCTATACCTTAGGGTTTAAAAAAGGAAATGTACACAGATATAACCTTATCCTTTACAACTGTGTACTGGTCTGAGAATTTGGATTTTACAGCTTGGATCTGTAAGTGCAAATGGCAGAACGGCACACATCTTCAAGGCCAAATGTCTGACAGCCATGTTTGAGGCACGAGATATGTATGCTCTGCGAAAGCAGTTTGGCATCTGCTTGTAGTCAAGGGTAATGCCTAATCAGCTTGGCGCACTTGACCACAAACAGATCATGGGCTCCATGCTGCTCAGGCATTACCCTCGACCACAATCAGCTGCAGGCTCCATGCTGATCAGGCATTACTGACCCTCGACCACAATCAGCTGAAGGCTCCATGCGGATCAAGCATTATCTTTGACCACAAACAGGTGGATGCGCCAAGCTGATCGGACACTCAAATAATGACAAACGTGACATTTCTTTCATGTACTAGACCCTTGAAAAGTGAAAAATAAAGTACGTATATATATACATCACATCTTTCAATCTTTTCACGAGTATTTTGTGGCCTAAATGGCGGGTGATTTCGGTCAGATATACCTATTGCCTGTGAAATACTGCTTGAACATTGATCAAATCAGGCGATGATCACGATTAATTTTGATTTACGGGGACTCTTCATCAGACTTCATGGCGCGTATCGAAATGTACATTGTAGGAAAAAATCTAAGTTGAAATCGTAAACCACACCCACTAATTTATCACAAGATCAAATTTAATGTTTAATGTCAACAACGTATTACATTCGTCATTTATATTCACCTCAACCACAAACTAACATAGCATAATCAATTAACACTTTCCCTGCCATCTGCTAGCATAGCGATTGCAGAGTCACTGTCGGTTAACCCTGTCTGCCTGAAGCGTAGAGGCATTAATGAGGCCAGCAAGAGAAATAGATTTTTATGAACCCCCGCATGCGCGGGGACACATGAGGATCTATGTCTCTTGCATTTCTCTTTTCTCTGTCTCTCTCCCTCTCCCTGTGCTTCAGCAGTGAAAGGGTTAATACCCATTGAATACGTAAATGCAAATCATGAAAACGGCTGTCATTTATTTATACAACATGACATAATCAATTTCCATTAAGCATAAAAGTGAGAAATCGAAAACGCTTGTCTGTGCATGTGTTTCTCCCGTCAGCTTGTCCATGCTGTTATCTAACATAAAAATATAGTGATTCATGTGTTTTCACAAAAAAAGTATGCTATCCGATCCTTGATTAAGAAAAAATCGTGCTTAATGCATTCTACCCCAGGACCGAAACCCCCTATTTTCATGTTGCCCTCTGAAGGATTTTATTACAATTCTAGAGACAGCCTATGGGCGCCGAACTATTCTGGCACCACCCTTGAACTATCATGCTCGATCCATGTCTTGCTGTCGTGTGTCGGAGCTGAATGTGTTAACAAGGGTTAGGTAGGCTACTGCATGTTGTTTCACCGAGCAGTGCTAACTGGTTAGCGACCAGTGCGAGGTTTGTCCCAAAAGAATTCTAGCACTTTATACCACGTGACTCCTACGTGCGCGCGCGCGTGTGTGTGTGTGTGTGTGTGTGTGTGTATGTGTGTGTATGTATGTATGTATGTGTGTGTGTGTGTGTGTGTGTGTGTGTGTGTGTGTGTGTGTGCGCGCGCGTGTGTGTGTGTTTGTGAAAACAGCTTTCAAAGTTGACATGGCCAGTTGCACCTGACCGGACACATCATAACTTCCGAGTGTGCTTGCGCGGCAGGAATATAGATCTTTCTGCTAAAGTGCCTTGTGTTTAAATAACAAAAGACGACAGAAATAAGATATAGGCGTGCCGATTGAATTTGTCATGTATTATTGCGCTGGCGTTAAACAGTCATGGTCGTGAAAATTTCGTTGTTATCTAATCGTTTCGCCACCATTGACAAATAAATTTGTCATTCATATTGTCATATTATACTTATGCCGTTGACGACAGCAGGATCAAGCGCATTAACAATTAAAAAAATTAATTATTTTTTAAATGCGTTGTAATATTTTTAAACAAGCCGCTGCTAACCAAAGATCTTGTAAGTGAAATGTGAACAAAGCAATATAAATTAGTCTTGCTCAATGGCTTGTAGTTGAAATATGTCAACCCTTTGGCTGTCGATAGCGCTTTTTGTCGCGATGAGTCTGCCGGAATCATCGCGACAAAAAGCACTACCGACAGCTAAAGGGTTAATCAGTCAGAGCGTATTGCTTGGCAGGTTTGTGATGTTGAATTATACGGCGTTCACGATTCTGCAGCCGTAAGGACCAAACTCACAGACCAGCACGCATGTTTTTTTTCACCAAAACATTTCTGCACCCTACACTGTGATAAATAATGTTTGAACACAGCCTGAGATGGAATGCCACCACAACATCTTCCGTTTAAGTCACGCAGATATCAAATGGGGCAAGACAACAGCACCAACAACAACGGCTACGACGACTGACAAAAACAACAACAACAACAAACGATGACTCAGAATGATTTTATTCTACATGCTTCTACCTCTACCTCATGCCATCAAACCGTCAGTCGACGAACGTCTGCAGTCATTAGGCAAAAAACCAGTATGTCTATTTTTTAAGTCCCTTCTACTTATAGAAGGGACTTTTTAGGACGGGTCGCGGTGGGGGCGAATTTAATAGCATGTCCATGATGTCAAAGGCGGGCAGGCTAAACCTCTAACAATTGAAGTAACAAGATAAAAATTACGTCATGTCTAGTTACGCTAACCTCGCTGCTGAACGTACATTTGGCGCGAAGCGCCGTATGTGCGTATGTATGAGCGTATGTATGTCTGTGTGTATGTATGTATGTACGTATGTATGTATGTACGTACGTACGTACGTACGTATGTATGTATGTATGTATGATGTATGTATGTTTGTGTGTACGTATGTATGTAAACAAGAGAATCTCCGATATTTTTGTACACACACGCTTCAAACTTGGCGAAATACTTTCTTAAGTGGGTGGCTAAGACAGCCTCCGAGCATATTGTAATTGAATGTCTCATTGAAGACATAAACAACAGTCTATAGGAAGTCGGTTGACCCAGATTAGAGTCCATAATTTTTGTCATATTTACTTGAACTTTTGCCTGTACCTAGTTTGGAAAAAGATATTGGAGGAGTTCGTTAGCCAGCTTTGTATCCTTTTAATTTCTTAGTAATTTTTTTTTTCAGAAAAGAATTAAAACACTAAAAAACTTTACTTCTAGGGAAAGTCAGACAGTGGCGGTGACAAAAAAGAGGCAACTCCGTCACCACGCAGACACTGACGTGGCATAATACTCTAAATATGACGTCATTCTCTCTCTCGCGCGCGGCTCTCTCTCTCTCTCTCTCTCTCTCTCTCTCTCTCTCTCTCGGGGAGGTCACGTGATCGTGCAAGCAACAGGGCTGCCATTTGAGACCTCCTGCAAAAAGTACTGCTTTTGCCTGTAAATCTCAACACCATGCCAGTTGAAGGACTGCCTTCAGCTTTGGAAGCTGCCTTGAACGCCCTGATATGCGACAACACGCTGTCACTCCTTTAAAATTGACGGTAGAGGCGACTCAACAGTTGTCATTCTGAGGTTGACCGGTATGGCACACGGGTCCCCTGCCATAACCGCAACCTACCGCCGCAAGAAGCCGCCATCACACATTCGCCGGGACTACATGAGAACAGAGGCCAGGAGACAAGAACGTTCGAACGAGGCAAGTGTCACTCTATCTCCAGTATTGCCTTTGTTTATGCCCACCCCGCCCACACACGCTACAAAGAGCGAAGATAAACAGCTACACACTCTCGACACGCTGTGTACAACTCCCCAAGCCACAGGTGACGATGTTGCACGTGTTTCTCACGATGTCCACACACCTACAGACAGGACAGAGACCAGTGACGATGCACCTACAGAGTGCATTGGTACCAGTGTGACAGCACAGCTGACTGGAGCGTGCGCAATGGACTGTGTCGACAGTGCTGAAGCCGACCAGAGTGATACGAGTAACCTCTGATCCATACACTCTTGAAGAGAGAGATTACGTCGCATCAATCATGAACAGAACTTTACAAAGACATTTACGCGATAACCAGAGAAACACAGGATTTGAGAAATATGCGCTTTGTACAAAGGGAATCAGCAAGAGCACTTGTTATGTAGAAGTGGTGACATAAGAGTGGTCTTGGACTGTGAGAACTGAAGGTTATGTGTGTCACTGGTTCATCCATCAAAGAAAAAAGCTGATGAGTGACTATGAACAAAAGGTGCAAGAGAACATGCATGGGTTATATAAGAGACCTGATCCATTCTTTTTGAGGATGGAAATGATCGTCTTGTTCTATACCTGCGTATTTTTCTGTGGGCTGGCGATTGGGTGCCTGATAGGCGGGGGCAGGGGATCTAACTGTGATTCCCCTTGGTTTGAGTACAATTCTGCCAGCGCTAGCCTCACCTATCTGGTTTGTGAGAAGAGAACATTAGCCGCTGGACTGCCATAGATCCTAATGGTAATTACCAAGAGTGTTTTGAGAGGGCGCTGATCGAGTTCGAGAATATACGTTCCATGGTTCGTCCCCTACTGGGTTGACATTCTGACTGACTCGGTGCTTCACTGATTTGAAGACTAGCCTCACTGATGACGACTGTCGCATTGTTGACGTTTAGTTAATAGAATGACCGATTCCTAACACGGACATTTACCTTGTTGGATGAGACCTCATTTCGGTGTTTCATTTCGCGTCGAATATTTTCGATTCTTTTCCTCCCCATCCCACTGTTCCCCCATTGCAATGGGCCGTCGGCCTGAGCAATAAACATCGTTCGTTCGTTCTCTCTCTCTCTCTCTCTCTCTCTCTCTCTCTCTCTCTCTCTCTCTCTCTCTCTCTCTCTCTCTCTCTCTCTCTCTCTCTCTCTCTCTCTCTCTCTCTCTCTCTCTCTCTCTCTCTCACACACACACACACACACACAAACGTGCTCGCATCTCCAGGCGCATTAGGATCTATGCCTCTTGGAGATGTTTGGAGCGCGCGCACGCACGCACTAATACGTACAAACACATCGATGCGCTTTTAGAAGAGCATGCAGGTGACCCGTGTACTTAGTTTGTCATGTAGCTAGGTAAAGTCAACCTGCTTTCACACACATTATAGCAAGACTGAAATTGTGCCGTGAAGTTCTAGTTTTGTCACCATTTTCTCAAGCCTATGAAGCGAAAGTGAAACTCATATCACGTAAAATTACGTAAAAACTAAAACTTACGTCATGACAAATGACGTTTGACAAATCAATGACGCGTATGTCCTGCGCCCCTTATAGAACTCACTGACGCATTGGCAGATCTGAGAGACTTTTTCAATAGGAGATAATTCAACATCAGTATTAGGTCAAAGACAAAAGGTAGAGACCACTGACAGCGAGGACAGCTACCATATAGAAGGAACTTTGTGGGTTATGGTTCATCCCATCTTGTTTAAGAAAAGCTAGATTTGTTATTGTAGGACAATGCAAACCTCACTCGTCTCAAAAATGGACATACTGCCTTGTGCCAAATGACGTCAGACACGCCTCTTTATATTCCTCAAAAAGGGACGTGGAGCGTGACGAACTGTGTGCTTTGCACGACAAGGACGTAGTATAAGTGATAAGGAGGGTTATGTACTTCATGCTTTGTTCTTGGCGTGGTCTGGCGAAGAGGTCCACCAAATGCGCAAAAGGCCATCTGGCCGACTTCGGCCACCTTTGGCCTGCGCACGACCGTGTGTGTGTGTGTGTGTGTGTGTGTGTGTGTGTGTGTGTGTGTGTGTGTGCGTGCGTGCGTGCGTGCGCGGGGTGAATGTGTGTGCCCGCGCGCACATGTCGCTGTACGTTAGTTTCAGTGTCTCGGCGCACGTATGTACTCAATAATAACAACACGAAAACATGCGCACACAACAGTTGAATCCAATCCAGTGCAAACTGCTTTATTATATAATCCTCACTACCGAAGCGACAGTCGGAAGCAGAGCCGTCAACTTGTTTTCGCCTACTTTAACAGTTCAAATAAAAAGTGATCGACTACGATAATACAGTTCAAGAATAGTGTCAGAGCAGTTTGGCTCAACAGTTGAGGCGCTAAGCTACTCAGGCGCAAACCTTGAACTGTCATGTTCGATCGATATCATATAGTAGTGGAACAGTTCTGAAATGCTTCCGACCCGAACGTGTCTCGATCACTTTGGCGTGGACAACTTTCTAGTACACGACGCTGTTTTTACTAACGTCGATGAAGAGGTCGATATAGCATCCCTGAATCTTGTTGGTCAGCCCCGGGAAGTCACGACACGTGTCGATAACATCACCAACCTGCTGGCACGCATCATTATCCTTGTAGTCGCTGCAGACGAACTGCAAGCAGCTCTATAAAGAGAAGAGAAATTCAGTTTCAGACACAATATGTGCAGCATTGTCGACAAATGGATCTTGTATAATTATATGCATACACAATCTACGGTTAGAAAGCTCCCATTATGCGGCTTCTAAGGGCAAATAGAAAAAAAAGTTGGCGTCAAACTTAACGTAGCTTCACGGTATTTCATATCCACATTTCCAGGTGGTTTTTTTTTTTTTTTTTTTTTTTTTTTTTTTTTTTTTTTTTGGGGGGGGGGGGGTTGTTTGTTTATTTGCTTGTTGTTCTTTTTTAAATTTAATTTAATTTCTTATGCTTACGTTGACTTTATTCATTTTATTTATTTTGAATCGTCTCCTTCGTGTCTCTCACTTACTTTCTTTTTCCGACGGCGCTTTACCATATTTTGCGCACCGGCAAAAATAACCATATCTGGAAGCCACGGAAATGTTTAATATACTCACAGCAAAGACATCAATGACTGCGCATGAGAACCGGTTTGCACATTCTCGGTGTGCCTGGCTGTACAAGATGGTGTGGCAGACCTCAATAGCTTCCACGCGCTTGGCGTCGTTAGGGCAGACACGCACGAACGTGTCTACGGCCTCTTGACACTTGGAAGTTCTGCACAGAAAATTATATTATAAATTCTTATTGTCATTATAATATTCCCAGGTTCATATCGATGGTTTCCCCATGTTTAGCGTCATGAAGACACCACCATCATGCATGAACCTCACTGCCTCTTCCTTATGAAACAGAGACGCGTTATATTTCAGAGTTCTGCACTGTAAATAGTCTCGTACCATTTGCCGTAAAACTCCCCAGATAGACCCACTCGGGGAGTACACCACATGTACACTTTTATTCAGATGAGATGATAAGCATTTCAATAGAAGTGTGCTTGTGGTGTAATAATAATAATAATAATAATAATAATAATAATAATAATAATAATAATAATAATAATAATAATAATAATAATAATAATAATAATGATTTCTATGGCGCCTAACGGCCTCAGGTAGAGTTCTAGGCGCCTTACAAATTTCAAAAATACAATTACAAAAAACTGTACACAATATTACACGCACGCACGCACGCACACACACACACATTCCAGGCACCACAGCAAAACTACGACAGAATCCTCAGCAGTCAATGATTAATCAGTGGGGTAATGGAGTTGGAAAAGGGGTGTTTTTAGCGCAGATTTAAAAACGTCTTTTGAAGCACTGTGACGGACCCATGTCACAGTGGGAGTTCGTTCCAGTACAGCGACCGAAGATATGAAAAAGACCGCTGGCCACAATGCGGCTGTCAGCAGAGGATCTGAGTTGTCTTGAGGGAGTGTACAGCTGCAGGAGAGAGGACAGTTACGGGGGGCTTCATGTGGAAATGCAGCTGAAGCAGACAGAAGCAAGTTTATACTGAATTCTTGCAGCCACAGGGAGCCAGTGGAGTGATTTAAGTACAGGTGTAATATGATCCAGTACTCCCCCAGTACCGGCACCCGCAAACGGTGCGGGGAAACAAATATACTTGTAAGCAACTGTCTTTTTCGTTACTTTTATTGTGGGTACCATCGTCAACACCCTCATCATCATTATCACTTGGTGACAGCTGATGAGGCTGATAATTCTGCTCCTTAGCCAAAGTTGATGTCCTTGGGCTAACAAACCACTGCTGTCGGTTGGCTGCCTACTTGGTTAGTTCGGGTTTAACGTCCACAGCACCGAGGTGATCATGGACGGCCCTGACGGGCGGGTTATGGGGGACAGGGGAAATCTATTGCCTATGGAGTACGCCCTGAACACTGATCAACTCAGGCGCACTCCAATTGTGCCACTTTGATTTACCAGGACCTTTCAACGGACATGCTATTGAACAAATCCGTTTGCCCCCCCCCCTCTCCCCCCCCCCCTGGATTGTGAGTCCAGCTACCGGGGCCGGGACGGGATTCGAACCCACGACCCGGCGATTCCCTTCGCTCTCCTGCTCCGACGTTTAACCGCCTGAGCTATTTCGGACTCTGGAGCTGCCTGCTTGCTGACTTTACTGACTTACGGTGTCTGATCAGTGTTTGTGTCGTTGAAGACGGCAAAATAGTATGTCTTGTCTTGTGTGTCTGACTTGAAGTTCTGCCCTGTCTTGAACTTGAGCGCCTCGGCCACGTATTGTACGTCCTTCGGATCATCTGCAAAAACAAACACAATTCCCCCTTCACTGCTGAATTACATGAACGATATACAGTTAAACCTCCGAATCTCCGAATCTAAACGCAAACACCTTCAAAACCAAATCCTGGAATCCACCTCTTCCAAAACCCTCTACGCCACCATGAACACACTCCTAGGCACTTCTAAAGACTCTCCTCTCCCCAACACACACAGCAAAGAAGAACTCCCGTCTGCTTTCTCTACCTATTTTTCGGACAAAATCCAAAATCTGCGCGACACACTCGACACCCTGCCTCCTCCGCCTTGCCCTCCCGACCCCACCTTTTCCGGCACTCCCCTCTCGTCCTTCCGCACCGTCTCTCAGGATGAAGTCCTCAAGACCATAAAGTCCATGCCCTTCAAAACCTGCGAACTTGACCCCCTCCCAGCTTCTCTCTACCGTGACGGCCTTCCAAAACTTCTACCCTTCATTACCGACATCATCAACGCATCTCTAGAAAACGGCTCCGTCCCCGATATCTTCAAGTCCGCCATCGTCCGTCCTCTCCTCAAAAAACACAACCTCGACCCAAACGAACTCAAGAACTATCGCCCAGTCTCCAATCTCTCTTTCCTGTCCAAGCTTCTTGAGAAGGTTGTTCTCAACCAGCTCAACCTCCATCTCGCCGACAACAACCTCCTCAGTCCATTCCAGTCTGCCTATCGCAAACATCACAGCACTGAAACAGCCCTTCTACATATCTTAAACGAGCTGCTTCTCTCCACTGACTCTGGCAACATCTCCCTTCTTACACTACTCGATCTCTCTGCCGCCTTTGACACTATAGACCACTCTATCCTCCTCCACCGACTCCACCACTCCTTCGGCATCACTGACTCTGCTCACTCCTGGTTTCTCTCCTACCTCTCTGACAGACAGCAGTCCGTCACCATCAACGGCGTCTCTTCCAACCCGGTAACGCTCTCCTGCGGAGTTCCACAGGGATCCGTCCTGGGCCCGGTCCTTTTCACACTCTACACCTCTCCTCTGTCCAACATCATCCAGTCTCACCGCATACACCACCACCTCTACGCTGACGACTCACAACTGCAAGACAAAGACAAACTCGACAACACTCAGTCACTACTGACTCGCACGGCTGACTGCTACAAAGACGTGAAAAACTGGATGACAGCAAACAAGCTGAAACTGAATGACGACAAAACGGAAGCCATGCTGGTAGGCACTCGCCAAAAACTCTCCCAGCTCCCTCCCTCTCTCCACCTTCAACTCGATAGCACCCCCATCTCCCTCTCTGACTCGGCCAAGAACCTCGGCGTCATCCTCGATTCCTCTCTGTCCATGGCCAGCTTCGTCTCCGCCACGACCCAGGCATGTTATTTCCACCTTCGCCGCATCAGTCAGATCAGAAAATACCTCACTACCGAAGCTGCCACCAAACTTGCTGTCTCTCTCATCTTATCTCGCATCGACTATTGCAACTCTCTCCTTTCCGGTCTCCCTCACTCCACCATCTTCACTCTCCAACGCGTCCAGAACAATGCTGCCCGCCTCGTCCTCAGAAAGAAAAAATCCGACCACATCACACCCCTGCTCAAACTCCTTCACTGGCTCCCCATCCCCCAACGCATCCAATACAAAGTTCTGTCTCTCTGCTACAAATCCCTGAACAACTGCGCTCCTGCCTATCTCTCCAACTTACTTCACCCCTACACACCTTCCCGCTCCCTCCGCTCTGTCTCCGACCCTCTCCGCCTCCACATCCCTCGCACCAAACTTAACACTTTCGGTCCCCGCTCCTTCTCCGTCTACGGTCCATCCACCTGGAACACTCTCCCACTCTCTCTCCGTCAGAAACACTCTCTCTCCTCCTTCCAGTCCGCCCTCAAAACTCACCTCTTTCAACAGTTTTAGCACTATATCACCGCACTCCCCACCCCAAGCTGACCGTCGTAATGTATTTCACTGTTTGTGGTACGTGAGTCATTGTCTAAAGCGTGCGCATGCGTGCGCGAGTTGTGAGTGTGCGCTTAGAGTTATAATTATTATAAGATAAGCGCATTATAAATACCGTAATTATTATTTTTTATTTATTAAACCTCTCAGTGCTAATACATACATTACGCATAATTCACCCTTTATTGCTAAATTCTATGAAATCTAATGTAGACAAACGTCACCCTTTCACTGCTGAATTCCATGATATACAATGTAGACACAATATACGTGCATCCAATATCATGATTTATAAATATATCAATATGGCCTGATAAAAAATGAGATGAGATGCTATACCGTCGATCCTTTTAACCCTTTAGCGGTTTTTTTGTCGATATGATTCCTGTAGGAATCATCGCGACAAAAAGCGATATAGACAGCCAAAGGGTTAACAGGCATCAAGACATTTTTATAACTCGTGCTGTCTAATTGTTATGCTCTCTTGCGGTTTAGACTGAGCCAAGTGAAGATCACAGCAAATGGCTGCTAGTGAGCCAGACGTAAAGTTTATACAATATGAGGTCAACATTATAGTCAAAGAATTTGTGTGTGTGTGTGTGTGTGTGTGTGTGTGTGTGTGTGTGTGTGTGTGCATGTGTGTGTGTGTGAGCGTGTGTGTGTGTGTGTTTCTGTGTGTGCGTGTGTGAGATACTGAAATAGTGAGAATGTCTGTGTATCTGCACACGTGTGTGTGTGTGTGTGTGTGTGTGTGTGTGTGTGTGTGTGTGTGTGTGTGTGTGTGTGTGTGTGTGTGTGTGTGTTGTTGGAACGCGAGGAAGGAGGGGGTGCGTGCAAGATGACAGTCGCCTGCTCGACGTTAAACCCAAATAACTAACTAACTAAGTGGTTGTGGGTTAAAATGAACTGACATGATTTATCCTTCAAAAATAAAGTTTCCGTTTAACTCATTCTACCCCAGACACACCACAGCAAGATATGGATCGACCATGATAGTTCAAGGGTGATGCCAGAAAAGATTGGCGCCTATGGGCGCCAAGCTATTCTGGCATCACCCTTGAACTATCATGGTCGATCTGTGTCCTGCACTGCAGTCTTCAGAGGACAACGGCAAAATGTGGGGATTTCGGTCTTGGGGTACAATGAGTTAAGTCAAAGTGGTTTTTCATTTCGAAAATAATCTTACGAAAGTTTGGGCCAACAGCACTTACTGCCATAACTCGGCATAACTATACGCACCCGAAAATCGTTAAGCAGTTTGAAACTTTTAGCGATTAAGGTTGAAATTGTAATTTCCATACTTCTTATGAGCACAATACGCCACTCAGCTTTTCGAGGCTCGGACGGTTGCTACGTTGAGACCCAACCTTTTTTTTAAGGTTAGCGATCTCACCTCGCTTGTTACCCCCCCCCCCCCCCCCACCCCCACCCCTCTCACCCCACCACATTGAGGAGGCATTAATGATTATAACTGCGATTATGATAGGTGTAAAAAGACACAGAAACTGAGCATTTTGCTGTAAATTTTTCGACATAAAAATAGCATGGTTTGTGTGCTTGTTCAACGCTGCCTTGACTTGCCGTGGAGGGTTTCTTGTTCTCCTTTATTTAGTTAGTTACTATTTTAAAAAAAAAAAATTCAAATCAATAAATACGAAGTTTCTACCTCCCCCACAGATCTGCTGGGGGAAGGGGAGAAGCCGACCGTCAATGTTGCAGGTGAATTTGAAGCGCACGTTCTTGTGTAGCGCGCCCACCACGTCGAAGGGACCAAAGGTGATGCTGAATGCACCGTCCCGGGCAGCGGATGTGAAGTCGCTTTTGCCTTTGGAAAAAGTGAAGAGACTGTTGGTGCTGTAGCTGCCAGCCTTCTTGATCAAAGCTTCGCGCGTGTTGCCTGCATCGTTGATGTACTGAAAAAAGATATATATCTTTTCCTTCTTTGACACATGTATTAATATATTGTATAACAAGCAAATTAATATTCATGATTTGCTTGATATACTTCTCCAAATACCCTGCACGCCAAGAAGACTCGATCTTCTTAATACTTACATGTGGGTCAAATGGTTGTTGTGATGCGTCTAGTGTGGTAGTGTAACGTCTGTGCTTGTCGCTCTCGCGTTCAGCTCCCACCGCTGGCTAGCAGTTCTGCGGAAAGGAAAGCAGAGTATGTCAGTCTCTCCCTGCCAGTACACAACCTCTCCAACAACAAGCCTAATGTAGTGCCTCCTTGTGGCGACTCACGGTAACCGAGCACCTTACGGACTCGGGCTGAACTACAGAGGACTCGGAGGAGGTCTGGCCCCCAGACATGCGGCATGCAGGCCCATCGATGTGTGGACAAGCCCTGATGTCAATGAACCAGATCCCCAGCTATGGGTAAATAGCCCCACTGCCTTGTGGGTGCCTTGGGAGAGGCAAAGGCTAGGGAAGTAAACCCTAAATAAATCCGGGCAGGAATGCTCGATAGCCTTGGTTGGCAGATCTCTTTCAAGAAGGAAAACTCCAAGGAAAAACCTGAGTAGATCGGACTCATAAGCCTTGGTCGGCAACCCATCTAGGAGAAGGACACTCCAAAACCAAACCATCCTGTGCTCCCAGGAAGGCCTTTTGACCAGGAGTTAAGGGTGAGGTAACCCCGACAGAAACCCCCGAGTGCTGAAGACGGAGATACTGGGCTGCACAGTGCACTCTTATAAACCACTGTACCACGCATATACAGCCATATGACACTTGGAGATGGATTCAACAGAAATGGTGTTCGCCCTGTGGAGTCTCACCAGGCAGGTGCAGTATCGGGCTCTGCGCCTCTTCGGAGCCCACCCCCAGCGACTGGAGGACCTTCCCGACTGTCTCGAAGAGCCAGGGGACGGGGAAGTAGAGCGACTGGCCAGCGAAAAAACAAGACCAGAGACAAAGAAAAAGCCAATGTGTAAATCATGCACTGGAATGCAGAAGGGGTTACCAACAAGAAAACAGAACTAGAGCACTTTCTGTATGAAAACAGCATAAACATCTGATGTATACAAGAGACACACCTGCAAGAAGGGAAACCCTTTAAGGTCAGAGGATATTAGGTCTTCCGAAGTGATCGCCAAGGGAGGAAGAAAGGGGGAGTTATAATCCTAGTCAGAAGCAACCTGAATGCCAGCGAAATCAGGAGATTGATGGAAGAGGCGGAATACATTCAGGTCAAGGTAACCACCAGTGACAGCACCCTTGACCTGGTCAACTACTACTGCCCTAATGATAAACTGCTGTCCCTCGACAATATCCAGGTCCTGGACAGTGGATTCCTCACCACTGGTGACTTCAACAGCCAGTCCCAGAGTTGGGGATATGACACTCTTGACAGAGAGGAGTGGCAAGATGAAAACCACCTGATACTTGCCAATGACCATGAGGACCCACCCACCTTCTACTCTCGCCACTGGCACACCACCACTACACCGGACCTGGCGTTTTGCATTGAAGATGTTCATAAGCGCCTCAGCAGAACAGTAGGACAACAGTTAGGAGGAAGTGACCACCGCCCTGTCCTCCTCTCCCTAAAAGGAAGCACAGCAGCTAGCTCGCCACACCGGCCAAGATGGAACTACCGAAAGGCAGACTGGCACTTGTTCAGTATCCGAACAAATGAGCTAATGCAAGACCTCGCTGTTTCTGAAAGGAACATCAACAATGTGGTCAGAGATTTTAACGACATTATCAGTAAGGCAGCCAAGGATACCATACCTCGAGGGGTCCGGAAACACTACACCCCATACTGGACTGCAGATCTTCAGAAAGCACATGACAACCTCACTAGGGCCAGAGAAGACGCTGAAACCAACGACAACAATGAAACCAACCTGAAACCAATCCCAGCCAAGAAAACAACGTCAAGCTACAACACAGTAAGGCCCAGTGTCTGAAGATGAAGTTGGAGTGCACAAGAAGAAGTTGGAGAAAGAAGACTGCAAGACTGAATGTGGAGAGGGACACCACCAAGTTGTGGAGACTCACCAAGGCGTTGAACGAAGAGGGCACCAGGGAACAGAAGATTACCCTGGAAGAAGAAGGGAAAGCACTGACTGGTAGGAAAGCTGCAAACATGTTCGCAAAGATCTATGCAAAAGAAAGTAACATGACTGTCCCACGAATGCTTGAGAAAGAAATCAGACAGGAAGAAAGAGAGAGAACAAGAGATGCAAACATCCATGATGCAATGAAGAAGGACATCACCCTTCCAGAACTGAAGATGACCATCAAACAGCTGAAGAAAAAAATCTCCAGGTCCAGACAACATCTCAAACGAGATGTTACAACACCTTGGCAGCGCTGCCTTAATGAAGCTACTGGAGATATGTAACCACAGCTGGAGAGAAGGACAGGTACCCCAGTGCTGGAAGGAATCAAGGATGATCCCAATTTTAAAGAAAGGGAAGAACAAGTCCAAAACCCTGAGTTATCACCCCATCAGCCTGACAAGTTGTGTGCCATGTAGCGCATCATCAAGAAGCGCCTGCAGTGGTAACTGGACTCCGAGAGCATTATCGTGCCAGAGCAATTGATTGATTGATTGTACATTGCTTAACGTCCCGACAGCAACAAGGCTTTCTCAGGACGTGCCTGCACTGCTTGTGAAAAAAAACTAAACAGAAAATTGAATGTATGTCGCCAGCCGGTCAAATACGTTAAATAAACCTACAACATGGGGCCTAAATAAAGCTAAGACCATTTAGCAACACACATCCAATATCAAGAGCTACAGGCAGTGCAGACAGTAGGGAAAGTTTTAAAAAGGCAAATACAGGTGAATAGACAAAGGGCAGACCCGGGTGGGGTCGTGCCAGAGCAAGCCGGCTTCAGAAGCTACAAGAGTACAGAAGACCAGATAACACACCTTGCACAGGTCATAGAAGATGCCTTTCAAGATCAGAAGTTAACATGGTATTTCCACCCTTCATTCTAAAATCCTCGAGTAGGTTGTTTTAACTCAGATGTTGAAGTACCTCCAAGAAAATTATCTCCTACATCCCTTCCAGTCCGCATACTTACCTGGCCGCTCCACTGAAACTGCCCTGATTAGAATCCTAAACGATCTCCTTTGCGCTGCTGATAATAATGAGATGTCCTGACTCTCCTCGATCTATCCACAGCCTTTGATACTATCGATCACTCCATTCTACTGTCTCGTCTTCACTTTGACTATGGCTTCTCTGACCGTGCTTTACTCTGGATGGAGTCATACCTCACAAACCGGCAACTAGTTGTCTCTGTCAACGGCTGTCACTCTGCCCCAGCCCCACCACTTTTCGGAGTGCCCCAAGTTTCTGTGCTCGGGCCGAGTTTCTTCATTCTGTATATGCAGCCGTTAGCTACTATTTTTTCAAAGTACTCTGTTAGACATCATATGTTCGCTGATGACTCAGATGTTGAAGTACCTCCAAGAAAATTATCTCCTACATCCCTTCCAGTCCGCATACTTACCTGGCCGCTCCACTGAAACTGCCCTGATTAGAATCCTAAACGATCTCCTTTTCGCTGCTGATAATAATGAGATGTTGCACGATTCTGGTCCAGTTCCTGAAGCTGGTCGTCTAATTTCCAACATGGAAAACTGTCTGACAGATGTTAAAGACTGGATGATTAGAAATAAACTCCAGCTTAATAAGGGTAAAACAGAGTCCATGCTTATCACAGCTGGTGTGCGTCCTTCGCAGTTGTCCTATCTTCCCAGTCACATCTCTTTCTAAATCAAATCACTTTCTCTGACAGTGTAAAAAACCTTGGTGTTTTCATTGACAGAGACCTCAAAATGGATAAATATGTTAGTCATTTGTGCAGATCAGCTTTTATTGAACTTCGGCGCATTAGCAGTGTTAGACAGTATCTGACACCCGAAGCAACTGCCATCATTGTCTCCTCCTTTGTTTTATCACGGTTAGTGTCACGACACGGGGTTTGTTTTTCGTCTATTTTTGTAGGGGAGTAAGTTTAGAGGGGTGACAGGATTTAGTTAGTCAACAGCCTCCTAGGGTGGTTTTTCAGGCGTGGTTCAATGTCGGTCCTGTGTATCGGCCCTGCGAAGACAAAAAAGCCACCAATCATGTTTATTGAATAAATAATATATATTGTTTCATGTTTCATTATTTAAGAAACATTGCAGTGTTTACTATAGTGCATCCAACAACAAGTATTCAATTTTCTGTTTAGAGTTTTCCCCATGCTGAGGATGAAATTATAAATGTTCCTTCGAGATATATGTCAAGGTCGGGACACATTGACCATTATAATTCACAGATAGTGTCAGAATAGCTTGGCGCCTACAGACGCCTAACTATTCTGCTGCCAGCCTTGAACTATCACAGTCAATCCACAACCTGCCCTAGTATGTCCAAGTTAATATTAAAAATAGTTAAACAAGTTTGATGCTTTGTGTGTTAGCAAAATCACACAACATGAGTCCAGTTGTCTCTTCAGTATGACTGTAGCAGTATGAATCGTACAGACATGTAGAACACCTTTCCATGTGGCAAAAGAATAAATATATGCATCAGGTATCTGTGAAATCAGCTATTTAAAAAAAAACAGTGCTGACAGTGTGCTCTTTGCACGCTGACAGTTACAAATCACTCAAACCATGAGATGGAAATTTCTTTGTGCAATTATTACAGCAAAAGACAAAACCGCTGTGCTGGCCTGCAACCAGCAAAACCTACTAAAACAAAAGTCACTCCAACAGATAACTATCGTCTGCAGGGCCATCAAAATCAGCGTCGGGGGACATCACTGCCATCACACATGGTCTGTCTGGGGCGAAACCTATGTAAACGCTTGGCTACCGCCTCATCTCTTGTCACACGGTCTGCCTTCTCGGCCTCAGGTAGCCAGGCCCTTCCTCTCGGATGACGGTCCCGCAGATACTTCGTTATCTGTGGATGGCGAGCGGTGACAATTGTGTTCACCGTCGGTCCTCTGTCGGTCAACACTGCCAGAGTCCGCTGTAAGCCCTCCAGTTCGCACCACGTGGAATATTTTTTTACTTCATTGCTCTAAAACACAACATAAACAATAAATTTTCATCCTAACAAAGTAACATACTGAATCAGTCCCGAAAGTCAGTTTTGTCCTCTGTAGACTACAGACAAGTTCACATTCAGCAGGGACACCAGTGCAAGGATGGTGCCATCTGTTTCCTTCTGTAGTGTATTCAGGTTGAAGAGGCCTACTGAGGAGAATGCGACACCATGCTGTCAGAAAAATGTATTCACTAATTTACAAAAAGACATGTCCATTTTTTCACAACAGAGTCTGACAGAAGTGAACCACGTCATGTTAAAAAAGTTGTTTTAGGCTACACAGAAATTAATTACCACATTATGTAAAAAAGCAAATACATGTAGGAAAAATGAGATTAAACCTGATTGGAACAGCTGACACGCTGACCTGCACCACCTGTACATCAATGACTTTGTTGATGCGCTGATCTATAACCGTGTAGGATCCATATTTCGCGCAGTGCCCAGGGCTGTCTCAAACAAGCACCAACGGTTGACCATCATCTTTCAGTTTTCTGATGATCTCCTGTTGACAAACACATTAATCACTAAGTTATAACATAGTAAAGCATGAAATCCAATCCTTAATAAGTACAGTAAACTTTGGATACAACAAAGTGCCAGCTAGGCCAGATTAGTTTGAAGTTACAAATAAACTATGCTGCATCCACCACTGTAGTATGACCACACTATGAACAGCAATAACAAGGAATACTACAATTTTTTTTAGATACCGTCTGTTGCCCAGATGCATCTAAAAAGTAGAAATTGGCAGAAATAAACATTACATTCCTGCATGTGTCAGTATGTAACTGTCAACACACATCTGTATAGAAATGTAAACAAAGGTCTCATTTTCATACAGTGGACCACACCCACCCTCTGCTCCTGCTCCCACTCCAGTTCCACAATCGGAAACAGGTAGTCATGTTGGTGGCGAAAGAACGTTGACATGTTGAATACCCTAACATTGAGAAGTTGGAGCACTCGCAGGGCCTTCGCTGGGAGGCTTCCTGAAAATAAAATGGCGGAAGACAGCAGGATTTGAACCCGGGATCTTACGACTGCCAGCGCAGTGTCTTATCCACTAAGCTACGTCTGCATGTCACCATGTCAGAGGACAAGTCTCAAATTTTAGATTAAATTTTTGTTGTTGTTGCGCCCTGAGCATGCTGCTGGCATGGAGTGGATGCGCATTACAAGTTGACATCACCCTGCAGGCGCCACATCCATAACATCTTAAATGACGGCAGTGTCTGCCAATTGTAATTCAAATAACGTTTGGTAACATAACAGTTTTCTTACTGTATGTGTGTTCTGTTGTGAGTGGTCTCACATGAAGTTCACAGTTTTTTGCCTTGCCATAATAGACCTGGAATCTTGGTTCTCCTTCTTTGGTGGTCGCCTGTTGCTGTTGTCATTATAATGCACGGCCGCGCCGCCAGTTTGTGCCCGTAACACATATGCATACAGGTAAAATAGAGGTCCCTGGTTAAATGGCAATTAATACTAAAAATATATAGATAAACAAGTTTGATGCTTTGCTTGTTAGCAAAATCACACAACATTAGTCCAGGGGTCTCTTCAGTATGATGGTAGCAGTATGAATCATACAGACATACAGAACACCTTTCCAGAATAAATACATGCATCAGTTATCTGTGATACAAGCTATAGCGACATACAATCTCTGTCCGACATTGCGGCAACCTTCTGAAACTGATCTCCTTACATTAAACAAGGCAGTGCGTAAAATGTGACCAAATCCTCTGTTGCGCGGCAATGAGCAGCCCTTGTCGCAGTTCACTGCACAATGCCTTGCACTTGCAGCAAACTAATTCTATCTAGCAGGAAGATGTCCTCCACTGCATCCAATGCTCAACCCTGACAATACACAGGAGACTGACCTTGTTCGCATTCCCAGCCAACTGAAGGCAGTGTGCTTGTGTCTCAGTGTTTTCTGTAGCCTGCAATTTAAGCAATTAAAAGAATTTCAGCTCATCCACAGATGATATAGCTTACACACCTACTGTGTAAATTAATTGAACTGTAACTGCTTCATACTAAGAGTCTTATACAATTATTATACAAATGTGCGATTCCGAAGAAATCGTGCAATACTGTTTTAGTATCCGCACAAAGGATTTCACAAGGATAAGCATTAGCAGGCAAAAGCTGGAAGTCTTTCCTGTGTTGTATATCACTATGCATCATTATGCATGCACGTATACAAACTGCAATTATAGATTGAATTCAAATCAGCAGTAGTGTAACACTACCAGGTGGCTGATGAGAGCCACGCCTCCTTCGCGATCGTCCCCTCCCCACACCCTCCCAACACACACAAAGCACACACACTAAACTTGTATCTTCATCTACCTAAAATATTCAGAATATGATAGTTGATACTGTGGCTTACCTCTCTCGCCAGTTACAGCTTCATTGCGAGGACATTTCTGTGCTTCTTCTCCGCTGCGATGGACGGTGTTGGTGAAATGCCGATCGGCCGGGTGCTTGGAATGGCTCCGTGTTTTATTATCAACGTTTTCGCAAATTTCATATGTCCCGGCATATTTCTAGATCACCACACAAAGAGTGCGCGCAAAACTCAAAACGATACAACTATCACACATCGTGCAGTCCAGTACGAGTCCAGGTGTGGTGTTGATGCTTCGACAAACGGGAACAGAGCAGACTGACCAAGCGTCTTGGCTTGACTTCGCGAACGAAGATTCTGTAGGGCTTGCCCACGTCGTCTGCAAGCATTTTCGTGGCTGCGGAGGCCAATCCGGGACAGGCAGGTTCGACCACAGTGGCTGCAGGGGAAGGTCTGGTCAGGGTTCTGAGTTACGACAACTCTTTTTTTTCTTCTGAGCCGCTTGTCCTTAAGGTTAGCTCTGCGAGAGTCCTCAAAGGAGACGGCTGCCTTGTGAATGGTGGAGCGCCAGGTGTCACGGTCCGCAGCAAGCGAAGACCACTGGCGATGGTCGATTTGGCAGGCACTAAGTGACTTCTTGAGACCGTCTTTGTATCTCTTCTTTGGTGCCCCTCTGTCTCGGTGTCCAGTGGCGAGCTCGCTGAACAGAGTGATCTTGGGTAGGCGATGATCCTCCATCCTGGAGACGTGCCCCGCCCAGCGAAGCTGTGTCCGCAGCAGCAAAGCCTCGATGCTCACAGTTTCCGCCTGTTCAAGGACATCGACGTTGGTGACATAGTCACTCCAGTGAATGCTGAGGATGGTACGCAGGCAGCGCTGGTGAAAGCGTTCGAGGAGTCGTAGTTGGCTGCGGTAGAGGGCCCAGGACTCGGAACCGTACAGCAGGGTGGTGAGGACGACAGCTCTGTACACGCTGATCTTGGTGCCTTTTTGCAGCTGTTGATTGTGCCACACCCGTTTAAATAGTCGCCCGAAAGCACTGTTCGTTTTTGCCAGCCTGTTGTCCAGCTCCTTGTCCAGCTTGGCGTCTGACGTGATGATGCAGCCAAGGTAGGTAAACTGGTGTACAGACTTCAGTTCGGACTCGCCGATGGTGATGTGGGGAGGGCGATGCTCTTCCTTGGGTGCTGGCTGATGAAGGACCTCTGTCTTTTTCAGACTGACCTCAAGTCCAAAGAGCTGGGCGGCATCTGCGAAGCAGGACGTAATGCGCTGCAAGGCTCTCTCTGTGTGTGCAACGAGGGCAGCGTCATCAGCGAAGAGCAGCTCACGAATCAGTTGGTCTAGGGTTTTCGTGTGGGCCTGCAGTCGTCTGAGGTTGAACAGGTTGCCATCGAGACGATACCTGATGTACACTGCGTCGTCATCGTCGAGGTCCACTGTGGCCTGCTTCAACATCATGCTGAAGAAGATGGTGAAGAGGGTCGGTGCCAGCACGCAGCCTTGCTTCACGCCGTTGCGAATGGGGAATGGTTCTGAGAGGTCACTGTTTAGTCTGACCTGGCCTTGCTGGTCCTCGTGGAGCTGGACGATCATGTTGAGGAACTTTGGGGGACAACCTAGTCGCTCCAGGATCTGCCACATACCTTGCCTGCTCACAGTGTCAAACGCTTTTGTTAGGTCGACAAACGTTACGTACAGCCCTTTGTTCTGCTCGCGGCACTTCTCCTGAAGCTGTCTCAGCACAAAGACCATATCGGTGGTACTCCTGTTGGCTCTGAAGCCACACTGGCCCTCTGGGAGGTGGTCTTCAGCGATGGCAGGTACCAGCCGATTCAGGAGCAACCTTGCGAGAATTTTCCCGGCAATGGACAGCAGGGTAATTCCACGATAATTAGAGCAGGCAGACTTCTCTCCTTTGTTCTTGTACAGGGTGATGATGACTGCATCACGGAGATCCTTTGGTAGTGTTCCTTTTTCCCAGCAGCAGAGAAAGAGGTCGTGGAGCTTGTTGTGCAGTGCTGGGCCTCCATGTTTCCAGATCTCTGGCGGGATTCCGTCAATGCCTGCTGCTTTGCCACTCTTGAGCTGGTGGATGGCTGTGAGGGTCTCTTCGGCGGTGGGCGGTTCGTCCAATTCAACCTTTGTGTGGGATTTGGAGGATGACTGTTTCTTGAACAGTGCGTTCAGCGCCGAAGAGGTCCTGAAAGTATTCCGACCAGCGGTTCAAGATGGAGGTATTATCTGTGAGGAGTGCCTGTCCATCAGCGCTTCGCAGGGGACTTTGTACCAGGTGCCTAGGGCCATACACTGCTTTCAGTGCTTCGTAGAAGCCCCTGTAGTCACCGTTGTCAGCGCAGAGCTGGGTCCTCTGTGCGAGTCTGGACCACCACTCGTTCTGGATCTCTCTAAGCTTGAGCTGGAGACTGCTGCAGATGAGGCGGAAGGCAGACTTCTTCACAGGGCAGGAAGGCTGGGCTAGGTAGGCCTGGTGGGAGGCTCTTTTTTTTTTTGCGAGAAGTTCCTGGATCTCTACGTCGTTTTCGTCAAACCAGTCTTTGTTCCTCTTTCTAGCAAAGCCCAAGACTTCCACAGAGGATTTTACAATAGCAGTTTTCAGTTGTTCCCAGAGTGTTTCAGGGACGGTGTTTTATTATCAACGTTTTCGCAAATTTCATATGTCCCGGCATATTTCTAGATCACCACACAAAGAGTGCGCGCAAAACTCAAAACGATACAACTATCACACATCGTGCAGTCCAGTACGAGTCCAGGTGTGGTGTTGATGCTTCGACAAACGGGAACAGAGCAGACTGATCAAGCGTATCAGGTGTGTGACGTCATGTCACGTGACTTTTCCGAAGATTGCCGAAGATTTTTTTTTTCGGAGGCCAGGTTTTATTTTTGCTAATATCAAAGTATCTACGCAAAGGCAAAATAAACTGTGCACATATTTCCATTCCTCGTGCTTTTTTCAGCTGGATAAATATATTTTATATCACAAAATGACTGTATTTCATGATTTGATGAAATGCAGCTGGGCACTCAAGAGCTACACTTTAAGCACTCGCATTTGATGTATTTTGCGAATTTTATTTTCCAAGAATTTAGTCTTAACTTGTATATCAATGAAGCTGTTTTCTTGAACATGGTGAAACATTAAAAGTATATTTCATATCGTCTTTGTGAAAAAAAAACTGTTTAGCACAGAATACATTTCATGTAGGGATAATTGCATATTATTACAAACTGCTGAGTTTTCTCTATTTATAGCTCCCTTTTTTTTAGAGAGAAAAGTCTGGGCGAGAAAAACTTAAGGAAGCTGAACAAGATAATCAGGCTTGGTGAGAAAATCGTTGGGGGCAGGTTAGAGAGCCATGAGGACAGGACGAGAATGATACGCAAGGCCGGCCTGAGGCTGGCAGCTGACACTTCTCACTGCCTTTCTAAGCACCTTCAAAAGCTCCCGTCTGGCCGTAGGTTCAAGGCTCCTCTTGTTAAAACCAAACGCTACAAGGGCAGCTTTGTACCCTCGGCCATCTGTCTCCTAAATGAGGAGTGTGTTAACTAGCGTATCTCTTTCTCCCTGTTGACGCCGTCGAGGAACTTGCATCTCAGATGTCGCAGTGGTATCTTGCAAGTGGCAGACGCACTTCTATACCACTAACACTGTGGTCATGTAGTGTTCTTTTTTTTTTTAAAACACCATTGTCATAATTGTCATAATGTGGCTAAAACCGTACGCGCGCGTGTGATCCCAACGAAAGAAAATTTGACGGCCAGACTGACACAATAAAGTTTTTGAATTTAAATTTGGATTTGAATAAAAATGTCCGAGTCGTAAGACGAGGACATTTGATTCTGGTCAAGTAATCACATCTGCCTGTTTATCGGCAGTATATAAAGCAAAATGTTGCTCGATATAATGTATGCACCCAGTCCAAAACAAAACTTTACCAGAGTCCTTCGGATTTTAGCCATAGTGTTGAGGTGGTCAATTTCACTATGTTTGACATAAAACGGTCCAGCTTGACACTACTAACCGAAATGTACTGAGCGCAAATCCACCCACTCGTACATCTATCCAGTGCAAATAATTATGTTCCTCTGATTTTCCATTTATTGATAGAACTAAATAGACTCGGGGTGAATCTTCACATCATGATTCCACTGACCCAGCATAAATCGACAAAGGCTTGAATTTTTACTCAAATAAAAATATCTCAATGAAATAGCGACAGCACACATTTACAATAAGTAAATTTACGCCCAGGTTCATTCAAGCTGTGTAGGTTTTCGCTGGATATTTTCACATATTTTTTTAGATTTGCGCTGAAACATAGCGACCCTTTCAGCGCCACTGATAGTGGCACTGTGTGTACTACATGTGCTAGAAAAATTTCGGCATTAAACCCAAATAACTAATTGTAGGTTTAGTTAGAACAGACGTCCCCGACTTGTAGATGTAGTTAATGATTGTTAAACATGTCCCCAACTTATAGGTTTGGTTAGAACACATGTCCCCAACTTGTAGGTGTAGTTAATGGTTGTTACACATGTCCCCAAAACTCCTTCTGTTTAAGTCACACAGATATCAACTGGGGCAAGACAACAGCACCAACAGTACCAACAACAACGGCGACGACGACTGGCAACAACAACAACAAACGATAACTCAAAATGATTTTATTCGACATGCTTCTACCTCTACCTCATGCCACCAAACCGTCAGTCGATGAACAAGGACGTCTGCAGTCATTAGGCAAAAACCAGTATGTGTATTTTTTTAAGAAAAGCGAGATTTGTTGATGTACAACAATTCAAACCTCGCTCGACTCAAAAATGGACATACTGCCTTGTGCCAAATGACGTCAGACACGCCGCTTCATATTCATCAAAAACGGACGTGGAGCGTGACGAACTGTATGCTTTGCACGACAAGGACGTAGTATAAGTGATAAGGAGTGTTATGTACTTCATGCTTTGTTCTTGGTGTGGTCTGGCGAAGAGGTCCACCCAATGCGCAAAAGGCCATCGGGCCGACGTCGGTCATCGTTGGCCCGCGCACGACCGTGCATGGGCCAATGGCGGCCGACGTCAGTCCGTTGGCCTTTTGCGCCGGCATTGGGAAGGGATCTACTTGTTTAGAAATTTATCCAGCTTTGAGACTGAGATATATCCCTTGAAATGTACAGTGGAGCGCAACAGACAGCAAAGCAAAGTGTAAATTTCTGCTTCAGTCAGATAGAGCAGCAGAATGTGCCAGTCACGAGTACCTGTTACACTTCCATCAGCCAGCTGTTAGCTGTTGAGGTCGACATGCGTGGTTTTGTCTTTTCAAAATGGATCCCCAATAGGTCCATACATCATAGCAGTGTGACTAGAAAAAATCAATCTCCATCTTTATCAGCGTGTTCCCACACTAACAAACAATGACTGTGTGTGTGTGTGTGTGTGTGTGTGTGTGTGTGTGTGTGTGTGTGTGTGTGTGTGTGCGGTGTGTGTGTGTGTGTGTGTGAGTGTGTGTGTGTGAGCGTGCGTGCGTGTGTATGTATGTGCCCGCGCGCACATGTCGCTGTACGTTAGTGAGTCTCGGCGCACGTATGTAATCAACAATAACAACACGAAACCGTGCGCGCACAACAGTTGAATCCAATCAAGTTCAAACTGCTTTATTATATAATCCTCACTACTGAAGTGACAGTCGGAAGCAGAGCCGTCAACTTGTTTTCGCCTACTTTAACAGTTTAACTGAATAAAAAGTGATCGACTAAAATACATACAGTTCCAGAATAGTGCCAGAACAGTTGGGTTAACAGTTCTGGCGCCAAGCTATGCAGGCACAAATCTTGAACTATCATGTTCGATCGATATCATTTAGTAGTGGAACAGTTCTAAAATGCTTCCGACCCGAACGTGTCTCGATCACTTTGGCGTGGACAACCTTCTAGTATTCGACGCTGTTCTTATCGACGTCGATGAAGAGGTCGATATAGCATCCCTGAATCTTGTTGGTCAGTCCCGGGAAGTCACGACACATGTCGATGGCATCACCAACCTGTTGGCACGCATCCTTATCCTTGTAGTTGCTGCAGACAAACTTCAAGCAGCTCTATAACGAGAAGAGAAATTCGGCTTCAGACACGATATATTATGTGCAGCATTGTCGACAAATGATCTTGTATAATTATGGTGATACACAATCTGCGGCTACTAAGGGCAAATAGAATAAGTTGGCGTCAAACCTAGTGTACAACAAACCAAGGGGAATTACTCAGCGCTGGACAACAGTTAGATCCCCTGCCCCCGCCTATCAGGCACCCAATCGCCAGCCCACAGAAAAATACGCAGGTATAGAATAAGACGATCATTTGCATCTAATGCAAATATAGAATAAGATAGGTATAGAATAAGACGATCATTTGCATCTAATGCAAATGATCGTCTTATTCTATACCTGCGTATTTCTCTGTGGGCTGGCGATTGGGTGCCTGATAGGCGGGGGCAGGGGATCTAACTGTTGTCCAGCGCTGAGTAATTCCCCTTGGTTTGTTGTACAATTCTGCCAGCGCTAGCCTCACCTATCTGGTTTGTGAGTAAACCTAGTGTAGCTTCACGGTATTTCATATCCACATTGCAGTTTATTTTTTTGTTTGTTTTTGTTGTTTGCTTGTTGTTTTTACATTTAATTTAATTTCTTATGTTTACGTTGACTTTATTCATTAATTTCAGTTATATTGAATCTTCTCCTTCATGTCTTTCACTTACTTTCTTTTTCGCTTTACCATATTTTGCGCACCGGCAAAAATAACCGTATCTGGAAGCCGCGGAAATGTTTAATATACTCACAGCAAAGACATCAATGACGGCGCACGAGAACCGGGTGGCACATTCGCGGTGTGCCTGGCTGTACAAGATGGTGTGGCAGACCTCAATAGCTTCCACGCGCTTGGCGTCGTTAGGGCACACATTCACGAACGTGTCTACGGCCTCTTGGCACTTGGGAGTTCTGCACAGAAAATTATATTACAAATTCTTATTGTCGTTATCATCTTCACAGGTTCATGTCGATGGTTACCCCATGTTTAGCGTCATGATGACACCGCCATGAACTTCTTCCTTATGAAACAGTCGCGTTATACTGTCGCCAGAGTTCCAGTTCTACACTGTAAATAGTCTCGTACCTTTTGCCGTAGAACTCCCCAGATAGACCCACTCGGGGAGTACACCACATGTACACTTTTATTCAAATGAGATGCTTAGCATCTCATTTGAATAGAAGTATACTTGTG
>BTPG01000006.1:122646602-122649102 GCA_036245525.1 Semisulcospira habei
CTCCAGACTGGCCGGTTTGCCGCCGTTTGGAACAAGCTGGTTGGTGCCTGCCTGCACTTCGCACGTGTTTTTGGCTTGCGCGAAGGTCGCTGCCAAGAGAGGAGATCTGGTGAGCTGAAGGTCCTCGGGCCTATGTCGGCCTTCAGATCTTAAAAGAAAAATACTTACTGGGGAGGACGAAGTGTATATTGATTAGGGTGGTTGGTACCAGCTAGTTGCCGGATGTACTTCTCATGTATTTTCAGCTTGAGAGCAAAATTAAGCAGCGACAATAAGTCTGTTACTATACAGAAATAGACTAATGACAAGATCCAATAAATAATGAATTTTTGGTTTGACGTTGGACACAGCTCAACAAAAGGTCATCAGCCGCAGTCGGCGCGCACATGTTTCTCTAATTCAAGAGGGATTTAGACATTGAGGATGATTGTTGGTTTTTTTTTTTTTTTTTTTTTTTTTTTTTTTTTTTTTTTTTTTAAGTTTAAGTGGAGAAAATAATTGTCCAAATGGAAACAGTTTTGTCGTGTTTGGTGCACGCAAAAAGTAACGTGATGTCTTACTTTCTTTGCGCATTTACGTTTGTTTCTGTCTAAAATTAATTATCAAGGGCATAAGCTAGGAGAGCTCTTTTTCTTAACCCGTTCAGTGCCGAAAAAATCTGAACATCACCCAACTGCAAGAGGTATAGATCCTCAAGAGCCCCCGCAGTTGCGGGGGCTCATGAGGATCTATGCTTTTTGCTGACACCACTTTGAATCCATGTTCCTGGGAAAGCTATGACATTTCGATGATGAATTACCAACAACAGCAACAACAAAATCATAAACGCAATCTGCGTCAACCGGTACTGAACGGGTTAACTCATTCGAGACGTGCCGCCTCCGGATACGCGGCTTATGCCGCGTATCCGTAGGCGGCACGTTTCGAATGAGTTAAACAATTACCAAAGGCCAAAGCCAGGAGAGCAAGGGTAATTTTCATTTTGTCCACAGTTGGATGATGTCTGGTCCTGAAATGAAATGACAGTATTACTCATGTTCATGTCGACCCCCTGCTTAAGTAAAAAAAAAAAAAAAAAAAAAAATCCACAATGTCATAGAGGCGTTAGATTTTTTTAAAAAGTGTCCATTTAACACAGCTCGCACAGTCGACATGCTTGAGCTCAGAAAAGCATCCAACAGCACCAGCAGCGACACAAACATAAGTTCTGGACACGACGTGAAAAAGTCTTTGTACACTTTTGTCACAGAAACACGAAACAACAGAACGGTTTGCATATTTCATGTACATTTTTCGTAGTTTCACTTAAGATTATGCCCGTATATAAATTCAAACCAGTGAGCCATTGTATCAAGTTGGACAAGATTAATGGGGTAAGAAGAGTCCACATGAATCATTCGTACAAAGATATGGACCTGCAAGATGTGAACAAGCATACACTCACCGCTGATCTCAGTTGCCCTCCACTCAGGTTTCCGCTGATCAGAAAATTTGTCAGTACGACATGGGCAAGGGACGGACTCTTTATATACATCTCCCAAAGTTATCAAAGGTCCTGTGCTCGACGTCGGTCGCACTGGGCCCGCGCACGATAGTGCGTTGGGCCAATGCGACCGACGTCGAACCGAGGGTCTCATGCTTACTGTGGTAATTGTTTGCTTATTGAGGCTGCACATATGAGTATACTTGATTTTTTAAAAGTGAAAAGCCCTTTCAAAATCGTGTCACATATGTCCGATTGGAGTTAAATGAGAGGTGTGGGAATTTGATTCCATTGGGCATATAGGGACTGAGTGAGTTTTGCAAACGTTTGTGAAAGCGATCAATGTGTCACTGTCATGAGCTCCACGTATAGAAAAACATATTAATAATACACAGTTGGGTTCCATGCATGTACGTTTCGTTGCGTAATATGTATTGAATGGTTTCTTTGAAAAAAATGTACATATGGGTTAACCAATGCTTTTGTTAACCCCTATGTGCATGTTTGTTTCTGCAGGGTTCCTAAATATACTTGCATTCTTGTGAAAATCCTCAGCCTAAAATAACTTTGGCTTTTTGTAGGAATCGTGCGCAGAGGTAAACTTTTGTACACAGAGATCAGTATATTACTGTTTGATCCATGAACTGCCGGGGCAAGGCGAACACTACCCATCTGCAAAAGACATAAATCCTCATGAGCCACCGCGTTCGCGGTGGCTCATGAGGATTTATGTCTCTTGTTAGTCAAGTGTATTCTGTGCCCACGTCTGGTCATATTTCACTTGTGTTCTTAACGCGATTGTCGGTCAGTATGCAGTGGTTTCAGACGCGAAATCAGTGGTCACTGGAAGCGAAGGGGTTAAACACTACGTATACAACTCATTCATTCCGTTAATTCAGTTCATTTATTGGTTCACACAGGTTACCTCTCACTTCACAATTTTTGTCAGTGAATGCCTGTTGACCACTTACGGCTTGGCACCACCACAAGGTCCAAACTCCCAGAGCAGCACACCTT
>BTPG01000006.1:122651602-122682934 GCA_036245525.1 Semisulcospira habei
TTCTTTCAGCTGCCGAAATAAGCGGGCCCTGAATGTGGACAAAGAAGGAGCCCCAGTAATGTCGATAGGCAACAAATTCCATAGTTTGGCTCCTGAGTAAGACAAACTAGTTTTGAATATATCGAGGCGCGGCCTTGGTATGGATAGATTGTTCCTCGTCGTTTTATAAGGCGCATGAGCAGGGCTAAATAGATCTGTTAGATAACTAGGCGTTTTAGAGTGGTAGATTTTAAACATAAGTACGCCTTTATTGTACATAAGTAACTTACGCAGAGGCAGCATGTCGAGGGCTTTGAGTCGGTCGTCGGTGCTTTCTTTACTATCCGGGTGGATTAATTTGGCTACCCTACGATGAAGAGCATTAAGCCTTTTTATGCACGCATCGCTACATCCATCCCAAACTGTAGAAGCATAATCTATATGGGATTAAATATGTGCGTTATAAAATATTTTCCTTGTCGGTCTATCTGTAAAATAACGCAGTGTTGAAAGAAGATATAAATTCCTGGACACTGTTCGACATACGCTGCTGACATGCGCGTGCCATGTGAGTTGGTCGTCGATAATGACGCCTAACAAGCGTTGCTCTCTAACTTGTCTAATCGGCTCAGAGTTGAGAGAAAGGCTAAGCGGGGGTGGATGTAGCTGCTGCTTTTGTCGTGTAGTTATTAGCATGCATTCTGTTTTAGACGGATTTGGTACCATAATAGTTAGTGTGACACCATTTTGAAACATCAGTTAAGCCCTGTTGAAGTGAGGAATTGATTGCGGAGATATTCGCTGACGACACGTCGAGAGTAGCATCATTAGCAAACAGGCTACAGCGTACGTTTAGATCTGAAATATGCAATGGCATATCATTGATGTAAATGGAAAATAAGAGGGGCCCTAATATTGAGCCCTGAGGCACGCCATGATTTAGTATGCCTACAGCGGAACGTTTTCCGTTAACAAACACATACTGACGTCTTCCGTGCAGGTAGGATTTGAAAAAGTCCAAGGATGCTTTTTTTTTACGTGATACACTGATAGCTTTAGTATCAACATATCATGATTTACTAGATCAAAGGCTTTAGAGAAATCTAGAAATACAGCACCGGTCATTTCAGCTTTGTTCATGGACGTAAGCCAAGTATTTGTCAGGTGAGCTAGAGCTGTGTGGCATGAGTGGCGATATCCAAAACCTGACTGTAGTGGGTAAAGCAAGTTATGTTTTTCAAGAAAATAGCTCAGATGCCTGTGTACATGTTTTTCTATTGGTTTTGACAGAGCTGACAAGAGCGAGATTGGTCTAAACTTATTAGGGTCTGAGAGGTTCTTACTTTTAGGCAGATGAATAACTTTGGCTACTTTCCAGCTGTTTGGAAATGTACCATGTTGTAAAACGAGATTATAAATAAATGTCAGACTAGACCACATACGGGGCAGCAAGTTTTAAAAAGTAATTATTTATCCCGTCGTGACCAAGCGAGCGCTTATTTTTGAGTTGGCTAATAGATTTGCCAACGTCAAATACAGTAGGCAAAGGAATACTAAAGGATACGTTTGGCGCGAGTTTGTCCTCACAAAAATCTAAGGCTTTCGGATATAAATGGTGTGTGAGTTGTCGTACTGCTTAACAACGAATCAGCAGCAGACAAGAAATGGTTGTTAAATGTGTCTGCAGATATAGATGTACATGGTGTTTGTCGTGATTTAGTGAATGCATTAAGGGCGCGCCAGACAGATAAGGTGTCTGTTTTGTTGTCCATCAATCGCTTAAAGTGGTTTTTTGGGGGCCTCTAATACCATGTATTTAACACGATTTCTCTGCTTGCGGAAAGCACCAAAATCTTTGTTGCGTTTTAGTTCAGTTCTGACAGCGCCATGGCCTCTTTAATGTCATTGCTTAACCATTGGGGTAAATGCACATGTTTCACCCTCTGTTCACGCAACGGTGCATGCTTGTCAAGACCCCGACGGAACAATCTATACCAATCGGCCAACGCATCTTCAGGATTCGTATGATTGTAAACCGAAAAAAAAAGAGGTTTCACTTAGCTCGGCTAGAAACATATCCCTTTTAAACTTTTTAAACGAACTATAATAGATAGTGGTATGCTGGTTTTTCCGATTTAGTTTGTCCACTTTCAAAGCCCAGCTGCAGCACACAGGGCAGTGGTCACTGATCGCCACTTGAAGGGCACATTACTAAGAACCCTTCGAGTTGTTGGAGGTGTATACATGATCAATTAGAGTGGCAGACGACTCTGTAACTCTAGTTGCAGACGCGATAATCTGCTTGAGACCAACCATAGTGATTGTGGATTCCCAAGCAGGGTTCGAGACAAACATATTAATGTTAAAATCGTCAAGTAATAACACTTCAGTGCTGCTTTTGTTAACCTTATCCGCCATATTTAAAATGTCGTCCTACCACTCAAATGACGCAGACGGGTTTCTGTATACAAATCCAACAAGCAGAGGGGCCGATCTGTTTGTCTTCACCTCAACCCACACACTTTCAACAGTCTGATTCTAGGTCTGTTCTTCTGCGTGTAAAGTGCGCAATAGAGTCATGTATACAAACAGCTAATCCTGTTTGCTGAGGACGTACAGGATCGCGCCGGATTACTGAAAACCCCGGTATCGAAATAGATGCGTCACTTATGTCGGAACGTAAACGTGACTCTGTAATTCCGAAAATATGAAAGGGGGTGGGCTGAGAGAGGAGAACACACAAATCGGGAATCTTGTTCAACAAGTGATAAATATTTAAATGACCCAAATGTAAATTGTGAAATGTTGAACTATTCGACATGTTAAAAGAAAGAAAATTATAAATGCAAGTAGAGTACAATACAAACTATATTGAGCACAATGATCGTGCTGTCAGGACTTCCAGTCGTGCCTCAAATTAATGTGTCCGCCCCTGTTAGGGTCACTACCTAGATAGTGGCTGATGGTAATCGCAAACACGTCAGTCAGTCAGCAACAGCATACCCACAGTGCTTCACATCTTAGTTTAGGCTGCCTTTCAGAACTGGTTTACTAAAAGACACAATATATATCGTAGCAATACAATGAGTTAGTGAATGTGCTCAAGGACGAAATATTAATGAGAACGCTCAATTCAGTTGTCAAATAATTCACTAATTTGTGAAACTTGAAATGCCAAAACTTATAAACTGGAGTGTAATCATTGAGGCAAATATGTCGGTTTTAATAAGACTAGCTCGCAAGACTGTGAGGACTAAGGTGCTCTTGGGTGTACGATGGCACGGGATAAAAACAATCAGGTGGCACCCCAGAGTACGAATGATAATGCTGGGGCAGTCCAAACACTTGAGGATTATAGCCGTACACCGGCCATGTGAACACCTGAGGCCCAAGAGGGTGTTGCGTCACCACTGGCCAGGAGAGCCCTGGCTGCTGCAACGAGGGTTTTACTGGCATTGATGACGCAACAGCGCCTTCGGCAATATACTTCGTCTGCTGCATCTGCTGCTCGGGTCGTTGCCAGGTAACGTGTCTGAGCGGCTCACTGTGTGCGGTTGCCTCATCCGAGCGGCCACTCTTGCTGCTGGGAGTGTGTGGAGCGTGGAGAGGCTGGTCGCGTGGCTGGATGTCGGCTGGTAGCCACGTTCGTCTGATGTTGGCCGCCAGTCGGGTCATGCCCTTGTAGCTCGGGTGGATGAGGTCACGTCTGTCTTTACTGTATATGGCAAGGCGTGGAAAACCCATGTGTGTGAAGGTGGCTGCGTTGTCGACGAAGCCCACCCCCAGTTTGCGACAGGCGTGGCACAAGTTTGCGCTGGAAAGTTCTATTGGGAGTGTCATCCTACACTGTCTTGGCCCCCCACCCGGGTCTGCCCTGGGGGACTTGGGTGGGGTTAACTACTTTTTAGTTCTCAGGGTCACCCTGTTCAGCCCCACAGGGTGGGTTTCCTTTCCGATTCTGGGGCATGTGTTTCTGTCTACCCTTCGTCCATTCACCTGTATTTGCCTTTTTTAAACTCTCCCTACTGTCTGCGCTGCCTGTAGCTCTTGATATTGGATGTGTGTTGCTAAATGGTCTTAGCTTTATTTAGGCCCCATGTTGTAGGTTTATTTAACGTATTGGACCGGCTGGCGACATACATTCAATATTCTGTTTAGTTTTTTTTCACAAGCAGTGCAGGCACGTCCTGAGAAAGCCTTGTTGCTGTCGGGACGTTAAGCAATGTACAATCAATCAATCAACTGTCTTGGCGGGCAGGATGCTGGTGGCGTGAAGTGCGGCGTTGGGGAATACGCGCCTGCACTGTGTCAGTAGCTGATCCCACTGGCGGCTGGTCACTTCGCCAGTCTTACAGTCATTCCCCCCTGCATGCACAGTGACCACCCGTACATGAGGTGCTTCGGACTGACGCTTCATCCAGTCCGACAGATCGATAGCCTTCAAGCTCGATACTGAGAGTATCTGGACCCTTTCACTTAGGTTGGTCGTCATTTTACTGGCCTTCATGTGTCGAAGAGTAGAGTCGCCGATGACGAGATGGGTTGCATCCGGCTGTATACGGCGAGAGGCCAGGGCCGGTGTTCAGCAGGTGACTGTGACTGCCGGCGGGGCGGGCCGACGTGACTGTCACTGCGGCCTGAAGTGGTGTAGAGAGGCTGATCTTCTGAAACACTGTTCCTTTCAGCTGAAACGACAACAGGTATGCGTGCACCCGCTGGGTTATTGACAGCCTCTGACATGGATGGCAAGATCTCAGAGGCAGTGGCGCACATGTATGAGGAAGCAGACTGCCGGGTGACTGGTTGAGCGGAAGGGCATGCGGCTGCGATGACTGATCCGGGTTCTGTGTGCTTGGTGGGGCAGTGATGATTCGATTGACCCTCCGCCTGATGTCCCTGATGGTATGTCCTTGGGATTTTTTGGACGAGGACAGGCGGCTGACTCTCACCTCTATGTTGTGCACCTGGTCATGCAGGCCGGCCAGTTCACTCTCAGACACCTTGCACGTTTTGGTGGCCTTGACAGCGGTGTCTCTGATGTGGCTGTCAAGCTTACCGATCACGGCTAGAGCAGAAGCCAGCTGTTGTTTGGTGTCATACATTTCACGTTTGACTGTCTGCATGTCGTTGTATAGGACACCAACAACAGCGTAGGCCGCCACGTGGCGCTGCAGCTGCTTAGTGGCAAAATATTTGAGGGGGAGAGGCTGGTGTGTAGAGTCATTGTCCGTTGATACTGCTACTAGTACCGGTCGGCAGCCAAGCAGTGTGTCAACAGGCGTCTGGTCCGCAGTCAGAAGTCTGCAGTCAGGCTGTAATCCGGCAGTAGCAGGAGCAGACTGGTCGCCGGGAAGATGCGGGGTAGAGGATGGAAGGGGACTAAAGTTGTCTGTCTCAAGGATGGTGGGGACGGGCGGGTGGACGACGACTGTGGGCGGGGCAGGGATGTTTGACGGCTGTACCGAAAAGACATCTTCCCTTAATACTTTTGAGTGGCCGGTTGTTGCATGGATATGGTTGTTGGGCAACTCATTCACACTACAGGTGGTGATCATGTCTAGAGGGAGTAGAGCCAACAGGCTTAAGGGCAAGGGTAAGGTTATCGTCGCCTGCAAGTGCGACGTTAGATGTCAGAGGGGAGAGGACAGGGTAGGGATCGGTCGGCATTCGACACGGTGTCTGACTTGGGGGTAGGTGGGGGTAATGGCGGAAGGGCGGTGGAGGCGATGCCGTCAGTTGCTGTGGTGATCAGCGCTCCAGTCGGTTCTAACTCTGTCACTGACAGTGAGAGCATGTCTGGAGAGTCTGGGGAAGTGAGGACAGGGGTGTTACCGGGCAGCGTAACGACTGGAGAGGAGGGCACGGCGTTTGGTGCGATCACAGACTGATCGGTGGGTGTGGGCGGGGCATCGGCCGTGCGTCGTCAACGATGGCTCGATGTGTGACGGTAGGGTATTCACAGGACGGTGACTTTGAGTTCAGTCTCCATCAACAGTTTAACCAAGTCTGCAAGATGGTGACTAAATTCTGTAGTCACCCACTTCACACACCTAACATGAGCCTCCTTTAGTCCGATTTTTTTTTTGTTTTGTAGTAGAGGCCGGTGACGGTGATGTACATCACACCTCAGTGCCCGCCAGATCTGCACGAAAGTCTTGGCGAGGCATTCTGGGAGAACGGCGCTCTTGCTTCGCAAGTTAGTCACGCAGAATCAAAGTCAATGTCTCTCCACACTACATAGAAAGCGTCGTCGTATTGCTTCAGCATGTGGTTCAGTAGCGTAGACTGAACGCTTTACGCCAGCGCCTGAACCGTTACATTATTAGTCTTAAAAACCTTTTGCCTTATCGTCCCTTATATAGTGTCAGTGATAGTGGGTGTGACAGGGGAACCTCGGGGGTGATGCCTGGTGGGTTGGCTCGCTATAACAAGGGACAGCATGGCCATTGCCGGTTTCATGTAGTTGCAGTATTCATTCAATCTAGTTGCGCTGCCAGGGAACCTCAGTTATCAAGGGCAACAACTGACGTTAGGGAGAGGGAGTTGCAGCAGGGATATGACTCCTAGAGACCGTGTTTTAGTTCAGTACAGCTTAAAACAACATGCCGTAAATGACCGGCGCCACGGGAATGGAACGGTCATGGCCACATCGTGCTCTGAGTCAAAGTGTAGTTATGAAGTGTTTGCTGATAGTGCTTGCCAAGTGTAAAAATCATTGGTAATCCATTCGACTAAATATCAACTTGAATATCAATATCAAGTCCCCGTCGATGAAATTACACCATCAGATGCATATCACCAAGGTCAAGCACCATGCCAAAAATCACACTTGGCAAGCACTATCAGCAAACATAACTACACTTTGACTCAGAGCACGATGTGGCCATGACCGTTCCATTCCCGTGGCGCCGAGAGAGAGAGAGAGAGAGAGAGAGAGAGAGAGAGAGAGAGAGAGAGAGAGAGAGAGAGAGAGAGAGAGAGAGAGAGAGAGAGAGAGAGAGAGAGAGAGAGAGAGAGAGAGAGAGAGAGAGAGAGAGAGAGAGAGAGAGAGAGAGAGAGAGAGAGAGAGAGAGAGAGAGAGAGAGAGAGAGAGAGAGAGAGAGAGAGAGAGAGAGAGAGAGAGAGAGAGAGAGAGAGAGAGAGAGAGAGAGAGAGATAGAGAGAGAGAGAGAGAGAGAGAGAGAGAGAGAGAGAGAGAGAGAGAGAGAGAGAGAGAGAGATGATGATGAAACGTTTTTATTCAGGATAAAAAGTTTTAGGCATAGCAATGCCTATCTTCCAAACTGTCCTGATACTCTACACATATAAAAATACATCAGACGATACATCAAAAAATAAAACATATGTAAGTAAAAAGACCCATCCCCCCCCCCCCTACCACCACCACCACTCAGAGGGGAAAAAAAAGAAATAAAATAAAAAATAAAAAAAAATTATATACACAGGTATGAACCTGACATGTTAATGCAGACAGTCGAGCTATTACATAATCTGCAGCAACAGTAGAAGAGTATTAGGTAATAGGAAACTTGTCACTAACTATACGAATAGTAGCATAAGGGAGCCGAACATACTATTACTTCTGAAGTAAATATTTATGGAGGCGATCTTTGAAGACGCTAATCTTACAAATTGATTTCAGGTGTGGAGGTAACATATTCCACGCTTTAGCGCCTGAAAAAGACAGACTGGTTTTACAGATGTCTAATCTAATGTTTGGAAGGTGGATCAAACTATTTCTCGTGTTTTTCCTATTATTGTCGGAAAATAGAGTTTTTAGATAGGGTGAGGCTTTTCCGTGCATGATCTTGTGCAGTAGAACACAGCGATTAAATTCAAACTGTTTCTTTAATGTTAGTAACTTGAGAGATTTTAATTTTTCATCAGTCGAAGTAGGACCGGGAAGTATTAATTTAATGCCCCGACGATACAAGGAATTAACTTTTTTCATGTGAACTTCGCTGCATCCATCCCAGACGGTAGAACTGTAGTCACAATGCGTTTTGATATGCGCATGGAAAAAGAGTTTACGGATATCAGTATTAACTATATGGCGTAGTTTTGATAACAGGAACAGATTTTTGGAGATTGTTTTGCATATTGAGTCAGTATGCGGCTCCCAGCTTAATTGGTTGTCCACTATAACGCCTAATAAGCGATGCCTAGTTACTTGTTCAACAAGCTGTCTATCTAAGGAGAGTGTTAAAGGTGGTAGGCCATGCTGGTGTTTCTGACGTGTAGTAACTAACATGCTCTTTGTCTTTGGAATACTAATAATCATGTGATTATCACTGCACCAGCCTGCTACTTCATCAAGACTTTGTTGGAGAACTTTATTAATGGTTGCGATATCTTTATCAGATGTGTGTATGGTCGTGTCATCTGCGAACAGATCGCAGTTTGCGTCTAAATGAGATATGCACAGTGGCAGATCATTAATAAATAGATTAAATAATAAGGGCCCTAGAATAGACCCCTGTGGAACACCGCAAGTTACTAAACCATCAGAGGAATATTTACCATTTAGCAGTACTTTCTGTGTTCTGTCCCTGAGATAGGAAGATATAAAGGAGACAGTATTTGAGTCAATGTGATAGAATGGTATTTTTTTTTAGTAGGATAGAGTGGTTGACAAGATCAAAAGCTTTTTTCAGGTCAAGAAAGATTGTACCTGATACTTTACTGTCATTTATGGCAGAGAGCCATTTATCAATTAAATGATTGAGGGCAGTTTGGCACGAATGTAGAGGTCGAAATCCTGATTGTGCTGCAGTTATCAGATGGTTTTGCTCCAGAAAGTTTAGAAGATGAGTATGGATATGTTTCTCGAGCGGTTTTGAAATACAGGATAATATGGAAATGGGCCACTCGTTTAGGTTGCATAAATCTTTGCTTTTGGGAAGCGGGATTACCTTCGCTTTTTCAGCTCGTCGGGAAAACCGTTATGTCTGATCGGTAAATTTTATAAATAAAGGTCAGGGATTCGACGACGTAGGGGAGAGATAGTTTTAAAATTTGACTATTAATACCATCTGGACCGCAAGACGATTTGTTCTTTAAACTGGAAATAGATTTGCCTACATCTAGGACAGTCATAAGCGGTACTAAAAATGGGCCGCAGGCTCTCTGTTGACTATGGTGACGTAGTTGATGAGAGCAAATGTAGTTTACAGGGTTAGGTGTATTTGACTTCGCCAGAGTTTGAGCAACAGTTATAAAGTGAGCGTTGAACGCATCAGCAGTAAGATCGGGCGGAATATTAGGCGATCGTTTACTGTTACCTTTGGTGAAATTGTTTATTACTTGCCAGACTGAACGGATGTCTTTGCCGTCGGCAATAATTTGTTCTGCATTTTGCCTCTGTGCTTTACGAACTAGAGATTTGACATGGTTTCGCTGCTTCTTGTATTCAGTAAATTTCTTGTCTCGTTTTAATTCATCTCTTACTTCCATTGCTTGTTTTATCTCACCAGAGAGCCATTTTGGCATAACAGGATATTTGACGCGTTTGATGCGCTTAGGCGCGTCAGTGTCTATCCAGAACGGCGAGAAACAGCTCGTACCAGCGTGACAGGGCAACGTTAGGGTTTTTGCAGTTTTGTATATCATAAAATGGTACTAAAGATAGGTAATATAAAAAAGCAGTTTGGTCGAATTTTTAAAAACATCTATACGTTATGGTAGTGTGTCCTTTGATTGACTGTTTAGCTAACCTAACAGACAACGTAAAACAAACAGGAAAGTGATCACTAATGGAAATATTAGGTACGCTAACATTTTTTACAACACTGACATTTGTGCTATACACATGGTCTATCAGCGTTGAAGATGAGGAAGTCACTCTAGTAGGTGACTGGACAAGCTGTTTCAACCCTAAAAAATTCAACATGGATCTCCACGAAGTGTGTCCTTGCTTTTCCATGTCTGTGTTGAAGTCTCCCAAAATATGTACATCACCTTTGGACTCCTGAACCACATCCATCATTAACACAAACTCGTCCTGCCAGGAGGCTGAGGCCGCTGGGTTTCTATATACAAAACCTATAAGAACAGGCGAGGACTTAGTCGTTTTAACTTCTAACCACATGCACTCTATATTCGGGGATTTTAAATCACAACGCCTCTTTACATAGTTGTTGATGGAATTGTGTACGTACACTGCTAGGCCAGTATGTCCGGGGGCAGATGCATCTCGCCTGAGAATGGAGTAATTGTATATAGCTATGGCATGGTCACTAATGTTAGCTGTTAGACGAAATTCCGTAAATCCAAAAATGTGAAATGGTGAGGACTGGTTTAGGAGAATAGTTATATCTGGTATTTTGTGACAAAGGTGATACACATTAAGATGACCGATATTTAAAAAATGAATGCTGTTGCCACCTGTTGACATATTAAAAGGGAACGTATAGATAGTCAAGCAGAACAAAGCAAAAACAATAATAACAACAAATACAAAAATAAACAAAAATAAGAAAAACAATGTGTGGGCTGAAGAAAAAAATCGTGTAAACACCTAGCATGTAATTACACAACATAAAGTGTCTAAGTATCCAATTGGTACTAGAGGATTCCAATAGTCAAGAGCTGTAGGCGGTTCAAACAAACTATCACACGCTCAAACAATCTTCACACGTGACTGCTGGCGGTGACTAGCGCAATCACAGCAGACAACACGCGGTCAATACAATCCGTCACACCTTTGTTTGGATTAGCTGTGTCGCCAACTGAGAAACCACTCGAGTGTTGAATTGTTTCAGCCTGCACAGATGCACTGGTTAGCTTTTCTCCGGAAAGCAGGGATAAACAAGGTTGTCAAGCAACGCAATAAAAGTCCACCGTGCTCTATGTTATAGTCCAGTCACAGGTTTGAAGATAGGTCCCTTTGGGTCCATGCAACACCATACGTAGTTGTAATAGTTACCGTGTACGAAGAAAAAGTCACATTCGTGGTATAAATGAGACGTCATGCAACAGTCTGTGATAATAAGTTTATGCAAAAGCAAATCACCTTGTCAATCTAAAACGTCATAAAAAGTCTGTATGTCTGAAAGTCTATGTTTACTATTAAAAATAAAGCAATGGATGACATCATCCTCCACTCCAAATATCAGATCAGTGCTGACATTGTGTCGAAAAGACTCTCACAACAGTTAATAGAAAACGTTATGAAGAGTCTCTGTCACACAATCTTGTATCGGCATGGTTTCATTCGCTAAATCATTGTTTATTATTGTGTCGCAGTGACTCACATAAAATCAAGCTTAGATGATGTTATGAAGAGTCTCTGTGACACAATTCTGTATCAATAAGTTTCATAACCTAAAATCATGGTTTCCATTGTGTCGCAGCGACTCACACAACACCAAGAGTCATTAGTGTTAGGAAGAGTCTCTGTGATACAATCTTGTATCAGCATACTTTGTATCAGCATAGTTTGATATGCTAAATCATCGCATATTATTGTGTCGCAGTGACACAAAATTAATAACATTAAGTTTTGTTAATGTCATTAAGAGTCTCCGTGACACAATCTTGTGAATTGTATTGTACTGTTTAATAAATCGTTGCAGCATGCACTGTGTCGCAGCGACTCATATAACAGTCAATATAGTTAATGTTATAAAGAGTCTCTGTGACACAATCTTGTATCGGCACTGTCTGACGAAATCGAGGTTTGAATTGTGTCGCACTGGCTGTACTTAACATGAGGTATTGGTGATGCCCCGAGGATTCACTGCAGCACAATCACTTACAAACACAGGCAGATGTGCTTATGCACTGGGCCTGGGTGAATAAATAAGCTGTGCGATTTGTCTCAAGACGTGGTCCGGGAGGTGAAAACTGTCAACACAAGCAGGGCCAGCACGACCCCAGGCGTTAGTAGAAGATGGCGGAGCCGGCGTGACTGCAGGACTTGGTCCCATAGGACCCAAGGGCGGAAAGTCAGTCGGCTGAAAGTTTGCTGGCTGATGTCCCACGAAAACCTGTTGGGGACGCGGATGGTGGGAAATTGCGTCACCCGGCTGTGGGCGGTACTACATTGCTGGCTGCTTCAGTTGACCTGATAAGGCCTGGCCGTGGTGGACTGGCCCCTCAGACCTGCCATGGTCGTGTCTCCGAGTCAGGTTGTGGCCACGCCCTTCTGACCCGTCAGAATGGCACGGCTGTAGACTGTTGTGGTCAGACTGGTCCTTGTAAATTGCCGCGCGACTTTGGTCGCGGTGAGGTGCAGAAGGCCGGTATTCACCATACCGTATGTTGAGGGCCATGCGTTTGGTGCCCTCGGCGCTGGGGTGTTTCCTGTCGCCGTCACGATAGAGGGCCTGACGGGGGGCGAGGTTCCTGGTCAAGAAGGTGGCAGTGTGGCGGTCGACTATGGCGATATCCGCCTGTCTGCAGGCTGCGTGGAGGTTGTCGTTGGATTTTGTTGCTGCTGCAAACAGGGGGTGGCGCTGACCAAAGGGCGGCATGATGGTGGACGCCTGGAGAGACGCCTGCGGGAACTTCCTGGCAAGAAGGTTGATCAGCTGCAGCCACGTGTTGCAGGAAACCGGCGCATTCATGTTTTGGCAGCTGTTAATACCAACATGAAAGGTGACGTGGCGCACATGTCGGACAGGTTGGCGCGTGCCAAGCCACTTGAGGAGATCGCTGACTGTCAGGCCTGACACCGCCATGTTCTGCACGATAAAGTCCGGCGCCGACATTTTCCGGTCGTCAACGAACCGGATGACCGAGTCGCCAAGGAGTAGAGCGTGCGATTGCGGGTTCACCTTCGCCAGGCACAACTTTTCATAAGGTGTCAGCAGCTTGGTGGTATTGACTGCGGTGTCTGAAGAACCGGGTTTCGAACTGTCAGATTTTCTGGTTACATCACTTGTTCTGTTGTCACTTTGGCCTGCGCGTCGAGGGGAGCGAAACGGTTGTGAGTAGTGACGCCGAACAGTGATTCAAAAGGTGGGGGGCTACTCGACCGGCGGGAGTCAGGATCTAGGGTATTAGACGCATGACTGGTAGGAGAATGGGTGGCTGGGGGCCGGGGGCTGGGTGGGGGAGACGTGGAGGATATGGTTGATTTCATTTGCGTCAGCAGTTCAACATGACTTTTCAAAGAACCAATCGAGGCACCCTGTGCATCTTTGGCAGCAACAAGTTTTGTCACCTGTTTGGCGATGGCTTCCTTCTCCGTAGCTAGTTTAAGGAATTCGGCACCTGTGGCCTGTTCCACTTTGATTAGGTCTTTCTCAACAACAGAAAGACCATGTTTGATTTTGACCTCATTGTCTTTCACTTGGGCGTCGAGTATGTTCTGTTGCTGACGGAGTTTGTCACATTCAGCCTTGACACTTGCCATCTGATTCTTCATGGCTCGTAGTTGAGATTGAAGTTCATAGTTCATTGATGGCTACAAAGACGGGGTACCGAACTGAATAGGGTCAGAATAAAATTTGACCCCAGCTGGAATCGAACTCGGAACCTTTTGGATACTCTACCACCTGAGCCACCGAGCTCCCTCTCCTCCACCCCCCCCCCCCCCCCCCCCCCCCCCCCCGTCGGAATGAAAGGTTTGACGCCTTTTATCGCCAGACCACTGGTTCTCGAAATAAACACGTGAAAAATGAAGAACGCGTGGAGTATATCGATCGCAGTTTTCACGAGTTTTTAACCCGTTCAGTGCCCGATGACGTAAACTGTATATATGCAAGAGGCGTAAATTCTCATGAGCCCCTGCGGATGCAGGGGCTCATGAGAATTTACGTCTCTTGCTGTCTTCCAAGTTCGTCAAGTCAACATCAATAAGCCCTAGTTATCCTGGAACATGAATTCAAACTGGTGTCAGCCGAAGAGGCATAGATCTGCGGGGGCTCATGAGGATCTATACCTTTTGCATTTGGGTCGTGTTGACATTTCCTCGGCACTGAACGGGTTTTATTCAAAAAAGCACCCGTACAAAACCTTCCTTAGCGCACAGGTGGAGGTGACACCATCCAATCGATATGTCAACGACACTTCAGTACCGACAAGCCCTTTTCTTGTCAGAGTCAGTGGCTTGGAAAATAACATCAATTAATATCACGCAACCACCACAACAGTCGTTGCTATTCTAAATTCACTGCTAGAAGACAGCGAACTACAACCGAATGCAAAGAGACGTAGATCTTCATGAAACCCCAGCAGGTGCGAGGATCCAAGAGGATCTATGCGACCTGCTCAGTGCTGGCAACATTTACTGTATTTACATTGTGTGTCAGGCAGACATCAGCAGTGCGTTTGTGATGGTGACTCAGAGGTATCCCAGCATGCAAAGGAAAAACACACACCAAAAACCAGACACCGATCTTTCTATTTGCTAATTGCGTTGCTAGCGTAAACGAAAACCGGCTGCGTTCTTTTGAGCATGCGCACTACCTCGCTAACTGGTTTAATTGTGACTCGCGGATTGGGTAACTAGTTGGTTGGGCGATGTTCTGCATCACCGCGCGCCCGGCTGGCCAAACATAGCCACATGTCATTGGTATTGCAAACAGGTCGTTTTCTATCCCGTTATATAGAATCCCCGATGGCGTGTATCAAGTTGTCAAAATAACTAAAGTAGGTGAAAAGTGAAAAGAGTAATCGGTTATCCACACCCAGTATTATCACATGATCAAATTACATGACTACTGACAAAACCACGTTTTAAAATCGAAAGTAATGATCAATTTTACTTGACGCTATCTGTACATGCATGGAAGTAAATGAATTTGTCATTCACATTACGCAGTTATCAAATTAAGTATACTAAACCTGTTTCCAGTCCACAGCTTTTGGTTAATATGCATCAATAATTAAATTAAATCCAGTTTATTATCAAAATAATATTTTATTTAATTTTTATGTGCAATTTGCTTGAAAAAATGTTCAACATATTACGTTGATTATGTTTTTAAGCAAGCTGCACATAATAAATTCTTTGATACAAAAACCGCATTTGGCGAGTCGAAACAGGATGTCACAAATACTTCTGAATGCACGTCTGAAACGCGTGATTTTGTTGTCATTTTCCAACTGACTACTTATCCTTTATTTATATACGTCTAAGTACACTATAGCCAAGCCGGAATGAATCTAATTCTCGGGTCCATCAGGCTAGACGAAAAAGCCATCGTAGCAACTCTTAATCCGATCACGCTCTGCCCGGGGAAGTCCGGGCACATGCCGATGATATCACCCAGAGGCTGGCAGGCAATATCACTGAAAAAAAAAAAGTTGCTGCAGACGAATTTGATGTATTTCTGAAAACCATAATAGAAGAATGACTTGGATGAAATTGTGTGTATAATATAGTAAAATTATCGAACGATTGTCTCTGCAAGGATCAACTCACGCCGTTATTTCCACAACAAAAACAGCAGCACGAACAACATCAAAGTCAGCCAAAAGTTTGTAATATTAACCCTTTGATTGGTACTAACTACGCGTCTTTTCCGCCGAACGGTATCAGTCAGTAGCAATCAACGGGTTAAGCAGATTTACTTTTTTGTGTGGCACACTTGCTGCTCAGATTTGGTATGTATGAAAGACGTAAATTGTGTACATACTCTGAATACGACGCACAGCTGGTGTAGAAGTTTATGTAAAAGAGATCAAGTTCGTCTTAACAAAGTAACCAGGAAAGCGGGCGGGGTGATTGGTAGAGCACAAGATACTTTGGACACACTGTACAACGGACGGATTACGAACAAACTGGCTGACATTCTTGATGCAAAACACATTCACTTAGATATGAATTTGCGGACAGCAGACGTATCGAACGAAGTGGCAGACTTCGAGTACCCAAAAGTAGTGCATCATGTAATGCCAACTCTTTTGCCCCTCAGGCTGTTACCCTTTTCCCAACAGTAATATCAGTAGATAGTGTTTGTCAACATTCTTTAGTTGTTTAGTACTAGCCCATTCAGTAGTTCACTGCAACGTTGCTGACAGCAGAAGCACAAGGGGCATACACCATGTGTTTCTGATGCCAAGAGTGTTACAAAGGTTACAGTACGTCTGTTACAATTCATCTCTTTTACTGAGAGTTATAGGTTATTTAATTAATGAGTGAATGGTGGTGCCATGTGTTGTATGGGCAGACAGTGAATTTCTCCATGAGGGATTAATAAAGTATTATTGTATTGTATTATATATTGTATTGTACAAGACAATTTTGTGTACACTTGGCCGCGTTCACACAGCCGCACGGCTGTAGCACACGTGTGTGATACAGCGTTTCCGTTTGTTGGTTATGAGTCCTTCCCAGAAGGTACTGCCTTTCTTGATACTTATCCAGACGGTGTCGACGTAGTATTTGTCTTGTCTGTTCACATTTTTGTTTGACATCGTCACCTCGTAGACACCGCAGGTCTCTCTGATGAAGTTGTACTTCACACTGCAGGGAAAATTTACGTACTCCTGTTCTTTCACTTTGGGACCATCGGTAACCGCACATAATATGCCTGTATCTGGTGCCCTAACAACAACAATAACAACAATAATAACAACAACAAATCGCTCACATTTAATTATGAAAAATAAGCACGGATTTATCTCTAATAATAATACATGAGCATTGTTGAGCACTGAGACTGTGAAACTGTTTCACGAATATTAACCACTTCCTTGCCACTGTACGTACATTATGGTTTCTAAATCGCTGTTCATTCAACGACCAAAAACAAAAACCGTCCAAGAAACATGGATACAACTTGGTCTCAGCAAGAGGTATAGATCCTCATGTCGAGCCCTTGCGGCAGTCGCGGGGCCGGGTTCCTGAAGAACTATACCTCTTGCAGTTGGGTGGCGTTCAATGTTTCTCGGCACTGAACGGGTTAACTGGCTAGAAATTATTTATAGTAACCTTAGGCGGGTCCACTAGATAGAAAGCAGCTGGCGATTGAATGTTGCTTTAGTTTTGGACAGTATCACAGGCATGTCAGTGCCTTAAAGTACCATGACGCCGAATCTGAAGACAGATTTCAGCACAATTTGTGTTTGTTATGCCTTGTCGACACACCAAATGAACTTTAACAGCAGTTGGGGCACGCAGCAAAAAGCAGACGCGTAATCGCACTTATTTATTCAGGCCGCGGTGAGTCTGTCCAGCCGTTAGCGTGTTTTTTTTTTTTTTTTATAGCTGTTTCTGTCGTGCTCAAAGCATTTTACCAAAGACAGTATAATGTACTGTCTTTGATTTTACTTATAGAACGGAGTAAAGTCATTGTCAAATTACTTGTTATCAAAACGACGTGTGCTGAACTGGATTGGCCTGTGTCTAAATGAACCATGACTAGACCTGTGTGTAGCGTTTCGTAACCATCTGTTTCAGAAGTGTATCCGCTTTGATCAGTTACGGCGGTAGTGGGCCTTCACTGAACTAATCTGTCGAGGCAAACATTTAGCAAGGCCAAGGAACATACGTAAAGTCTTTGTACAGTCGCCTGGGACACATAGTAACTTTGATATGTTGGATATTTTTTCCGCAGTGTGATCAGACTAACGGGTGATTAAAGCCTGTATAAAGGAACTCACCCACCACCACCAACTCCCCACCGAAGGGAAGCAATCACAACTTAACCTTTATAATACCTGCTACGAGACCGATTCCTTCCCCTTTACTTGGCAACACGGAATAGGCACTGACTTGTAAATGTAGTATCCATGGAATAGGCGTTCATTCCCATTCTTAAACCCCATAAACCGAAAAATCAAGTCAGCTCTTTTCGACCCATTAATCTCACGTCTCATCTGAGTAAGATCATGGAGAAATTAGTTAAGGCCCGACTGGAATACTACCTAGAGAAGAAAAATATTATTCCTGCCTGCCAGGCTGGTTTTCGAATATATCGTTCTTGCACAGACCAACTTTATAAAGATCTCTCTGCTTCAATAATAAAAAAAAAAACGCCTTTAAACGAAATCGAAAAGTCATAACCTGTTTTTTCGATGTCAAGAAGGTCTTTGACGTCGTATATCACCAAAAAAAACAAACAAAAAAAAAAAAAAAATGCTGTCAAAATTGTAGAACATTGGACTCTCAGGACACTTTTACCTTTTCAAAAAAACTTCTTTCCCGCTCTCCGCAAGCTAGAGTCAACAATTCTTACTCTAAAACTTATACTACAAACTGCGGCGTCTCTCAAGGCATTGTTCAACATAATTGCTAGCCGACCTTCCCTCTTTACTTAGGAAATTCCAGCTAATCGACCATGCTAAGGACTGTCCTATCTCGCTCTCGCAATACGCTGATGATATTGCCATCTGGCAACCTATCAAAATAAAAAATAAAACTAACATCAGTGAAAACAAAAGCGTCCTATATCACCAGAGCATTCCAACGCGGTATTAATTTAATCCCAAGTCTGCCAACGGATTCGAATTCTCTACTGATAAAACCCAGCTTATTCTCTTTTCTCAGCGTGATATCCGAAACAAACGAGGCTAAAAATTACTGTAAACAGCGGTGGAACTACTCATCTTCTTCCTTTTTCATCCACTATTAAATTCCTAGGGGTCACTTTCTCCCCACCCTTTGCTGGATCCCGCACTTTAATCATTTAATCCTAAAAACACAGCGTGCTGTTAATCTTATTAAAACTATCAAATCCAAAACTTGGGGTGGTAACGCATCTCTTCTTCTGCATCTTCATCATGCCTTAGTCCGGTCCAATCTTACCTAAGGGCAAGAGTGCCTTCTTTGCTGCCCCTATCTCCGCCTTAAGAAAATTAGAGAGCTCTGAAATGCGTTCTTTAAAATATATCCTAGCCCCCCCCCCCCCCCCCCCAACGCCAATAATATGGCCACATAATATACCCAAGTAGGTCTGCTCCCCCTAGATTTATATCGTAAAAAAAATTGTGTTCTCTAGATACCATCAGACTTCATCTGACTGAAAATAATGCTTTAGACATGTATAATAAAGAAACACGAGAAGACTCTCCTCATAATATAAACCAATTACTTACCCTTCCATGGTACACACTAAGGAAGTCTTTTCCCTCGCTAAAATCTCCCCACAGTTAGTTAGTCCCATTCCTCTTCCCCCAGGCCCCCCCCCCCCCCCCCCCCCTGGACTCGCCACCTTGTTAAAGTTATCACAGAAATTCCTAATGTAAGTAAAAAAGACTTACCGTCCCTACAGAAGTCATGCACTATGAAATACCTTAGTCTTAAGTACCCAAGTGCTAACCGCGACGGTTCTAAACTATGAAAGAGAACCAGGTTGGAGGAGCCTATGTTATTCCTATTCTAAACAAAACTGCCCGCTTTACACTCAGCTCTGACTGTTGCATTTGTACAGCAGGGCTAGTGGCCATCCCTCTGGCCCTTCAACACTTGCTGGCTCTTCCTCTCCAGGCGGTTTCCAAATTCTTATCTGCTCCGGTCGATTCCCAAGCGGCCCTACGGGCCATCATCTCTATTCACACTATATCGCGCCCAGAAATAACCATCGAAATTAAATATACCATTCATCAACTCCTTGCCCGCGGTATAGATACCGTTCTACAGTGGATCCCTTCCCACGTGGACATCCCGGGTAACGCTCTCAAGGCACGATAATACAAACATACTTCCTCTCTCAAGCCACTATAGCCGCTGGCTTCCTGGCCCTGTTGCCACCAGTATAGGACATACACATATTCTAATATATGTGATATATGTTTGTAATATAAGTGGAGCGCTGGAGGAGCAAGATGGTAGAGCGTTCGACTCTCGTCCGAACAGCTGCGTGTTCGAACCCAATTCAAAATTTGTTCAGACTTTTTTGGTGTCCCGTCTTTGAAATCACTTTGTGGCAGACAAAAGATGTGAAGCCCTGAACGTTTAACTTTTTTGTAATATAGGCAAGAATACTTTTTTCGTGCACGACTCTACTGTTTATTTTTGGTTTTAAAAAAAAATGCTTGTTTGCTTCAGTTCACGGTGTCCTTTTTGGTTCAAATTTATGTCAATAAATTCGGTTACCCGCGACGGTGACGATGAGGAGAAGTATTGCAGTCTTCATTGTTCTGATACGGAATCTGCAACTAAAGAAGGCCGACAAATTTGTCAGGGTGAGAGGTTTATCACACGAAGCATATTATGAAACGACAAGAAGGCAACAACACTTACACTAAAACGTCTTTTTTTTTTTTATACATGTAGATGTGTGGGTGTGGACGTATATTCCTGAGTGTTTGTCGAGGTGTCGAAACGTGGGCGTCGAGGTGTCAAGTATTCCATTCTAGTTTTTAATTACAACAATAGTGCGCGGGCCCGCCACTGCGGCCTACTTCGGCCCGATAGCCTTTTGCCCACTGGATGCACTCCTTTGAACCGATAAGTAATAATAATTACAGTATTTATTATGCGCTTATCTTATAATAATTATAACTCTAAGCGCGCACTCACAACTCGCGCACGCATGCGCACGCTTTAGACAACGACTCACGTACCACAAATAGTGTAATACATTACGACAGTCAGCTTGGGATGGGGAGTGTGGTGATGTTATAGTGCTAGAACTGTTGAAAGAGGTGAGTTTTGATGGTGGACTGGAAGGAGGAGAGAGAGTGTTTCTGACGGAGAGAGAGTGAGAGAGTGTTCCAGATGGATGGACCGTATACTGAGAAGGAGCGGGGGCCGAAAGTGCTGAGTTTGGTGCGGGGGATGTGGAGGCGGAGAGGGTCGGAGGCGGAGCGGAGGGAGCGGGGAGGAGTGTAGGCGTGAAGTAAGTTTGAGAGATAGGCGGGAGCGCAGTTGTTCAGGTATTTGTAGCAGAGAGACAGAATCTTGTATTGGATGCGTTGGGGGATGGGAAGCCAGTGAAGAAGTTTGAGCAGTTTAAGTGTCGGTAACATGTGTGTGCTAGTATGTGATTCTGAGCCTCAAGGCTTTAGCCGTGACAACCAAAATCACAGACAAGCAAAACTCAAGATCCAAGAAATGTATTATCCACAAAAAGGATATTTGTCTTCCCATGCCGACCGTAAATATGAGTAAACAAACATAACAGCACACATGTAGTATCACAAAAGTGAGTAAAATTGTGAAACACATTATTGTTGTTTTACGAGTTAGGCTGTGCCAGTGGTTCTCGTCACCTCCAGGGTCCTATCAGGGAGTTTATTTCGAAGATAAAAGTCGAAGGCCCGAACAATATCAAACAGTATGTTGCCTTGCCTGAGAACGGGTGACCTTAACAGAAAAGGCAAACAGAGCTAGGCCAATGTCAGTAACGAGTCTGAAAGAAGAAAAATATGTATATTACATCCTTCATGTTGGGAAACAGTAACAACAACAACAAACAACGACTTTTATCTACCAAGTTTGTCCTCGACGTTTTGAACTTATGAACTGTCAAGTGTGTGTGTTCAGCAAAGAGAAAAAGGAAGGTAATAAATTCATACGTTTCGGTAAAACGTGACTTCTTGCAAAAATAGTGTTATATGAAGCATTATAAATAGTTAAGAAAGGTAGCATGTGTATATTGAACAATCTGCTGCACACAGACAGCTGGTCGTTTCGAAATAATAAGAAAATAGCAGTTCAGTGGCTTTGTTGATACAGGTCAAGTAGTCCATAGAAAGTTATGACGTAGTGACACAGACGCTGTTTGTGAAACAAGATCAGGAAAATCATCATGATCGGAGAAGGAGTGGTCGCCCATTGTTCAGTTTCCACGATACATCTTTGAATGTAGCGCTGTTTGAAATATGGAGAGAACATCAAAGAAGAACAAACAGGCTAAAAAAGACAGTTACAACACATTTGCATTGTGTTTACCTTTCGAATAAAATTCTCCAAGCGAGAAAGGGTCCATCTATATTATGCAACGAGCGCTCTATGTTGTCTAGTCCGTCGTACGGGTTTCGCACTGGACACTCCTTAACCCAAAATAGAGAGAGGAAATATGTTTAGTTCTCTTGGGTTAGCATTTCGCCTTGCCCCGGCAGTTATGGGGTTAAATAAGCATATCATTATCGCGGAAAACGCTAATTATCTGCTCTGGTGTGTCATTTTGGACAACGCATAATTATTAAGTTCTACAAAATGCACACCTACATAAACGCACCCCACCCCCACCCCCTCCCTCTCAAAAAGTTTTTATAAAAATTCTAGATCCGCCAGTGAGAGACAGATAAATTGGCATTCGTTTTTATTTTCGCACCTGGCGATGTAATCCACAATTCACACTTCCGTAACGCCCGTATTTTGATAGAATTCTGCAGAAATAAATACCGAATCAATGCTAATTATCATTTTTCAACAGCTGTTTCGGTAATTCTTTTGGTTGATGGGTGAGCAATATGATGTGAGTGAACCAGTTGATCTTTGCAATAACATCTTTATTATATTTCCGACGAGCGCATTGGCCTTTTTGGAAATAGCTTTTGCCTTGAACTCTGATATTTATCTTACGTTTTGGCGAACGTGCAGGCGATACTATGTCAACAGTCCCGTCTCTTTGAACTGAGCAGTCGCGTTAGATGTTTATCATCTCAATTGTTTATTGCGGACACTAGAGCTGCCATTCAGGAAATGTAAAAACGCAGTTACTTTCTCCGGCAGGCTGTTTTTTGCTGTCCGACTCAAATATCCGGCCTCACTGATCCGCCCATCCCTCTAATCCTAAGACTAAATAAACTCCAAAGGCAAGAGACGTAGATCCTCATGAGCCCCCGCAGTTGCGGGGGCTCATGAGGATCTGCGTCTCTTTCCAACACCACTTTGTGTCCATGGTCCTTGTGCGGCTGGGGCACGTTGAATTAACAAAACATTGCCGTCAGAAACACAATTAATTTGCGGCTGGTGGCAGTGGAAGGGACGCAACCCAAGTGGAAGGGACGCAAACTCCACTGCCGCTGAACAGATGACACACAGAAGTGTTAAAGTATATAAATTATGCACAATTCGCTTCACAATAATCGCTCGGGTCGCGTTAATGTCTCATCGTTTAACGCTGTGCAGCTACAGTACCTGAAGAGCCTAGATTGACTCAAGGCAGACTTAAAATTGGTATTGACTTTGTTTTTTATATCACCATTTTCAGGGAGCGGCGCAAGACATTAGCCCGTGCAACACTGACGCTATTTGATCGTCAACTAACCAAAAGGTGGGTCTTTTTATTTTCATTTCTCAAAATTGTCTACTTACATAGTTATATAGGACAAGGCATATGTATGAATGCTTCTTAACTCGTTCAATGAGTCCCGCATCGGCGAAAGTGTACAGCGTTGCCGTCGGGGGCAACGCTATGCGTCACTTTCGCAGCATTGATTGCGGGGCTGGTTAAACGAGTTAAAAATTACGCACAATTTCTGGGAATTAGAATTACGCATGTGCATTTGACATTTTTAATGACAATAAATATGATAAGGATTTACTTCAGTTTGACTTTAGATTATTACCGCATCACACTTAAAATAGGCGCAGAGAGGATAAACTTGACTAATAAAGTGTGTGTTTTTTGTTGTTCTTTCTTTATTTCTTGCTGAGGGTGTTCGTTTGTGTTATTGTTAATGTTGGGATTTTTGCATGCACGTGTACACTTTGTTGCCGTGCATGTCCGTTCTCTTCTGTGTATCGTCATCTTAATCTAAATGCGACATTTTTTTGAATCATCGGAAATACTTTAGTGTTTCTGATGATTCCCAAAACGTCGCGTTTCTTTTGTTCGTCGTATAGCACCGTCAGCAAAAGATTCCATCGCTTGAGGTGGTCTTTTGTATTCTATGGTGTCAATAAAACATTTCAACATTTCCTAAGATATTTGTAAAAACAACAACAACAACAACAAAAACTGTTTGCCCTGGCTGATAGTTTGCTTGGAGAATCTCGTGACTCTCCGCTTCCCAGTGTGCAAAGGCCATTGGGCCGATGTCGACTGCCGTTGACCCGCGCACGGTCGTGCGCGGGTCAACGGCTGCCGACGTTGGCCCGATGGCCGTTTGCGCATTGGATTTCCACCCACATCCCAGCTGCTTACTTAGACAACGCCTTCTGCAGCATTTTCACTGACAGGGTGACGTCTATTCGAGATTGTTTATGCGGTGCACCCACATTGACACCGACCCTACCAATATTGATCCCCCCTTTGTCGAGTTCACTTCCGTCTCTGAACTGGCTGTTCTTGACATACTTCCAAAAATGCCCGCCGAAAATGTGTGAGCTCGACCTCATGCCAATTTCACTGTGTTTTTTTTTAAAAACATTGACGTTCCTCTGCCCATCATCACCAAAATCATAAATCAGTCCCTCGAGTCAGGCCGGCGTCTTTCCGTCAGAATTCAAATCAGCCATTGTCAAACTCCTCTTGAAAAAGTCGAATCTTGCCACCACCCCCCACCCCCCCCCCCCCCCCTAACCAGCTAAAGAACTATCGCCCCGTTTGATACCTACCCTTTCTGTCCAAAGTTCTTGAGAGAGTCGTTCTCACACAGCTAACTAAATACCTACAGTCAAACAATCTCGTCCATCCACTTCAAACTGCTTACCGTGCTGGGCACAGTACTGAAACCGCTCTCCTCTACGTCGTTAATGGCCTCCTTAGTGCCTGTGATGAAAACCAGAGATCAGTTCTTGCCCTGTTTGAGAGGAGCTGGGTGGGTCTGTGGTAGAGCGTTCGCCTATCGTCCGCAAGGTCGCGGATTCGAACCCAGCGGGGTCAAAATTTGTTCCGACCCTATTTGGTGCCCCCCCGTCTTTGAAATTACCTTCGTGGTTTTCATGCCCTGTTAGACCTTTCAGCCGAGTTTGACACCATTGACCACTCTATCTTGCTCCAGCGATTAGAAAACTGGTTCCACTCTTATCATCTGTCTTCCCATCAGACCAACGTCTCTGTCAACAACACCTTTTTTTATGCTGCTGCCCTAGAGTTACTGTGATGATGATGCCCCATGGCTTGTCCTAGGCCCCATTCTACTGATTTACACTGTACACTCAGCCTCTGTCTCAGGTTAGTGCATCGCATTCAATCGATCATTACACGTCTGCGGACGATACACAACTTAGGAAATCTGCACCTCCAAACAGCTCCAGTCAGGCTATTTCCGATGTTCAGGACTGTATCTCCGATGTTAAGTCCTGGATGTGCGAAAATAAACTGCAGTTAAACGAGGGCAAGACGGAGGCTCTTCTTGTCGGCGCCTCTTGACTGCTGCTCAGTCCTCCAGACTCTGTGATGCACTTATTCGGCCTTTCTCTGGCGTTTTTCTTGATAAAGATCTTCGAGTAAAGGACCATGTAAATCATGTCTGCAAATTTGCTTTTCTGCAATTAAGACGCATGAGGTATATGCGCCATTCATCATCATCATCATCAGTCCCTTGCCCGAACTGGGCGTTGGGGGGACTGAAAGGCAGCAGCAACAGACAGTGCTCTCCACTGAGTTCTATTTTGGGCGGTGGCAAGCAAGTCTGGCATCTCGAGTTCGGTCCATTCTTTTATGTTTGCGACCCAACTCTTTCTCTGACGACCTCGCCGACGACTTCCTTCGAGAGTGCCTTGGAGGATAGTCTTGGACAAGGTGTTGTGTCGGGTCACGTGGCCAAACCAAGCAAGCTTGCGCCGTTACCCTACCGCTGAAGCTACCACCAAACTGTTCGTCTCTTCACAAGTTGTCCCGCATAGATTACGACAATGCTCTTTTAGCTGGCCTCCCCGGTCTCAGAAATTGCGGCGAGTTCAGACTATTGCGCTGCACGTCTTAAGACGCTTGGCCCACAGCATCAACATCACTCCGACCTGAGTAACTTCGTTGGCTGTCAGTCAAACGAGTCTCGCGCAAAATCGCCTGTTTGTCAGTGTTACAAAGCTATTAACTTCTCTACCCCTGCCTATCCCGCTGATCTTCTTCAACTATACAGTCCCTCGGTTCCCGCCCCCTCCGTTCAAGTAGTGACACGCGCCTTCTCAGAGTCCCGCTCTGCAAATACAAAACCAGAGGTGACCGTTGTTTTGCGTAGGTTGGGCCTGTTGTCTGGAACTCCCTACACATAGACATTAGACATTCTCCCTCATTCCGCACTGCCTTTAAAACTGCCCTTACGACCCACCTGTTTGATACTCCAATGTAGCTTAGTTCTTAGTTGATTATGTACCTGTGTGTGTGTGTGTGTGTGTGTGTGTGTGTGTGTGTGTGTGTGTGCGCGTGATTGTGTGTGTGTGTGTGTGTGTGTGTGTGTGTGTGTGTGTGTGTGTGTGTGTGTGTGTGTGTGTGTGTGTGCGCGTGCGTGCGTGCGTGCGTGTGTATTGCAGAATCCTGTGTTTCTCTGGCTTCAAGTTTTGTCCCCTCCACTCCCACGTACCCTTCATTTGTAAATTGCTTAGAGCTTATTTTTGGGATAAGCGCTATATAAGTAGTAATTATTATTATTATTATTATTATTATTATTATTATTATTATTATTATTATTATTATTATTATTATTATTATTATTATTTCATGAACCGTGAAAGTTTAATTAATCTCATCGCTGCCCGTGATCACGAATTGCGCGTCAGAAACGACGGCACCATGACCGGCATTCGCGTGAAGAACACAGACGTAAATTGAAAAATAAAATACTGATATAGAACATAGGCCTAACAAAAGACATATCCTTATGACGCCCCGCGACTGCGACTGCGGGGGCTCATGAAGATGTATGCCTCTTGGGCTGGGTAGCGTTTGCCTTAAAACTGCAATTACAGGGGTCGGGAGGACTTTTTAAGATTAAAAATGCTGTTTATACCACACGGAGAACGCTGGTGTACATCTGTTACGGCATAGTAGGAGGTTGAGTCATTGGTACGGTTAGAGCCCAACTCACTGAAACACCTGCAATACACAGTAGCCGCCCGAGCGCTGGACAAACCGCCGGGACCATGCGCGGCGCTGGTTTCAGTAGGGCCCTAAGTGGCCCTCTCAGTTTGGCTCAGTCGTTCTGATGTATTACGCGAGAAGCTGGTCCGCTCAGAGACCGTTACATAGCCTTGGTCCGCTGTACCACGCAGATGAGGACGTAGCCGGATCAGTGTCCCGCGGTCAAACAGCTTACATGCAATTTTCTACATTCGCTATATGGCTGCAGTTGGTTCTAATGTATGCCAAGAACCACTGTTTCATTCAGAGAATCAATTTTGCTTTCTTCTGACAACTCTACAGTAATGACTTTCTTACTGTGACATCACACACATATCGCAATGTTAAGCATCCCAGGGTCTACCTACTCCACTGATGTTGCCGTGAGACTGTCCCCAAACATCGCCGGAACCCAGGGCAGCCGCTTGACGACCGAAACATTATGAAAGATAAGTGTTCATTTGTTTTATACATGATGCATCATGACGTTACCGATCTTAGTGATTAATTGCTGTATATGATAAATTAGAAAGCTATGAAAGAAGAAGCCGGGAACAAATCAAACGATGATACATATCTATTTCAATAGCAATAGAGTTTCTCCTGTGTACGCTGAAAGATGCGACGCTTTTGTTATGTCATGAAGTTACTTAACAAGTGTTTTTGCTATTGCTGTGGCAGAATGTCAGCACAGAAGGCCGGCCAAGCCCTCGTTCGAGTTTTCCAGTGCCACTGATCCACTGACATACTAGTGTGAAGTCATACCTCAAACGACGGCAACTGGAACAACATCATTGTGTTCACTTTTTGGACAGTTACGTGATTACAAGCGAATTATGACAGTCTGCGTGAACAAGTATAGACTGCAAGACATATCGACAGATATATTCATTGTGCAACAGAACAGTATAATCATAGTCTCCAATGGACTCTTGTATCGAGGTAACGAGTACTGTCATACAAGATGCTCAATTGGTATTGTTACTACAGGACACATCACGATGGAATGAATACTAGCAGAATGTGGTCGTGATGATACTCAACAGTATACGTCCGTTTAATAACAGGGCAACAATCAGATGGAGTGCCGAGAATCGGATAACAATTATTCCAAGTACTGAAGGACAGTTTCTCACTTCATGCCACTGCTACCGCAGCAATTATGCGTAATGTGTGCATGTTGTGAAGCTACTTCAGTGTGACGCTTTGCAAGCAGAAACCCAGTGCAGTGTAGTTGTGATACATCTTCAGTCAACACGGACATACATATGGCTCAAGGGCATTTTTTTTTTTTTTTTTTTTTTTTGGGGGGGGGGGGGGGGGTGCACTTAGTGAACGCTGGGCATTTTCTCCCACCAAAAACATTGAGACTTTGCTTGACTCTGAAACATTTTTTTTGTGTGTTCCATGATATCTGCTGTAACGTGACCGCCGTGAGATGGCCTTAGTTGCTTGCTCGGCGTTTAAACCTAAATAACTATCAACTGATGTGATGTGAACGTGCCCCCTTACGCCCAAACCTATTGTTGACTGATGTGTGCAGCCAAAGTTATACTAACTATGGATTGGATTCACTGATTGATATGGTTGCTGACACAATATGATGTGCTGTAAATAAATTTAAATAGAAAAATGATAACGTCGTTTTCAGTTTGAAGTGTGGGATAAATTACAACTGTATCGTAAGATTAAAATGCTGTTTATTTCACACGGAGACTGAACTGAAAACAACGTTATCATTTTTCGTACATGTGTTACGGCATAGTAAGAGGTTGAGTCACTGGCACGGTTAGCGCCCAACTCACTGAAACACCTGCAATACACAGTAGCCGGCCGAGCGCTGGACTGTCATGTCCACTGAGTGACGAGAACTCATTACGCAATTCTTTTAGTGCACGCTAGCCACGCAAACCGCCGGGACCGCCATGCGCGCTGGTTTAGGGACCTAAGTGGCCCTCTCAGTTTGGTCAGTCGCTCCGATGCATTACGCGAGAAGCTGGTTCGCTCACAGACCGTTACATAGCCTTGGTCCGCTGTACCACGCAGATGAGGACGTAGATCAGTGACCCGCGGTCAAACAGCTTACATGCAATTTTCTACCCACCACCTCCCGACCACCTTGTATTTACTAGTCCCCTCGTCATGACTTCCGCTCCCCGTCTGTATCGTATCCAGGATAGTCAAGTCGCGTGTGTATCATTTACGACATTGCATGAACAGGGTGTTGCATTTACGCGGCCTGTCTTGCTATGATAAATTTATAAAATTGACCTAACTGTTGCCTACTTAGGAGATGAACTGAGAGGATGAAGCTGCATGCAATTCAGTTGGTTAGGCACTTGCGTGTTTAGGAGCGTGCACGTGTTGACTCGGGTATTGAGGACCCCTGCAGGTCCGTGGCATCGCCGACCATGCCGTAAGTGGGACATGGCAAAGAACCAACGTGCTTTTCTCCCCTTTCAATTATCTCAGGAGTGGCTCTTCCCAAGCCACGCTCAACATCACTGCCCGAGGAGTAGCGTGAGTACGTGCAGCGAGGCGAGTGCAGGCAGGCTTCGGGGCCCCCACATGTTCCAGCCGAGTGACGTGATGACGGACACCACCCCGACACCGTGACTGTGTTTCTTACAACACTTAACAGCGTGTGCATGTGTGTAGTGTGCTTTAGAAACAAATTTGGACTGCTTTCACGTTAATGCCGTAGTTTTACTATTATTGTTTCAAAAATGAGTAGGTGTGAAGTTATATACTAGTTAAGTTATAAAAACATATGATATTAAGGTAGTACTTACTTACTTACGCCTGTCACCCCTCCCAGGGTATAGGCCGTCGACGAGAGACCTCCAGCGACTCTTGTCTTGTGCTTCTCCTTCGATTTTACTCCAGGTGGTTCCCAGTCTCTTGATGTCTGATTGTAGGTATCGACGCCAGGTGTTTCTCGGCCTGCCTCTTTTCCTCTTTCCCTGGGGGTTCCATGACAATGCCTGCCTAGTGATACTGGAAGCTGGCTTTCTCAGACTGTGACCAATCCATCCCCATCTTCTTCGCCCAATTTCAGTCTCTGCTGTTATCTGCTCTTTTCTCTCCCAGAGTCTGACGTTGCTGATCTTTTCTGGCCAATGGATTTTTCAATATTCTTCTAAGGCAACTGTTTATGAAGATCTGTACTCTGTTGACTGTGGTTTTTGCCAATCTCCAAGTCTCTGCTCCATATAGGAGAACGTTGGAGTTGAAAATCCGGACTTTGGTGTGTTGTGACAGCTCTCTGGAACTCCACACTTTTTTCCAACATATTACGGTAGTGGTGACTGTTTATGCCGGAGCGACTGTCTAATAGCCGGCGCTGTTCTTATAGAGACGGGCCCCCAGGTAGCAACTGTGAAAGTATAATTCGTATTTTTGTTTTGTTACAGTATGCGTATTTCTCATTTGTGTAACTAGGCTCAGCCAAGCAGAATGTTTAATTAAAAAACATTATATTATGTGTTTAAGAGATACTATGATAGGGCTGTCCTTAGTTTGCTTTGTGTTAGGGAGGTTCAGGTCAGGTTGGGGCCGTTGGCGTCGGCCATGGGACGCCTTGGCGACGGACTTCACCCGTCCCGAGCCATTGTCCATTTGTTGTTTGTAAATTGTTGTGTGAGTTTGGGTGATTGCGAGTTGCACCTGACTGAGGTGGCGAAACAAATTTTCCTGTACGTGGCAACATATAGTTGGAAGAATAAAGTTGATTGATTGATTGATTGATTGATTGATTGATTGATTGATTGATTGATTGATTGATTAACGATAGTGGGCAATAGCGCGTGTAGGGACGTCGCCTATGCGACCATCTACAAGAGAGGAACAGTGAGGCTGCCGTTAAATGCCGAGAGTTCAAGTATGCTGGTTGCAATGCTGGTCAGTTGAGCTCCCTCTGCCGTGCAAGACACTGTGGTCTGCTGTATTCAGGCCTTGGCTTGCTTAAACCTTAGCATAGAACCTCCTGGTGAACTGTCATCATTTGACAACCCACCGCCACCCCATCCTTATGTAGACTTGCGATTACACAAGCCACCAAACAGCAGGTGGTGCAGCGAAACAGAGGGAGCAGTTACTGACTCCTGTTGCGCAACAAACACCCACTAGTGTCATGGTCAGATACTACATGAAGTATTGACATACACTTTATTATTTGGCGAATATTATCTTTGCAGTATGAAAATCATGTAGTGTCTTTCACGTACGTTTGCCTTATTGTGTATAATACCTATATTTATGAAACGTCACAGCAGAGATAGATAAATAGACAGGTGATGGGCACCCATCCCCCAATCAATTGATTTGTACTAATTAGCTCAGTAATTATATAAGCCCATGCCAACAAAGACAGTCAATGCCTTTATTACCTAGCCATTTTAGTTTCATTCCAGAAATCATTTAAGCAACGATTTTTGATCAGCTGCCAACCTGTGATCATTAAGGCAGATCCCCACCCCACCTAAATAATTAATGCTGCCATTGA